>CM076580.1:534305633-534889106 GCA_034641835.2 Pinus albicaulis
ATTATTCTATATTGATATTGAGAGCTAAACTTCTGTCTGCTTAGCACGCCGGTTGTTTAGTCGGTCTGCAGCACTGTTTAGTGCAACCGAGTGTCTCCGGTCGGAGATCTCACCCTTAGCCTCGGGGGACTTCGAGTGCCTGCCCTGGTAAGGTTATTTCTGGTTTCACTTTTAGCTTCGGGGGATTGAATGCCGCCTAGTGGAGTTCTTTCGAGTAACACCTTTCGGTTTCGGTGGACATTAGCACCTTTCGGCGGGAAATTGGAGAGGAAGAGAAAGCCCTCTTGTGGGCTGGATGCGGGAAGAAGAGGACGACCTGTTGTGAGGGAAAGAGGGCCTTGATTCGACCTAGAGTGAGAATGACTGTTCCGGGGGAAGGTGTGATCCCAGTTGAGGAAGTGAGGAAAGCATTTGTTCGGGACCAAAGGACGCAGATCAGTCTGGGAGTGAGGACGCTGTTCGACCAGGAAGAGGAGGACGCAGATCTGAAGGCATATTGATAGATCCAGCCTTGGAGATTGTAGATCTGAGCAGATATTTGCAGATCTGGTTCTGTAGGGGGTAGATCTGGAGGGATAGTATTAGATCCAGCTGGAGAGATTACAGATCTGAGGAGATATTGGTAGATCCAGCCTAGATCTGAAGAGATAACATCAGATCCAGCCTTGGAGGTTGCAGATCTGAAGAGATATTGTCAGATCTAGCATAGATCTGAGGAAAGAGCAGTAGATCTGATAGAGGAGGACGCAGATCTGGGAGGACAGGATACAGATCTAGATTGCAGGCTTCAGATCCAGCAGATACGCGCGAGCATATGGGACGCTGATCCATCTGGGAGGACGCTGATCTGATGAGCAGGGTCATGTGAGCAGGGCTTGACAACGTTTTTGGCCTTGAGGAGCTGAGCTTTTCATCTGGAGGGTTTTGGTGACCAGCACCACATCTGTTCCAGCGCAGAGATAGCGTTTTCATTGGTGAGGGTTTGATATCAGTTTTCAGCTCATAGTTCCAGTGCGGTCCAGCTTCAGTCTTCAGAGTAGTCTTAAACCCACTTTAGAGACGACCATCCTTATTCACCGACCATGTTTATCACGACCCCACCTTGCATATCCTAGGGCAAGGATAGGTGCACTTATTCTGATTTTCTTGTACTCCTCTCTATGTACTTTCAGATTAATAAAATGGCTCAGTTTTCTGGTATTCTATGTGTATTGGTTCCATGATCTGGTTCAGCATTGTATTTTCTATATTTGTCTGGCATATTTCTGTTTATTACTGGTTATTCCCCTTTGGGGATATTACATTTATGAATTCTAGTTTGTAGAAGTGAGATTGCTTTAAATTAATTTCAGAAGTTGTTTTAATTTCATTTTGCAAGTGAGAAGATTGCTTTAGTTTCATTAGGTAAGTGTGAGAATATCTTAGAAGTTTGGGATTTTGTTAAGAGTACTAATTTTATATTCCAGAGAGAAATAAAAGTGTGAACATCTACATTAATCATCTAATTTAACTTTAATAAGCAAAGACTTCTAGCACATATAGTGCACTACACTTCGTCAGTTTACAAGCCCTGGTCAATAATTTATGCAATCAATTTAAGACAATTAAATTGACAAACATAACTGTTACTCTTGCATCTGACTGCATTTCCTGACATTGGTCCATCCTGCTACTGAATACTGTGGGCCCCGTAGCTAGGTAATGATCCATGAGGTTGACTCCTCCGTGGACCCTGCGCAAGTCTGTAGCTCTCTGGGGCTACAACTCCAAGTCACCCCACCTCACTCTTGGAGGTATGGCTTCCAACATTATGAAGTCTTCCTCCAACTTGGATGACAACTTGTCCATCTCAGTTGACGTTGCCTGTTGGTCTTGCTTCTCCTGCTTGTCCTTATACCTGAGAGGACACTGGGTGCTGCAGTGTTCGAGCTCACCACATCTGAAGCACTTGAACTTTGACATGTCCTTCTTCATCTTCTTCTCCCCCTGTCCCTAACTAGGACCCTTAGATGCGAGGGCCACATTCTCCACCTCCTTTACACCCTTCGATCCGCTGCTACTACTACCACTGATGGAGCTCTTTAGCAGAGCTTGCCTCAACTCCTGCTGCTGCAAGTCGGACCACATCCTCTGCCATTCTGATAGTTTGTCTCTGCCACTCAGAGACACTATTTAGTGCCAACCTCACTAGCTCTGTTGGTTGAGGCGCAGCCCCAACATCTGCAAGCTAATCTCGAACCTATTGAATCCTGGTGAGGAAGGGATCTATGCCTTCCCCCTTCTGCATCCTAATGCATCTCAACTTTTCTTCTAGGAACATCTTCCGCTGCTTAGAAATACCCTGATATAGTGTGGAGAGAGCATTTAACATCTCTTTGGCAGTATCCTTGCCAACTATGTGTGAGACTATATGGTCCCGGACTCCATCCAGGATCAACCGCTTCATCTTCGCCATTTCCTTCCTGTATTCTTTTAGCTGATCTGCATCTTGAGGAACTGCCACAACACTGTCTATGTAGAGCTTCAGGAATGCGCAGATCTACTAGCTGCTACTACCAATCTGCCTCGGAAAATCGAACTTCTAAGACTCGAAGTTCCCTGAGAGAAATTTTCCTTTTGTTGTGTGTGCTTTTCTCTTCCACCAGACGCTGATTTTGCTGTTGCAAAACCCTCTGCATCATATATTTATTGCCATTTGCAGAAGGAACAGGCATTGGGCCACATAGATTTGAATGAATGAGTTCAAGTTTTCTATGTGCTCTGGAATGTGAATCATGAAAAGACGGTTTGCTATGCTTTCCTAGAATACAAGCATCACATTGCTTAAGTTTCCTAGGAATTGTAGGCAAACCAGTAACACCATTTTTCTTCAGCAATCGAAGGCTGTCATAGTTCAAGTGTCAAAATCTAGCATGCCATAAAAGACTTGATGGAAATGCACCTTCATCATAGTGAGAACTGTATGCAAGTTTTGTGCACGAGCAAAGGTACCTTGCAGCTTTAGAAGTCTTTCTTCTTCTATCCCTGTCATGACAAGTGAGCAATCTAATGCTTTTCTGACCCCAACCTTGCCATCAAACATATGAATGGAGTGTCCTTGATGGCGAATGTGGACCAAATACAACAAGTTTCTCCTCAGCTCCGAGAGATATAGAACATCATGCAGAAGAAAGTCTGGAAGACTTCGCAGTTTGAGCCTGATTGTGCCAAGCCCTGATGGCTTGAGTTTTGATTTGTCTGCAAAGTATACTGCTCCATCAACATTGTCAGTAAATTCTTCAAAAAAATCTCTTCTAAAACTTATGTGGCATTTTGTTCCTGAATCAAGCAACCAATCATTTTTCCAAGAAGCAAATGAAGCGTTAAACAAGTCTTCAGTTACTCCAATGTTACAATGTGCCACAACATAGTGAGCGGATTCAAGTGCTTTACCTTTCTCTTTGTCATGGGTTTTACCTTTGGCTTCATTTCTTTCTTGCTCAATTCTGTCCCAAGGCAACTTACATGTGGATGCATCATGTCCATCTCTATTGCAACGTACGCAATGAAGATCAAACTTTTCTCCTTGAAATTGTTTGCCCCCCCTGCCTCTGAAATTTCTTCTTCCTCTTCCTCTTCGGCCACCTCTTCCTCTAGAAGAATCTTGAGCATGATTCTTCTCTCTATGTGCAAGACACACAACTTCTTCAGAATATTGAGGAGCTGTCTTCTTCCCAAAAGCCTTTTCTCTCTCAACAAACTTCTTCTGGGAAGCAAGAGAGATCAAAGGTAATCTCCTTGAGATTTCCACTTGCTTGCAATGACTCAAGATAATGTGAGTAAGTGGGATATAGTGCCTTGACATAAGCTATGAGAGGTATGTCTATCTCAACACAGTGTTTTTAATATCATGCATGATAGATCTTACTTCTGATGCTAAAGCAAGAGGGTCATCATTTTTCAATTCAAGGCTAAACAATCTAATCATCAATTGGACAACTTCAAGTTTAGAGTGTGATTCATACAATTCTTTCAACTTCTTCAAGGCATCAAAGGCATTTGAGAATAGTGAAATATGGCGACTCACCTCTTGATTTACAGATGCTGCAATCAAGGTATAGGCCTTGCTGTTCTTATTTTCCCAAATGGCGATCTCCTTGTCTGAGGTGGGTTTTGCAGGTGCAATGTCTCCTTCTCCTTCACAAATTCCTCTCCACAACTCATTAAAGATGAGTGTGTTTAATCTTCCTTGACCATTCAGGATAGTTCTCTTTTCCCGAGAGAACTACTCCAAAAATAGATATCAATGAATGTATTTTAAATATGTGTACTCTATGTAACAGAGTACTCTGCTACCAATATACTGTAAGAAATTGCAATTCTGGTGGTAATATGTGTAAAAAAAAATTCAGTCTTTTTTATAACAAAGGTATATTTGGGGAAGGCAGTATATGGGGGAGGTGGGATATGGGGGAGGGAGTATGAGGGGAGGTATTACAACGAGGAGGTGTTATATATGTAATGAATTCGGGTCAACATTAAAACACGTATGGAGTCGACAGTCAAATGGAGGCCAAGTGTTATTCAAACACCACTGCGCACTGGCCGGTGTGGCAGTTATGAAACAGAGAAGGAGAATAAATATGGTTGTGCAGAGAATAAATATGGTTGCGCAGAGAATAAATATGCAGATAATAACACAGAGCGCAGAGTATGGAGGAGAAAGCGGTATTAGGAGCGCAGAGTATGGAGGAGAAAGCAGTATTAGGTGGGAGTTGTTGATTTCTGGTAGCTTCAGATGTGCTCTAAGCCTCAAAATTTGCAGGGAGGCTAGGATACATGCATCGTCCAATACCCAGAAATTGTTTTGGGAAATTCCACACGGAGATAGTTTTATTAAAATAATTAATTTAATCGAATCTTCTAGAAAAAGACGAAGATCAAGTCAAGATGATTTGAGCCATTGATTAGGAATTAATCTTGGCCGTTGAATGTTCAACGAGAAGATTATAAGAAGAGGATCGATGGGCACTTGGAAGACACATCGAATTAGAGATCAGAGATTGATTTCTCAAGTGAGCAACGCAGCAGTTGTCAGAGAAGTGATCGAGAGATTTCTTGCAGTGAGGGGCAGAGATAGTTTGACGGTGGAAGTATTCCTGATCTGATGAATACATTGCAGAGGAGGCAGAGAGAGGTGTAGAAGAGGCAGCGCAAAGCTACGCTGGACAACGTAGAGCCACGCACAGGCAGCGCAGTGCTTCAGAGGGAGATCGAAGTTTTGCTGAGGAGCAGTTGAGATCCAGTACCAGAAGTCGGGGTGTGAGACTGGGAGGTCAAAGGATCGAGTTTCCAGCCAGCAGAAGGTCATCTTGGAGATGTGACACAGTAACTGCATAGGTGTGACGCAGAGCTGCGTATAGATTGCACAAAGGTCTCATCTTCAATTTGATTAGTACTAGATCTTCCTGTACCAGTGTGAGGTCATCTCACTAACTTTATCGCTAGTTATTTTCTCTATATTAGATAGCCAGTAAGGCATCCAAGATTGTATTCAGAATTACTGCATAATAATTCAAACCCTCAGCTGTTGCACTGGTTTTCCCGCATTGGGTTTTTTTTGGGACATTTGTCCAAAAATAACGGTGTCGAATGTGTGTGTTATTTCTTTCCAGCGCTATATTTTGTTTCCGCAACATTTTGTATTTGTGTAGGTGTGATGTATTTAGTGTTTGCTGTAGAAAAATGCAAATAAATTGTGAAGTTAAAAGTAACAATTAGGTGAATATTTTCTAGTTGCTGCGATAGGATTCTAGTTTTAGGAATTTTCACATGAGTGTCGGTGCTATTGCCGGTGCCGTGGTGTATAAGGAGTTGACTGGCGCCAGACCTCGTCCTTCAACAAAAAATATGTATTGATAATGGGTAGCAACTGGTGGACCGGTGGACAGGGTGTGGAGAGGTGTCGACGGAATTGTGGACAAGGAGTGGGAGCGAGGTTAAGGAGTCGGTCGTTGGAACCGACAGTTGTATTAACACACAGTACGCTGCAACAATTACACTGTATTAACACACAGTGGTATTAAGACACAATTATGCTACCCCATACTGCATTTGACTGTCTGGGAGTCGACGGTGGGAGCGAGAGCCGAGAGGCCGAAGCATGTATAACGCAGTCGAGGGATAGTTGCACCAACAGTCAACTCTCATACCATTAACACAGTAAAAAAATCGACATACCATTCACACCTCCATTCAACTATCCTCACAGCTCCTCCAACAACAAATATTCGATTCTCCAACACCCTCATGTGTTCAACATCTCCAAGAAGCAGACTCTAAATGGGAGCAGAGAATGTTAGTTCTGCAAAATAGGCAGAACAGGAGGGAGTTACAACAAGGGCAAAAAAGCTAAAAATGGAGCTGGCTCTGATACCATGTCCGGCCAAGAGGTAACTCCACAATGCGAATTGTGGAGTTACCTCCTAGCTTGACACCTACTATTACATGCAAGTAAAGATAGTGTTCCCAAAATGTGAAGTGTTGCAAGATGTCTCAAGGAAATATATTCATTCATAAATTTAGGAATTGAAATACTTGCATAAACCAATGAAGTGGAAACACTATCTTTATTTGCAAAATTTACTTGCATGTCATAGTAGACATATTAACTTAGTTGCACATTTAAAATTAACCTCCAAGCATAAGCTTGGTTGATAGAAATTATAGGAAAAAAGCCTTTCTTGGAAAGTTCTTTCATTTGGTACAAAGTAAGGTAAAAGCGCGTGACCCTGCAGTTATGAAGGTGGCTTGTCCCCTTGTAGGAATGAAGGCACACACCGGCTCGTAAGACTCAGGGGACGGGTATCGTTAATGACACCCTCGTGTCCTCGCCCCCTCTTTCTTACAGTCACCCCAATTTTTACCCTTGGTAAGAGCTCAAGAGGAGAACTTCTCACCCAGATTAGGCATTTTAGATTAAAAGTAACCAAGATTAATTGCATCCAAATCTAGTGTAAGTGCATCACATGGTTTTATTTGCAATTGTTCATTCTACTTGTCATTGTAGAAATTGAATACTTTGTTGTGGCAAGCATTATTTTATCTACATTTTGCAAGTAGAACACTAATTGCTTTTTCTTTTGCAAGATATTCTTATATGCTGGAAGCATCCTTATATCTTGTATTGTGCTAACATTTTCTTGTTTCATTTTCAGGATTACTTATGCTTTCCATTTGAAAGCATTTCATCCAAGTTAAACAAATATCTTTCATTTCTTGAGCAATACTTTAAAAGACACTGTTTTTCATATGCTTATGCTTATCTCATGTGTTTATGGTTAATGGTTATTTCATTTCATATTGCTCACATCATATTTGCTTGTAATCTTAAAAGGTAATCCATTTCACGTTAACATTCTACTAGAAACCTCACATCTTTTAACTTAGTTTTCCATTTAGGGACCACCCCCCATAGCTAACCTAGGAGATAGCTTAAATGGAGGGAGTTAGGAATAGGTGTTAGCCCCTTCTCTTGGTTCCTTGCCACCAACCACACCTCGTGGGGTTAAATGCTTTTCTCACTAACTAGTAGGTAGGTGTAGGCGGCAAGGTCAATAGGTCCAAGATGTAACAACCTTCCATCAGTATCCCAAGGGACAGCACCATAAAGCAAGGAATCAATCCATAATGAAACAAATGTGCAATGCAAGCCATGTATCCAAATGCCTAGTCATCAGAAAATTCATAAAGAGAGGGAATGACCTCATCAAAAGATGCATAAATGATGATAAGTGAGTGTGTGCCTCCACATACGAGCCAAAGAAGGGGAGTGATCCACACACGACCATGATCTACCTCATAAGTAATCCATCCATGTGTGGATAACACCCATAAGAGCTAGTGCATTGGAGAAAAAGGACTCTAACCATGCTTATATCCACTCATCCAAGTACTAAACCATGTGCAAAAGAGTGGGGTGTATACCAAGTGCTCTATGCCATGATGAAGCCAATTAAATGAGGATGCCAGTACAATGTTAGCTTAGCCCAAAAGTGATAGGGTGATTTTCCCATAGAGTCACATATCAACATGTATCATCAACTGTCCAATGATAATAGGGGCTCCATAACCAAGTCTACTGACATGAAAGGTAAGCTATCAACATGATCAAGATATCTATGACTACATCATCAATAATGTCAACTATCAATCAAGGCATCAAGTGAAACCACAATCCCAAGCCAATCAACCTGTAAACCTGCCTTTGTGATAAAAATCACAAGTTTAGTGAAAAATTTCACTAGTGTAGGCCTCTTGCAAATGAGGGTTAACAACAAGCACTGACCATGGCCCCTGAAGCAGCACAACATGTGTCCAAGCAGGAGTGAGCTCCATCAACAGACCCTGCTGTATTCTCAAGTATATCTTCCTATCTTTTAATTTATTTTAGTTTGCATTCACTGTCCAAGTTCGTGTGTAATTTTCCTGACAAAAATTTAGTTTATACTCATCCTAAAGACAGCGTTGCTACTTCATGAGGACTGCAAGCTCAAGTACCAGCCTAGTGAAAAATTCATACATAGAGGATTATGTACATGTCAGAATACCCGGAGTGCTGATTTTTACTCTGATCTGCAAACACTATATTATAGCAGTTGTGTACACTCTTCAAGATGGGGTTGGGGTAGAGTTAATGTCCTCTTGATTGGCTAAAATCAGATGTCCTTAGGAGTACTCGCTGTATCGCTTCTGTGCTTTTGAGCTGTTTTGATAATTTTCCTTTAAGATATGGCACATGCTCATTTAAAATAAGTTTAATAAAACACAGACAGTATGAGTTCTAAGTTCTCACCAGAAAAATGGGAAATATTAGGAGGATGATTTTCCTTTGACATGTCTAGGGCTATTTTTATAATTTCTAATAATAATCGATGGCTACAAGAAATGTACAAGCTGTAGGGATGATCTAGTGAATTTGATAAATGCTTTAATAAAATCTTTTGACTCTTATTTATGGTATATGTGCTGACCACAAAAATCCATGAGAATTTTATCATGTTTAGTTGTTTGAGCTGAATGAAGTTTTGTTATTTTTCTGAATGCAAATTAAGTTTGCTGTTTCATATAAAACAGGGATAGATGTTAATGTTAAAAGGGTACAGGTTTGGAATTTCAAAAACTAGATATGTTTTAGGAATTTAGTAGTCTTTAAACAACCACAAACATATGCAATGGACTAGTCAAAAGAGGGAGACCAAATGCATTTTTTTCTAGGGAGCTGTTTACTTCTAGGTCTTGGTTTTTTCAGATGCTGAATGTTGAATCTTGCTTACTAAAGCTGTAATCATTTTATTGGTTTGATCAGATTTCATCAGCATTGATTGTGGAGGTACTTCTTATTTCACTGATAATACCACTGGGCTTCAGTGGATTCCTGATCAGGGATCTGTGACTGGTGGCAAGGCAGTAAAAATCAGTGTTTCGACTGAAACCCGCCGACAATACCAGAGTTTAAGATATTTTCCAGCAGATAATAAGAAGTACTGTTACACCTTGAATACTACAGAGAGGACACGGTACCTTGTTAGAGCAACATTCCTATATGGCAACTTTGATAATAGCAGTGCATACCCAAAATTCGACCTCTATCTTGACACCACACGTTGGGCCACAATAACAATTGCAACTGCCACAGATGTATATGTTGAAGAAATTATCTTGAGAGCAGCATCTAGTGCAATTAATGTGTGTGTTTTAGATGCTTCCACTGGTGTTCCATTCATATCCACTTTGGAGTTGCGTGTTCTCAATGATTCAATGTATGCAACAGATTTTGAGGAAGATTTCTTCCTGAAGGTTACTGCAAGGATAAATTTTGGTGCCACAAGTAAGGAACCCCTACGGTAAGTCATTTTGAAGCTTGGGCCTTCAAATATCATTTCTCATTGGAGGTGTTTTCTCTATTTCTATTGAATCTAATGGTGGGAACGAATTTCGTTGACAATTATTTGGTATATTCAACTTCTCTTCTTTCAGTCTGGTGGTTTGAAAATTTAACAGATCCATTTCTCAAATTTGGCTCTTGGTTCCTTATCTTGGGATGCAATTCTCTTTTGAAGAACTTATCTTTTTTTGCATGTATTCTCCACAGTCATTCCCTTAATCATACCCTTTATTACTCTTTTGGTTATACTTTTTTATATGCATTTATTCATTTAACCTTGTAGGAAGGTTAAAAAAGGAAAAAGCTTCTTGTACAAGTTGTCAGTTTTTGTCATGTATATTATCTTGAATATTTTTTAGTTTTGTCTCTAGTGTGTATACCTATACCTGTTAAAGTTGGTGAGACTTAATATTCAAACACATGCCATGAACTAGTTAGGCATGCATGTTCTGGTTTCTGTGGAGAGGAGCACACCCACAAGTGAGATCTCGCCAGTCATAATACCCCTGGGAGATTCTCCAGTTTGTCGAAACAGTGTCTGGTGCTTGGTGGATGCACGTCTATAGCATCCATGCACCTTGGAGATCAGAAAGCGTTGAGTGTGTAAGGATATGGTGAAATGCTTGAGAAAATTATCTCGATAAAAGCATTTTCAGTTGTACTAGGATGCCATTATCCCTTGTTTAACTCGTGTTCACCTTTGTGTTTCAGTAATTGGAAATTCTTTGATCTGCTGCTGAAAACAAGTTATTCCTTGTAAGCAGTGTATGAATTTAAGTACCTTGGTTGAAAAAATTAACTGCCACGCTTATGATATCAACATAAATGGCATGACTGTGAATTGTCTTAAGATAGTTAATGAAATATTGTTCGTTCATGTTTTTTCTGTGTTTTAACATTTTTGAAACTTTCATAGACAACTTTCATACTCTCCAGCCATTTTTATACAACAAAAGCTTCAAGGAGGGTCACTCTAGAGAAAAAGTTGTGAAACGTATTCCAGTTGTTTCCATGCAATTCCCAGTACGGAATTGTCATTTCTGTACTGTACATTTTTGTAAGTTTTAAAGCATGGGTGGACCCGTGATCTGCAACCTATAATAATTCGAATAGTCATTAAACAAAATGGTAAACTCCTACTTTTTCTAAAATAAAAATTGGCACCTTGAATTCCTATGTCAAATTATTTAATGTTCCATGCGTTTGACAAAATTTTTAACACATAAGTTACTGTGTCATGCCATTTCCTCATTTCCTAATTTTTTTTGTGTCGTGTCCAAAACTCATACTCTCTTTAAAATCAAACTGTGTACTCATTTCCGTGTTCCAGGTGACATAGGTTTTTCAAAGCACTGAAAAATATAGCAGTAAAAATTATGCCATTTATGCTGAGTAACTTTTGTTTTCCTTACAATTCTAAAAAAAACTCAAGACATAAGATTCACGTGTTAATTTTTAAGTGCCACTTGCAGATTTACTATCCCATGCAGTTATTTTACCCTCAGAAATTTTCTCTATGCAGTAAATTAATTTATGAAGACTATAGATAGAAAATACTTTGGCACCTTTAACTTAACAATTTGCAGCAGAATTTAAAACTGAAAATTACTCAGAAAACTTGCCCAAGTTTGCCAAAATTTCCCCAATGTACTTGGCACCTGAAAACACCAATTTTGAGCAATTTTCTCTTGCAAAGCCCACCAAATATTCAGTAGTAGTTAGATACTGGGGGCGCAGTGCAGATGGCACAATGCAGAGTTAGCAGCAGCGCAGAGTCTTCAGTAGACAGTGCAGTAGTTAGTAGCAGTCGAGACTCGGGTGACAAATGCATTATACTGAGCACAGTTGGTTTAATATTTTGGATGTTTTTCAGTTGCAGATGTTGCAGTAGTAGCAACAACAGAGTTGCAGTGCAGATGCAGTGTTGGTTGCAGTTTAGCAAGGTCAACAACAACACAGATGCAACGTATATCAGAGTTGCAGAGTAGTTGGTGAGCAGCAGTAGCCAGAGATTAGCAGCGTGATAGGAGATGATGCAGAGGCAGGGTGTTGTGGCACAGTGTGCAACCCTAGAATGTAGAAATTTTTGAATTTTAACATTTATGCAGAAATTATTAATGTTAATCCGGTTAAGCTCCTCCTACTTAGATAAGTTATCAACTGAATAAATTCAAGTTAACATCGAATAAGCACATGCACACATTGACAAAGTGAGACAGTTATTTTTGGACAAATAGTCTCCGGAAAAACCCAATGTGGGAAAACCGGTCTCTGGCTATTGGAGAGTTCTATTATTAAGAATTATTCTGAATACACAACTCTGGGTTCCAGATCTAGAAAACTCGACAGAGAAAACTCTAGATCTGAAGCTCACTGGTTAATCTAGGGCCACAATAATGACTAATCCACACTCTCAAACGGGATTTACAGAACTCAGTCAGATCTAGGCCTAGAAACCCCGGCGCTGCCCCTGAAAGGCTCTGTGTCAGCCTTGGATGGCCTCCAAACCCTCAGCACTGCTCCTGGAAGGGACTCCATTACCCCAGAATGGGTGATGCAGTCACTACGCTGCCCCTGAAGGGTCTCTGCGTAACCCTTGAAGGGTTTCCTGAAAATTACGCTGTCCTTGCTACTGCTGCCTTTCTCTATGCTGTCCTTGTGCTGATCTCTTCTCTGCCTCTTTGTGTATTCTAGACCCTGGGATCAGATCATCCCCTTGTTCTAAATTCCCCTCTCTGCAACTGAAACACTTCTGAGTATTCTTAGCCAACCCTGCCCTAGAATCTCAAATTAGCTTCAGTGCTTTGCCTCTGTGTGTCTTTACAAATGACCCCAAGCCTTTCCTTTATACTTTTCTCGTTGACAAATCAATGACCATGATCAGATCTTGAATCAATGGCTAAGATTAAAAGAAAGCTTGATCCGTGTGACTTAAGACTATTTCATCACATGTTTAATTAAATTCACTTTAATTATTTTATTTTCCTAAGTTTTAACTTAGGAAATACATCAAAATAATTAATTAATTTAATATCTCCTAAGCCAGATGAGATTTTCCAAATTGATTTCTGGGTCTTGTAGATTAGGTGAACTCTAGTTCTTCCTCAAAATTTGGGACTTAGAGCACAACTAATGCTACCCCAAATACAAAAAATCTCAACACTCCCTAGCAATACATCACACTTATGCATTACATGATTTTGGGCACTGGTTCTATGCTGCTGAAGCTTGGCCTCCTGCCACTCAACTTTGCACTGCTGTTGCCATTCTGTACTGCTGCCCAGACTCTGCCACTGCCACTGCAACCACTATACTGCAGCTCCCTCTCACTATGCTGCATCTGTGTTTCTCATAGCACTGCCACATCTGCTGCATTGGAACTTCAGTTGTTGAGAGAAACAACTGAATCTCCTGCCCAATCTTTGACAAACAAGTCAAATGGGCTGCATCCTCATCACTGAAGCTCCATAGGCTACAGATCTGTGCTGGCATCTAAAGAACGATGCACAACTACAAATTTGCCTGTGTAATCAGACTCCCTCTGCACTACTGAAGTCACATCAGCCCCTTGTGTTGAAATCTATCACGCTGCTGTTGCACTGCATTGTCCCTCTGAAGCTCTCTGCGCTGCTGTAGCTCTGCACTGCGTAAGCAGCACTGCTCTGTGCTGCTGAAGTCACATCAGCCTCTGCGCTGCTACTGCTTCTACGCTGCTGCTGCTTTGCTCTGCACTGCCCCTCCCAGCCTTCAGATCTGCCTCTGCTTCTGCCTCATCTATGATCTATGCACCCAGTGCTCCACTTGTCCCGCTACTGTCTTAAGGCTGCCGTAGCTCGCTTGTGATCCAGGAGATGAGCTGCTCAAGGATCCCGCCTTTTCTATGTAGCTCATCTACATATCCATGTCACCCCACCTCCGTGGTTCATGAGCACTCATGGCTGCATCATCTCCTGACCCATCATTTGCCACAACTGCCTTGGAAGAAGATGCTTCCTTGTCCTTTTTATTTTCTGGACAATGGCTGGAAAAATGTCCCATTTCGCCACACTGGAAGCACTTGATCTTTGAAAGATCCTTCTTCTTCTTCGGTTGCTTCTTCGATGCCAATGCTGCATCTTCCTCCTCTTCCTTCTTTACTTTGCTCAACCTAGGGCTGTGTTGCTTCTTGGTGAATTTGCGTAGTTCTTTTTGCCGTAGGATTGACCACAAGCTGTCCCAATCTGGGAGGTCCGCTCTGCCCAAGATACTTTGGACAAAGGTTTCCCACTCATCCGTGACTGCATTGAGGGCAGTCCTGACTATCACTACATCATCTACGGTTGCACCCATTGCAGTCAGTTGATCCCTGATTGACTGCAATCTGAAGAGGAAATGTTTGATGTCTTCTCCCTTGGTCATCATGAATGACTTCATTTGGGCCTCCAACAACATCTTTTTTTGGACTGATTTTCCCTCATACAGGGAAGTCAAGGCCTTCCACATTTCGTTAGCTGTCCTCTTCTCAACTATGTGTGGGACAATATGGTCCTTGATACTGTCCATTATCAGCCGCTTGGCATGCCCAACAGCTTCCCTATGCTTCCGTAGTAGATCCGCATCTGTCGGTGTGGCCAGAGTCTGCTCTGCATGGTCTCTTAGACCGTATGCCTCAAGAACAATCAGGATCCTTGCCTTCCAAACCGAAAATTTTGAGAGGCCCTCTAGCCTATCCTGATCACGCAGTCCATGAAGAGCCATCTGCTCAGAATGTGTCAGAGCTCCTCCTCTCTATACTAGAGATCTGGATCTAGGGTCCTTTATGAACTGGGCACCCCCTGCTCCCTTTGACACTTGATTTCCCTCCTTGGAAATCTACCAAATCAACTATGATTCAGCTTCTTCTTTGATCCTCTGATCAAACTGCAAGTTTCCTTTGGCAAGAAACTCTCTGAGACGCTGATCTCCTCCCAATCTTTGTCACTTGCGCTAAGGCTAAAAGTCTGAAATCTTCAGAATTTTAACCCCACCAGCTCTTCTGAATTTCTGTAACTTTTTTGCAGACTTTTTCTGGATCTGACAGATTCAGATCTGAATCACACTGGCTGGCTTTAGACCCAACCAGCGCTGTTTCTGAGCTGCCTCTGCGTAGTAATTGCGTGGGCTTGCTAGGACACAGCGCTGGACAACGTCACCCTTCCCTCTGCGTGAATCTGCTCCTGAAAACTGCGCTGTCCCTTCAGATCTGCTTCTTTGCTGCTTTTCCAGCTGCTTTCTGCAGCTAGATCCTTCAGATTCTCCTGCTGGTGACCCTTCTAGATCTGCAATTGCTCTAAAACCATGTAGAAATTTTTGAATCTTAACACTTATGCAGAAATTATTACTGTTAATCCGGTTAAGCTCCTCCTACTTAGATAAGTTATCAACTGAATAAATTCAAGTTAACATCGAAGCAAAACACATAACAGATCTCTACCAATTCAGATCTAGAATAAGCACATGCACACATTGACAAAGTGACACAGTTATTTCTGGACAAATAGTCCCTGGAAAAACCCAATGTGGAAAAATCGGTCTCTCGCTGCTGGAGGGTTCTATTATTAAGAATATTTCTAAATACACAACTCTGGGTTCCAGATCTGGAAAACTTGACAGAGAAAACTCTAGATCTGCAGCTCACTGGATGATCTAGGGCCACAATAATGACTGATCCACACCCTCAAATGGGATTTACAAAACTCAGTCAGATCTAGGCCTAGAAACCCCAGCGCTGCCCCTGAAAGGCTCTACGTCAGTCTCTGAAGCCTCTAAAAGCCTCTGTGTCAGCCTTAGATGGCCTCCAAACCCTCAGCGCTGCTCCTGGAAGGGACTGCGTTACCCCAGAATGGGTGACGTAGTCACTACGCTGCCCCTGAAGGGTCTTTGCGTAACCCTTGAAGGGTTTCCTGAAAATTACACTGTCCTTGTTGCTGTTGCCTTCCTCTGCGCTGTCCTTGAGCTGATCTCTTCTCTGCCTCTTTGTGTATTCTAGACCCTGGGATCAGATCATCCCCTTGGTCTAAATTCCCCTCTCTGCAATTAAAACACTTATGAGTATTCTTAGCCAACCTTGCCCTAGAATCTCAGATTAGCTTTAGTGCTCTGCCTCTGTGTGTCTTTACAAATGACACCAAGCATCAAATCTTGAATCAATGGTTAAGATTAAAAGAAAGCTTGATCCGTGTGACTTAAAACAATTTCATCACATGTTTAGTTAAATTCACTTTAATTATTTTATTTTCCTAAGTTTTAACTTAGGAAATACATTAAAATAATTAATTAATTTAATATCTCCTAAACCAGATGAAATTTCCCAAATCCATTTCTAGGTCTTGTAGATCAGGTGAACTCTAGTCCTTCCTCAAAATTTGGGACTTAGAGCACAACTGATGCTACCCCAAATACACAAAATCTCAACATAGAACACATTCCTCGCTAAGAGGGAGTGTTAGTTTTTGTAGCATCGGATCTGTTCTAGCCTTGAAATTTGGTGGATAGGCTAGAATAGATGAGATCTATAGAAATTTCTGAATCTTAATTCTTATGCAGAAATTATTTCTGTTAATCTGGTTAAGCTTCTCCTACTTATACAAGTTATCAACTGAATAAATTCAAGTCAACATCAAAGCAAAACACATAATAGATCTCTACCAATTCACATCTAGAATAAGCACATGCACACAGACAAAGTGACACAGTTATTTCTGGACAAACTGTCCCTGGAAAAACCCAATGTGGGAAAACCGGTCTCTGGCTGCTGGAGGGCTCTATTATTAAGAATATTTCTGAATACAGAACTCTGGGTTCCAAATCTGGAAAACCCTACAGAGGAAACTCTAGATCTGCAGCCCCTGGTTGATCTAAGACCAACAATACTGACTGATCCACACCCTCAAACGAGATTTACAGAACTCAGCCAGATCTAGGCCTAGAAACCCCAGATCTGCCCCTGAGAGACACTGCGTCAGCCTCTAAAGGCCTCCAATGCTTAGCGCTGTCACTGGAAGGGACTGCGTTACCCCAGACTGGGTGACGCAGTCACTACGCTGCCCCTAAGGGTCTCTGCGTTACCCCTGAAGGGTTTCCTGACAATCACGCTGTCCTTGTTGTCGCTGCTGCTGCTGCTGTCGCCTGCTAGTGCTGCCGTCTGCTGCTGCTGCTGCTGCCGTCCGCTGCTGCTGTTGCTACGTTCCTCTGCGCTGTCTTTCCTGATCTCTTCTCTGCTTCTTGTGTATTCTAGACTCCGGGATCAGATCATCCCCTTGGTCTAAATTCCCCTCTCTGTAACTGAAACACTTGAGAATTTTTAGCAACCCTGCCCTAGAATCTCAGCTTAGCTTCAGTGCTTTGCCTCTGTGTGTCTTACAAATGACCCCAAGCCATTCCTTTATACTTTTTTCATTGACAAATCAACGGCCAAGATTAAATCTTTAATCAATGGCTAAGATTAAAAGAAAGCTTGATCTGTGTGACTTAAGACAATTTCATCACATGTTTAATTAAATTCACTTTAATTATTTTATTTTCCTAAGTTTTAACTTAGGAAATACATTAAAATAATTAATTAATTTAATATCTCCTAAACCAGATGAAATTTCCCAAATCTATTTCTGGGTCTTGTAGATTAGGTGAACTCTAGTCCTTCCTCAAAATTTGGGACCTAGAGCACAACTGATGCTACCCCAAATACACAAAATCTCAACAACATCTCTAAAACCCAGAAATCGTTTCTGGAAATTCCGCTTAGAAATGTCTCAATTAGATTATTAACCTATTTTTAAATATTTCCTAATTCTAAACTTAGGGAATATGGTTCATTAATCAATATTAATTGAGATAAGGTGAGAATCATCTAGAAACTCACACGGATCAATCCATAAATGATCCTAGCCATCAATTATGTTTTAATCTTGGTCGTTGGTGCTCCAACAGTGGATTATAAGAGGAGATTAATGTGGTGATGGAGAAGACACTTGAGCAGTTATATTTCTTGGCAGATCGATTCCTTGAGTAGCAACGGTCAGTTTTCGGAGAGAGCCAGAGATTGAAGCAGTGAGTGAGGGGCATGGATAGTGATCCAGAGAAAGTTTTTCTAGATTCGTAGAGGTAGCAACAAAATGGCCAAGTTATTCCAGTGAGGCAGCGCAAAGATCTGCGCAGTAGCTTCAGAGAGGGCAGTTCGATTTGCAGGAGAGAAAATTGTTCTCAGTTCCAGAGGCCAGGGAGAGGTTCCAGAAGGCTGGAGAGACGATTTCCTTAGCAGCTGAAGCCAGAATGACTTCATCAAAGATTGGTTGAAGGCTTGATGTCATGCAGACTGCGTAGAGGTTGACGGAGAGGGTCAGAGGGCCGAGTTTTCTGAAGGCAGATTGTGCCGAGATTGCTTGTGGAGGAAGGGTAAATTCCCTTCAATAATTTTGCCTAGATTTTCTTGCTGTGGATTGCGAGTTTTAGGCATCCAAATTGTACTCAGAATTTCACTGCTGCATAATAATAAAAATCCTTACTGCTGCACTGGTTTTCTTGCATTGAGTTTTTCCGGGGACTTTTGTCCAAAAATAATTGTGTTATATTTTATGTGTGTGTGCTAGCATTTCTCAGCTTCCAACACTTTATTTTTTCGCATAATTTTATTTGTGAGGGTTGCAGTGTGTTTATTTCGATATTTTCCGTAGCAGATAAATTGTTAAATTAATTAACAATTTTAGGAGAAATAATACCAATTGCTGCAATAGGATTCCAGTGCAGGAATTTTCATATGGTTCTGAATCTTCTCTGTCTCCCATGAGCCCTTTACCCCTGTCACCTTCAACTTCGCCTTCCAAATTTGGTTCTATAACCTTCCTTCTTGGCATTACTTTGTTTTAGACAAATAGTTGGCCAAAAACATGCTCTGATACCACTGTAATATTCCTTTTGGAAATATGGCAACCAGTCTGGAAATAGATCTCATAAATCCATAATGAAAATTTTAAACGAGACAAAACCCTCGTTATAAATAAAATATTCCTAATGAATAATAAAACACAACCAATTATTCTCATCCAAAAATACTACAATTACAAATAACACGAGAAATAGCCACAAACTCAGCTTTGTTTTATTTACTAGAACAAGATTACATGCCCATGCAAAACTATCAATAGCTCCTGCTAAATGGCATGCTGAGCTGGAAAATAGTTGACGTGATGGCCTTGAAAATAATTGTGGAAATATTGATTCTGGCCTCCCAAAACTGTAACTGGAACCAATAGACGCACTTGTGAATTCTGAATGAATTCACCAAGGGATTGGTAGAGATGGGTTTCCGTCCAATCTCACCAAGGTACCCAAGGGTTTTTGTCTTGGGCACAATGAACCTATGAAGACAATTTCCCCAGTCTTAACATACGACAAATGGTTAACTCCCCTAACCACCTCAGAAGGTAATCCAAAAATTGGGGACATTACAACTGTCCTGCATAATGACCATATTTATGACATGTAAAGCAGTTAACTTTGCTCATGTCCTTTTTTTTCCCTTGTGAAAGGAGGAGCTAATTGTTGATTCAAAGGAGGAGCACTAATATGGATAAGCTAATTTCAGATCCTACTTGATATGAGCACAAGCTTGATACAAAATAGGTTGGTTGTATTGAAACAAATAAGGTATTTCATCTCCTTCCATAAAGACCGATAGACTAGTTACTATTCCTACTATATATCCCAATTAACTAATTCATTCTCTAAACAATCCCTTATTCTCTGCCTTACCATTTAAAGATGCTCCTCCACCCTGGTTTCGTTTGGCTTTATCCTTGCCCTTTTTTGCTTGCTTATCATGCAAGATTCTCTTCATCTCCACCTCTATGCTCTCCACCAAATATCAAATTCTCCCAAATCTCCTTTTGGGTGAAGTCGTCCCACAATCTAGTCCAATTAGGAAGCTGATCTCTAGCAAGGGTACCTGTTGCAAAGGTAACCCATTGCTTGGTACAACCGTGAGGGCTATTTAACAAGTTCCATCGCATACGCAACTTCCCCAATAGCTTATAGTTCATCATGAACTTGCTGAATTCTTGTGAAGTATGAGGTTACAGTTTCAGATCTATTTATTTTAATATCCCTCAGCTTTTCTCTTAGCACCATCTTTTTTTTTTCGTTGTCACTTTTGTACAACTTTATTATGGTTGTCCACATTTGATGAGCTGCTTGCTTCCTTGTGATGTGAGGGATTATGTGATCCTTCACAATATCCAATATGATCCCTGTTGACCACACTTCGTCAACTACCCCATAGCAGTACACCCCCATTTTTTCAAATGGGATTCGTCATGTTCGACGTGGTTGCGCCATTCAGATTCCATCATCCAGATTTCATCGACAGTTGACATTGTTATAAATGATGTAAACCCATTCTGCATGTAATGATGTAAATGATCTAAGTAGGACCGTCAATGTATGTAACAACCTAGGTAAGCCTAGTATGTTGTTGATGATCTCTATCCTAGGAGGTTTTTTGTCTCACTGATTCACGAAAGTGATCGGCAGAGTTTTTCCCTCCAGCCTCACCCCAAAGCTAGGGTGGATTTTTTCATCAGCATGCTAAGTGAGTCCTAGTGCTCTATCGAGTCTTGTAAAAGTAGTTTGAACTACTTGGTCTACTAGATCATATGTTGAGTCGCAGAACTGGGTATTTATTTGAGGGTCTATACGAATGGGTTTTCCCCCTTCATGTATGTAAATGTATTATCTCATGTAAAAGAGGGTTGGAAAAATAGTTATAATCTCCTCTTAGTCAATTAATTAAATTTTCTGGTCAATTAATTAATAAAATCCTAAACCAGAAATTTAATTAATTTAGGGTCCTAAATTAGGATTAAATCTTTAAAGGCAAAATTTGTGGATCCTTGGAAAATGATTTTGAAAGCCCCAGGCCAAGGGAATATTGCGAATTTTAAGAAATATTGGACCCTTGGGCCTTGGTGGTTAAGTCAAGGTCAAAATTTTGGGGTAATTAACTCAAAAATAATATTTTTGAGTTAATTAAAATTGAATTAAATGATAAATTCGTTTTTTTTCCCAAAATTTTAATTTCAACGCTCCGGATTAAAAGATAATTAAATCTTTTGGACGGTTGAGATTATTTTGACGAGGATCATCCAAACTAGCCGTTAGAGATCTAGTCCTATAAATTTAGAGGTCTTTGTCATTCTTGAGTCATCCGATCTCAGAATCGTGCACTTGTTCTTAGAAGCTCTTGTAAACTTTTTTTTGAGGAATAAAGCTAAAGACTTTGGGGTTACAAATCTGGATGTTCCTTCTCAGATCTATGTGGTGAATTGTCTCTAAACTCTGCTACTTGGTTTCTTGCATTTTATGGTTGATGGCCTATATGGATTAATCTGCATACAGGTATCTTGTGTAGTTTTCTGGGTTTATAAAATAACATTCTGATTTTTCTAAGAGTCTCATGTTGTTTTCTTAAATCTCTATCAGTCTAAAGTTCAGATCTAAGTGTGCAGAGAAATTTTTTAAGATTGGACGTCTGGGGAAGTCTTCGGTTGGACCAGCCGACTCTCAATAAGCATAAATCTGATAAGCTCTTTATTTGTTAAACTCCGAGTCTATCTTACGATATTTGTGATTTTGCAGGGTTTCGAAGGCTTGTGCCTCTCACTAAAAACTTTAAATTTCTGAAAATTGTGCTAAATGGATTTTAATCTGACCTTGAGGGTTTGAAATTTGTAAATTAGTGTAAATTTGTAATTTTTGTGCAAGGGCTTAATACTTTCTGGATGTGTATTTTCGGATCTGACGTGTTGTTGCAGGTTACAGGTTCAAATCGATTTTTTTTTTAAAAGATCTAAGGCAGATCTGACTTGTAAAGGCCAGATCTGGCCTCAGAAACCCCATTGTGGGCAAATCTGGGCGTTATTTTTAAGAAGCATGAGATCTGGGCATAAATGAAGAAATTTTTTTAAAATCTGAGTTCTGAAAAGAAATTTTAAATTTGTTGGAGTTGGAGGTACTGGGTTTATCATTGAAAACACTGCCCTAGTTTCTCCATTCACCGTTTTACAGGTCGGCCCTCTTTCAAAACCATCCATCTGCAAACCCTCGACTCCATTTCCCACGTTGTCTCTCCACATCAAACCCTTTCTCTGCGCATAGTTTTCAAATCGTCCTCATTCCAATCCGATTTATTCACGTCCCTTCAGTCTGCCGCAACTCCATTTCTCTGCATCGACCCTCTCCTTGCTGTCCAACGAAATACGCTTTTTCATTCAAAGGATTTATCTCTGCAATCGATCTACCAGCATTCTTTCCTCTTGCCGTCCGATCTGCTCATCGAATCCTGCCTTTCTCCCTGCGAAACACCGCCTCTGTCCGTCGACCTTGCTTCAGCTTCTTTACGCCGTCTCTGCTCCTCATCGACCTGCAGCTGCAAAACAAGTAAACGCACATGACAAAACGCAGATCTTTATGTATAGGCATTCATTTATTTTTGACTTTAAGTCGATCTTGTTGTTTTAGTTAGCGTTTAGATTTTTTACGTTTCAGATTTAATAGAGTTTAGGTGAGCGTTATGTTTATTTTGATTTTTTTTGTTGTTGTTTAATTTTTTAGCTTTAATTAAGTTTAGGCCCTAGATTTTTTAGATTGTAGTGTTAGGTTGTAAAGTTCGATAGTTTTATTTCACTCGATTGTTGCGTAAGTTTTAGATTCTAGTTTTTTTGTTTTAATTTAGTGATTTTAATTTGTTTAATTTTATTTCATTTTTAGATTTAACTTTCAAGTTTTAGTTTTAATTTAGTCTAGGTTCAAATTTGACTTAGTTTTAATTTAGTTTAACTTTAGAGTTTAATTATAGTTTGTTTTAGTTTTAGAACTTAGTTTTAACTTTAGTTTTATTTAGATTTTAGATTTAGATTTTAGTTTTAATCCTTTTTAGATTAAAGTTTTAATTTAAAATTAAAAAATCTTAAAAAAAATTATAAAAAATTATAAAAATTTCAAAAATCTTAAAAAAAAAAAATTTTAATGGTCCACTGAGCCTTAAAATTTTTATCTAAGTTTGATTGTGGATATTTTGATTTTCGAGCTGCGTTATAATTGGAATATTTTTATTTTTCGGAAATCTTTCAAGTATCGGGCATTTTCATCATATTGTTTCATGGTTGTAGTGTCTTTCATTGAATATCATTGTGATCAATCGTGGTATAATAAGCAGCAGTTAATCGTCATTTACCTGTTTATAATTGCATAGCGGGATTTTGTTTGACTCCATAAGGCACTGGTCTTAAACGTGATATCTAAGCTAGATCTGTGGAATCTCGTTCATTTTATAAGTATTTGATGTTTTAGCTGTGTCTCCTGGATTTATCCTTCATTTCTAATAGGGTCTACCTCCCTTAGCCCGCAAGGAGACAGCTTAAAGAGAGAGACTGGGGATAAAGGTGACAGCCCCCAGTTTGAGCCGTTGTCGCGGTGCCTTGAACAATCTGTGCGACAACAATCCCTTTGGCCTCCACATCTTTTAGATTGTGTTCAATTGCTTGTGTAGGATTTGAAGGAACTTGGATCTCTTTATTAGCAAATTCCCACAGGCTATTGTCTATCAAAACTAATGTGATCCTCTCCTATGGACTGAAGTTTGTATCTCCTTACAACTTATTTTCAAATCTCAAACTTGATGATGCCATCTTTTCCAGATTGATTTTAGCCACAAAACCTTTGATAGAAAAATATGTCGATGTTTGAAACCCTTGTCCACAGATATTTCCCTACAGAGCTCTTGTTCTGATACCATGTTAATTTTTAAGTGCCAATTGTAGATTTACTGTCTCATGCAGTTATTTTACCCTCATAAATTTTCTTTATGTAGTAAATTAATTTCTGTTGTAAATTAATTTATGGAAACTACAAACAGAAAATACTTTGACACCTTTAACTCAACAATTTGCAACGAAATTTAAAACAGAAAATTACTCAGAAAAAAATTCAGAGAAGACAACAACAGAAATTAATCGTCGAACTTTTCATCATTTAATTTCTTAGAGAAATCATTGGATCCCTAACCAAGGAAAATGGCCCTTAGAATTTACAAGTAAATTACTGCAAAACCTCAGATAAATTCTTCCAACAAAATCAACAACCCATTCAGCCTCCTCAAGCCCGTGTGCATCCACACGTTTGGCTTGGAAAACCCTGCTGCGTCACATGTGTGGGCTTAGCTTGCTTAGAGAACCGTCTCAGTTCACATGTGCAGCCTCCTTTGCTGCAGAAAAATCGCTGGCCATCTCACACGTGTAGGTCACTGCTAATTTTTTCCGCTACAGAAAATTCTCCTGCTTTCCTTTTCCTTCTTCTTCTGCCCGTATGATTCTCTCACAAAAGAAAATCTGCAATATTACTCTTGCAATTTTTTTTTTTTTTTTTTTTTTTGAATTACTCTCTCACTTGTGTTGTGTCTTCATCCTCTCCCTTAGGCTGCTTTAATAATTCTCCATAGGACAAATCCCTAATCTCCAAAGTGATTGAGGGCTAGGATTAAATCCTAGCTTTCTTTGATCAATGGTGCAGATTAGATCCAAGTCACTTAAATAATTAATTATTTATTCTTAGAAAAACATTATCCCAAAGTATATATTAATCAAATAATTAATCATTGTACGTTTCTTATGTTAAAACTTAGTAAAGAGACCATATTAGTTGCTCCTCTTGAACAGTCACCTAAAGAGGTCTTCCTCTCCCGCATGCAAGACACCAGCCTATGCAAAAGACCTTCTGAAGCTACAAAAATCAACACCATGGCTTTTGCTTCAACTGCAAATCATGAACATGATTGTTTTGTGTATTTCTACAAGGGCTCATTGTTTGTGCAAATCTGGCATACTGATTTTTACAACTGTCATGGATCTTCAGCACTATAGGAGCAACTTCTTGCATACATCTCCTAATGCATACTAAATGATGCTGGTTATGTTAAATGACCAACTAGTAGTCCAGAAAATCAAAAGTAGAATGCAGAACATAGAACATAGAACAATCAATATAAAACACATAATTGTTAACCCTTTCATATCTCAGTGCTGTCAATATATGGTAGCAGGGTGGCTGCAAGAGTAAGTGAAGAGTTAATGTAGAATATATTTTCTTTCCTAACTAGAGAAAAGGAAAAGACTTGTTCCATTTGTCACATCATAGGCCCCCTTTTTGCAGTCCCAAGGAAATTAAATATGCATACTCCAGTGGCATAATAAATTGGATAACATATACTATATATATTTGAATATATGTGGATGCATCGGCAGCCTTTTCATTCACACAAAAGAACCAATGAGTTATACTATCCTTGTAACTCTAGAGGGGAAGTTAAGAGAAAAATACCAATATCAAACAGACTATGGGAGATCAAAAGAAAAAAAGTTAATGTTGTCCAGATATTCTGGATACTTGAGTTGTTGCTGAACTCACCTATGCGCATCCCAAAGAGTTTTGGTGGAAGGAGCCGTCCCCTGTTTAACAATGTTAGTAATCCAAAAATATCTAGAAATTTTAACAAGTTTAGATATGGCTAGTCATAATTTTGTACTAAGATAATGATTTCTTGGACCCAAATCACATTGAGTCTGCCAGAAAGGAGATGTAGGGGAATTATATCAAAGACCTTTCTGAAGTCAGCAAAGCAACAGTAACATTGATGCATACATTCCTTGATGATAGTTCTGAGATTAACAACGTGGCCTATTATTTGTACTATCAGGTTCACCATATTCCCACATAAGGTCCAAAACCCTTGGCATTTTGTTTGAAACTTTGAGCTTGAATTTGAACCTGGGCACAAAAAAAAATTGAAAAAAATTAAAAATTGCCCATCACATAAGAAGCAAACACAAATGTAATTGTTGATTTTAAATTTTAAATGCCTCTTCCCACTCACATGAACACACACAGATTCACTAAACAATTGTTTGAATTTTTGTCATTTGATTCTTGGAAGTTGAAAGTTGAAGTTTTGATTCAATCTAGACTCTAGATTCTAAACATTGTTTTGATTCAAAATTCTAAGCAAAAATAAGATAAAAACAAACTAATAGAATTATAGAGAGATTTAAGAAGCCATTTGTGTAACAAAGAATAAGAGAGAAATTAAAATACATACCTGGCAGCATCAAATTGGCACTTTGAATCTCTCACGTTGAGCAGTGGACAAATCCCCAAATCCACACCACAAAACTAGCAAATCTTGGACAATGGCAAAGCTCAAACACCTCTCTCTCCACAGCCCTCAATCGCAGCAAACAAAGTGAAAAATGACTGATATTTTTTCCTTTTCAGCGTCTTCACCGCGGCCTGGGAGGGAATGCCAACATTTTTGGTTGACTCCCGATAAAGTCGCGACTTTATGGATTAAATCACGACTTTTTCAAAGGTGAAAAAGTGGCAAAAAGTTGGCTGATTTAATCGGCCAGCTGAAAAAATCGTGTTTTGGGGATTAAATTGCGACTTTTTCCACACTGATTTGGTGGTCATGATGGAAGCCTATTTATCCTTTGGCTTTGACACTTGACAGTTTTGCTCACTTAGAATGATAGATGACCTGTATAACTTTCAAGATGCTTTGCCTTTGGCGATGGTTCACTAATTCACTGAATTTGTGTCATCAAACTAACTTGTATATAGATGATTGAAATGGGAAATCCTCATTTAAAACTCGAGCGAATGACTTCATTAAATAATTTGATGATGGGATAGCTGAGGGGATCTATCCCATACTTAAGAATTTAATATTGGAGGAAGCAACTTTTCTAGATACAATTGGCAAGTAGATTTGGAAAAATAACATCAGGTGGGTTGGAGTGATTCTTGATTGCAGACTTGATTTAGGATGTTATGGAGGAGCTACGGGTGTGGGTGGATTCTGAATGGTGGGCAAGAAGGTAAAACGACTTCTGCAGTATGTTGGATTGAATAAGAGACACTGGTCTAGCTCAGGAATCACAGAATTTTATTTATGTTTGGAAAGACAGATAGAACAAAATCAAAGAGAGAGATTAAAGACACTTGTGTAATTCCTCTTTCAAATGAGAACAATTTAACTGACACTACTACTAATAGTGGATTACATGTGACCAACACATAATTTAAGGTATAACTGTACCATAAATTATTCCATGTCAATTGATTCAAATTTTCAATGCCTACAAATCATAAAATACTAATATATCTAAGACAAATAAGACTTTATTCTTCATCAGTGGGACTTCAATATATTCAGATTTGTAATGAACTTTTGAGTTACAACCATCTTTCAAAGGGTTTAAGATATATCTAAAACATTTTTAAGGACACTTGTTCCTTCTCCTAGAAATACATTTTTCTTCCTTTTTATCTTATATGGCATTAATACTCCCTAGACTGTGAGTGGTCTTGTCAAGTATTGGATTATGGACAATATCAAGCCTGAGTTTTTGATGAGAGACTTCATTCAATATAAACCATTTATGCATTGAACTCTGCCCTTGGGGCTGATATACTGTATATTGATGATGGCGTGAAGGACTGAATCTTGGGCTGCTTTCCAAAAGATTGGTTTAGATTTTATGTATCTGACAGAAGGAAAAGAAAAGCACCAAAAGAATATTCATATATTCCTTTAAGCTTTACGTGCTCTCACCACTAGAAGCTTTTAAGGTATCACTTGTTGTTCACTATAGGTCAACCACTCCACCACAAAAGGGGTTTCAAACTATCCATAGGTGTTCAGGAATCTGAGTACTCTAATTGAAAATTGAATTATTCCAAATCATGGCTGTAGTTTTGGTGAATCTCACATTTGTGCCACTTTATTTGTGTATGCATGTGAATCAACTCATGGTACCGGACATTTTGTATGTTTCTTTGTAGCTAATATTTGGAAATATGATGGCTTTATCTCAATTCTTTAATAACAAGTTCTTTATAGACTAATGATCATTTTTTTCCCAAGGAAAATCTTGCGGGGAAACTCAAAAGATGTTTCCTCATATTTGTGGATGACGTCCCTTGGAAACCTGTTGGTCTAGACTAGTGGACCTCACCCATGGGGATTCAAACAGGGCACTTGCTGGCATGGAGCTAGCCAAATGCCTAACAATGTTAGCAAAATTTTGTTGAGCTAATCCTTAGGCAACTAGACTAGTGGACCTCACCCATGGGGATACAGACAGGGCAACTGCTGGCATGGAGCTAGCCAAATGCCCAACAACGTTAGCAAAATTTTGTTGAGCTAATCCTTAGGCTACTATGACCAATGTTTATGGCAACTCATAATACTCGGTTTGTTATTTTAGTTGTCTTAAAAGAACAAGATGTACATATGCCTGTGTATATATTTTTTGTGGACTTAGAACTAAAAACGTTGCTATTCATAATAAGGAAAGGTATAGACTTGCACTATGGATGAGCTTAAATTGAATTATAGAAAGTTGCTATTTTATGTGTACTGTTGGAAGTTGATGAACTAATGAATCCTTTAGTTGTAACAGATATCCTGATGACCCATATGATCGTATCTGGAACTCAGATGCAATTGAGCCAAACTATCTTGTTGGTGTGGCCCCTGGAACAAAGCCAGTGAGCACAACAAGGAACATTTTTACAAACACACATGAGCAACCACCGAACAAAGTGATGCAAACTGCAGTTGTTGGTACTCGTGGTAGTCTTACTTATCGCCTAAATCTTGAAGATTTCCCAGCTAATGCTCGTGCTTATGCATACCTTGCTGAGATTGAGGATTTAGGTCCAAATGAAGTTCGAAAATTTACCTTGCAGAGGCCATATGTGCCTCTTTATAGCAGTATCCCACTTAATATTCAGGAGAATGTTGGAAGCTATACACTTTATGAGCCAAGCTATAAGAATATTTCATTACCATTTGTCCTGTCATTTGCTTTTGTGAAAACAAGTGACTCTACTCGTGGTCCAATTTTGAATGCACTTGAGATCGGCAGACATGTTCGGAGGGCTTTGAAAACAAGCAATGATGATGGTAAGTCCATGTGGTAGCTCTTCATCATAGAGTCATTTTGAATTTTGTCAATAGTTGTCTTTCTTTGTTAAGATGGTACAATTGTGTAATAGCTTGTTATTGTAGTTGATCTCTTTCCTTGTTTGTATTTGTCTTTTATTCTGCAAGTATCATTTTTGATGTTCACATTAGTTGAATGGTTTATCTCATGCCCAATAAATGAATTTGGCAATTATTGAATTTTGCAGCTGTTGCTTTGGCTGCATTCATAGCTATGTCACCAACGAGTGATTGGGCAAATGAAGGTGGAGATCCTTGTCTTCCGGTTCAATGGGATTGGGTAGAATGCAGCTCAGATTTACCACCGAGAATCACAAAAGTGTAATGGGCATTTCATGACTCCTGATATTGTGCCTCCAGCAATTTATTTTACTATATTTTTAAAATACTAGTCATGTCTGCTATGATTGCTTCCGAGACTGTTTTCTATGCAGATACCTTTTGACTCATTAGATGACTTTCACTTAACAGTGTACTGATTTCATTGACGCTTCTTTCTTTTGTTTTTTAATGACTTTGAATTAAGAAATTTGTTAAGAAAATTAACCATACAAGGCCATGAAAGGATCTTAGTGGTGTTTAATCTCGTTGGGGAACTGATTTTCTCTCTGGGCAGACTGCTGAAGTAGGCTCTGTGGTTAGAATGTTCTAATTTGGATTATATATTTGAATTTTAGCTTTCAAACTGTTTACCAGATTCTTCTAATCGAAACTGAAAACATTTTTGACCTGGGGAGCTCTGCAACATTGTGGCCTTAAGATTTGGAAACATCCTATTTATCACCCCTCAGTTTTATGTTCAACAAAGGATAAAATCTTGATATCATCCTTATGCATGCCACCTTTTTGATTTCTGCTTTTTGCTGTTCTAATTTTTTTCCCCATATAACAAAGCACCCCATCCTCCAACTTGTAGGCAAGGGATATGATTTTCTTCAGGGCTCAAGGCCATTTAGTAACAAGGCTCAAAGCCATTGCAACAATATAATCAATACGAGTACATCATGTCACTTGTGGGAATTAAACCTTTGGGGGGGGGGGGATAACCATCATTTCTCCCAACCACCCAGGATAAATCCAATTGACATTTTTTTTTCTGCTGCTCTAAATTTGTATAAGTTAGCACAATATCCTTTTCTTAGTAAACTAGAATGGAACATGCCCCTTAAATCTTGGTGATTATATATTTTGTCAATTGATTTATGAAGTGGAATGCATTAGGATTCAGTTTCTTGATGCCTCTCTTTTCCATCTTCAGGGTCTACATGGCGGTATCTGTTTTCACTGTGAAGATGTCTACTAATTCAAATGAATAATTTACCTGAATAGTCACAGAAATATTCCAGTGTTTTTAGACACTCTGAAAATGTTTTGTGATTGGATGGCTTATGGTTTCTAAGAGACTGTGTACTTTGTTCTCTGTGTGAGAGATAAACTGTCTAGAGAAAGAAAAAACAAATAGAATTGTGAAGTGACATTGTCAAGATGAATGACAAATGAAACACAGACGCCTAGCAGGAAAAGTGACGTGCAAAAGTTTTAAATTTCTTGCACATTGACAGAAGTGTCAAAACCTAGTTGAAGAGGATTAAAGTACAGTAACTTAGATATGAACTGAGAGGAAATTTCATTTAGCACTTTACAGTTTAACCCTTTCACCTTGAAATATTAGAATGCAGGATATTTCATCTAACTTAGATTGTCTTTACTGGTTATCAAAAGCTATATAATATTCTAGCAAGACCAGGACCTTTTTCACCATTCTTATTAGAGGTAGTGAGATGCCCTCTTTTCTGTTTGGCCTCTATTCACACAATTTTTTCTATCTCATCTCTTTGCATGGTGGGAAGCCTTTTCTCTGGTGTAGTGACTGGAACATATTCAAGTCAGTAACAGTTTGTAGAATCTCTGATGAATAAGCCACATCATCAACTCTATTTTTAGATTGAATGATTATAATTGCATATCTAACGGATGTTTTTAAAGAGCAGTTGATGACTTACGGACAGTGATTTGTCTGGAAAGAACTTGGCAGGTGAAATCCCTTCAGAAATTGCTAAATTGACAAGCTTAGTTGAACTGTAAGTTCCTTCTATTCAACACTATCCAATTCTAGTTCTTATTTTAATAAAAAGATAACTTAGCCGAAGAAACTAATGACTTTTTAATATTTATGGTTATTCTGTAACGTTGTCTCCATAACCATTTCCATGGTTTTTGCTGATCTTGTCAGGCAGCTAAGTAATAACTCGTTCACTGGAAATATTCCTGACTGGAGTTCTCTTTCCAAGTTGACTGTTCTGTAAGTTCAAGTGTAATCAGGAATAATTGTGACCCAAAAAATTCTCAAATTTTTCTGCCTATTGTTTTTCATTTTAAAATCTTCAGATTGGTTTTAGAAGACCCCTAACAATTTCCTTATTCATTTATTGCAGGCATCTTGAAAACAACAAGTTAAAGGGAACATTACCTTCTTTTCTTGCTGATCTACCAAGACTACAGGAACTGTATGCCATTGACCCAAATTTCTACCTGTTATAGGCTTGCATTGAATTTTAAGAATAACTAATTCGAACAGAGATACAAGACATGAAATGATCTTCTGAGACTATTTTAATGCTCCTAGTCAATGGATCAAATTAGAGAAGACGCCTAATTGTAACAAATGCTTCTCCTGAGAGTACTATAAAAAGTTTCTGAATTTCATTGCTGTCATTGCAGGTATGTGCAGAACAATCAGCTAAGAGGACGAATACCCAAGGCTTTATTTAAAAAGAAAATGATTTTCTGGTGAGTAAAGATCTTCAGATTTGGGTATCATTTATATTTTTTGCGAGGTGGTTCATTTTGTCTGGATTTGATCTAGTAGGTATAGAGTTACTGTAAATAATTTTATTTATTTGTCAACCTGGGGTCTTACCATTTATCCCATGCCATCTTGTGTAATTTCCCTACTTTAAGAACAAAGAAAAGGAGAAAGTCAAGAGGGAAGGGATGCTGTCCTGACAGTTTAAAAGTAGGTGGAATAAAGGATTAGCTGGAGGAACTTTTTGTTGGAAATTCTATTGAACGATTGAATTTCTCATCATGATAATTAATTGTGACAGTTTATATATGTTTTTCTTTTAGCAATTACTTAATTTATTAGGTGATCAAGCAATTATAAATTCAATGCACAAAAGACAAGGAACACCAGAAATTAGGCCAGAGGCCAGGGCAAAACCCACAAGGGGAAAACACATCAATCCTCTCTTTATAGATTCTTTGTCAACAAGAGATAACCAGTGATCCAAATTCCAAGTGAGCCTTCCAAACTCTGCCAAGTTTTGTCCATAGGACAGTCAACCAATCTGCCATATGTCTGTCCTTAAATGCCTCTAAAACTTGCATCATCATGTGTCTCTGAAACTCGCATTATCACAGTAGAACGTGTCACTGAAACTTGCATTCACACACAGAATTATACCACAGGAACTCTCATCAACACAGGGAGATATGCCACAGGAATTAGCATAGAAACTCACATCTTCATAGGGAAATATGTCACATAAAGTTCGCATCACAGAGAGCCTTTATACCTTCGTGTGTCACAGATAATAGGAGCCTCACATAATTCACATTTCACAGAAACCATCACAGAGATTCAATCTTCTATTTCTCAGCCTTCATCCTTGTATTCTTTCTAGATTGCAGAGAGATAAGACTTGTTGGATATGTAGTCAAGTGTGTTTTGAGGGAGAACGAGCGTCTCTACTTATATGGTCATTAATGAGGCTGAAAGGGTGCCAAACACTGGCTGAGCCGACTTGGCAACTTGAAGGGACTAGTGACGCTCACAAAATTTCAAATTTTATTCCTTTCACAGGGTCACGAAGAACATGCCCTTTTACTTTTTCTTTTGACCAAAATAAAGCATGAAGAACATTCTTAGAAAATAATAATATTTTTCTTCTTCTGCTTTTACATAAAATACATATTAATGATAAATTTACATTATGAAAACCGAAATTAGTTACATTCTCCAACACGCTCTTAACTAGGGAGGTATTCATAATGACTCATTAGGATCTTCTCAAGTTGAAATATTTACATGAGAAAGGATCAGGATTGATAAGCATCAACATCATAACCAACATTGTCACATTACCAAGGCCTTGAAAGGTAAGCTCTATCTCTCCACTATATTAGAGCACAATGCTGGGAGACATTCCATAGGACACCACACTGCCTCTCCGAGGCATATACTCCACCTAGGATCACTGGAGTATGTACTCCATAGGACCATTTCCCTCAAGAAAATGTCAGTGCATTGGACCATTCTTTATCCAAGTCCATGTACTTGACTTAGGGTGCTAATCCTAATCTGTCACAGTAAATGACTTAAGAATGTTTGTCCAAGATGCTTATCCAACCCACCATTCTCCTTATCCATGTCCATGTACTTGACTTATGGCTGCTAATCCTAGTCATAGTACATGACACAAGGAGAATTATGTGTCCAACCTCACTCCCTCTCAACTTGGGAGGAGAAATCCACAAGCCCATGCTTGTCTTGGAAGTACTCATACTTCTCTTACATCAACTACTTGTTCAATTGTGGAGATTAGTTGTAGCTTCTTGGCTCCTATCTGCACCATGCTCTTGTGAAAATTTCTTAAACTTAAGAAACCCAATTGTTAAATCTTGATTTACTTCTCCTACTTACAGAAGATATTAATCTGAATATTCAGAATTAACATCGAAGTAAATACAGTTAACAACATACACATACAGATCAAATACTGAATAAAATTCTCATAGACAAAGTGACACACAAGGTTTTTTTGGAAAAATGTCCCCGGAAAAAGCCAATGCAGGAAAACCAGTGCTACTAGCTTCTGGAGGGTTTTTATTATTATGCAGATTCTAAGTACAACAATCCTGGGCACCAAAACTGGTTAACCCGACAGAGAAATATAAATGGCAACAATACCTCTATCCTTGAGAGAGAAAAATATCATTGATTCACACCCTCAAACGGGATTTACAGAACTCAGCCCCTTTTTGGCCTCTAGAAACCTTAGTGCTGCTCTGAAGCCCTCTGCGTCAGCCTGACTGGCCTATGTTAGCCTCTGCGCTGCTCAAAAATGGCCTGCGTCACCCTAGAAGGGGTTACGCTGCCCCTGCGCTGCCCTAACTAGGCTTGCGTCAGCCTTGCTTGGCTCCTGCTGCCTCTGCGCTGCCCCTTCTAGGCTCTTGGCTAGACTGCATAACTGCTGCCTCTACGCTGCTCTGGAATGCTCCTTCTCTGCCCTCGTTGTACTCTTGGTCTGGGATCAAACTATGCCGCTTGCCAATGCTGCCCCTCACTGCAGCTGAAACACTTCTGAAATTCTTAGCAAACCACGCCCTAGAATCTCAGCTTAGCTTTAGTGCTCTGCTAGTGTGTGTGTGTTCTCCAACTGACCCCAAGCCCTTCTCTTATACTTTTCTTGTTGAAAAATCAACGACCGTGATCTAATCTCTAATCGACGGCTAGGATTAGATGCTGCTTGATTCGTGTCACTTAAGTCATTCTCATCACATGTATAATTTAATTCACTTTAATCTTTTATTTTTCCTAAGTTAGACTTAAAGGTCCTTAATTAAAAAGATTAATTATTTGAATAAAACTTAAACCAGATGGAATTATTCTAAATGCTTTCTGGGTCTTGGAGATCTCATGTACTCCAGCACCTCCACAAAATTTGGGAGCTAGAGCACATCTGATGCTACCCCAACACCAATATCAATAACTCTCAAATCATAAAGTGCATCGAACTTCCATGAAATCCGGGTTTTTGACAATCATCATACAACTTTGATCATTAAAAAGTGTCACGGTTGAATCCAACACGTCATCAAAACAATCCATCAAACATTTTACGAAGCCAAAATTGCTTCACAACTAACTGCACAAACTGCCACATCTTCTGCCTTTGTAGTACTTAGTGCAACAAAATCCTGCTTTATGCTTTTCCAAGAAACCATACCAGATCTCAAGCACAAACAACCACCAAAAATACCTTTTCTCATCATCAGCACTGTCAGTCCAATCAATGAAACCTTGAATCAAATGTATCAAGAAACAAATCAACTATCATTACAATGATGGATCAATAAGATCAAAACTTCTCAGCTTCTTCAAACTTCTGGAGGATCTTGATCACATGTTTGTTTTGATAAAGAAAGATTCCATCAGTTTTCTTCCAATCCTTACGTTGTTAGTTTTTGTAGCATTGAACAAGTGTCAAGTGTTCTAGTCTCGACTTGTGTCAGAGAGGCTAAGGAACACAAGATTTCCAAAACCCAGAAAATGTTTCGAGAGAAAACATCTAGAGACAACTCAATTAAGTAAATTGATCAATAATTAAAAAATTCCTAAGTCTAGCTTAGGAAAATTGATTAATTACAACAATTAATTGAGAAAGATCGAGAAAGCTCTAGAAACTCACATGGATCGAGTTTGAGATGATCTTCGCTGTTGATGATGATTTGATCATGGGCATTGGTGCTCCAACGAGAGATTATAAGAGCAAATCAATGGGGATGGAGATAGACACATCGAGCAAGAGGGAGAGCAAGTTGCCTTGGTAGATCAAACTATCTAGTGGAGAGATTCAACAAGGAAGTGAGATCGAGTCAGAGCAACAATGATTGAGGGAGTAGTAGTTTGATTTCGGAGCATTCCAATCAGCTTCCAGCGTAGGAAAGGGAAGCCGCATTATTTCTTATTGAGGCTACATAGAGGTAGCGAAGAAGCTTTAGAGGGCCAGTTCGATTCAACTAGAGAGGAGGTCGATTTAGGTGCTAGACACTGGTAAAATTTCTAGGAGGCCAAGCGAGTCTTTTCCAGAGGTAGAGTCAGAAAAAAAAGCGACAAATTCCTGACAGTTCCATGGGTAGTGCGAGTAGGGCCTGTGCAAGCATTGCGCAGATTCTAGAGGCTGACGCAGGGGCATTTCAAGTAGCCTAGTTGGGCCAGTTTCTGGAGCTTGATCAGTTGCGGAGTGAGACAATTTGTCTTGAAAATATTTTGGCTAGCTTATCTCCAAAGGATTTCCAGTTGGGCATCTAGATTTTTGTACTCAGATTTTTACTACTGGATAATAAAAAAATAAACCCTCATCTGTTGCACCAATTTTCTCTTCGGGGTTTTTCCAGGGACTATTGTCCAAAATATTGATGTTATTTTTATTGTGTGTATGCATCTATTTTCTTAGTTCTAAAACTTTATTTAGCTTCCGCAAAAATTATTTGTGAAGAATTGCAGTTTGATTTATTCAGTATTAATCAAAAAATTAATAAATTGCTAACCAGTTAGAAGAGTAAATTCCAGTTATTGCAATTCAAAGAAATTTCATATGGTATCAGACGAATTTTGATTAGATTAGAGACTTAGTAGTGAGAAGGAGAAATTGTGCAGGTTCAGAGGGAGTTCTAAGCACAAATTTCTTAGATCTGCATAGGCTACCAAGAAGTGCGGATTACAGGGCCAGAGGGTTTGATTTCCAGTATCAGGCGGGAGGAAAATTTGATCAACCTCAGAAGTAGAGTTTTCAGGTTGTGGATTTGTCAGATAGAGGGTTTTGGTGAGTAGATCAATTAATTCGTTGAGAAATTCTGGGCACAGTTGGTTTGCAGCAGTAGATCAGCGCTGGTTGGAAGGGAAAATCACACAGAGAAAGAGGAATTTCCAGGATTTCTCAGAGGGTTTCTAGATCTCGTTTTTAGGAGGAGATCCAAGATTTTTAGTTGCAACAGGCTATGCATTTTGCTAGCTAGCCAGTGTGAGCTTCAGGAGCAACAAATCGTGTGCCAAATTTCGGAGTATGAATTTCAGAAGGTTGAGTGAGTTGCCCAGTTGAGTTGTTGCAGGCAATGTGAGAACCTGAGGAATTCCAAAGGTAAACAAGAGCAAATTTGCACATTCTAGAAGGGAGTGCGAGTAGCAGTAGTAGGGCCGCGAAAAGAGAGGGGGTTTCCAAATATATTTTACCAGTTTTTGAGATCTCGCAGAAATGGCCACGACAGATCTTAGAGATTAGGATAGACATGACAAAGCCTTTAACTTTGGCGTATGGAAGGTTAGAATGACTTTCCTGTTGGATGAGTATGGATTGAGAGTTTGCGGAAAGTGCTATTGCTGTACCGCCAGATCCTCAACAACAGACAACCGACAAGAAAGAAATGGCCAAGGCTAAGAGGATGATCCTAGATGGAGTTCGAGATCTATTGTCTCACATATTGCTGAGAAGGAAACATGAAGGGAAATGTGGGAAGCCATTGTGAAGCTATACCAGGATCCATCATAGAATTGTAAAATGATTTTCAAGGAGAACTCGAGGACCACAATGATGATGAAGGGTGAAGGCGTGACTCCTTATCTCACCTGAATTTGAGACATCCATGATGTACTAGTAGCAGTATGTGAGAAACCAAATGACAATGAACTTGTGTGAATAACACTAAATGGGTTTACCAGAGAGCGGGCAACATTCATTCAGGGAATCATTGGACGAGACAAATTCCCTGATTGGGAATGCCTATGGAGTGATTTCACACTAGAGGAGCTAAGGCTCAATCTTGTCCTGGGTACTGCCAACAACAACAACAACAAAGGGCTGAAGGTTGAGAATGACGAGGAGAATGTAGCCCTTGCCAGTAAAGGAAAGATGAAGAAAGGTCCCATTCAGGGACAAGGATCAAAAGGAGGAGAGAAGAAGAAGGATCTGTCGAAGATCAAATGCTTTAGATGTGGTGAGTTTGGAAACTACAACACCCAGTGTCCCGAGACAAAGAAGGACAAGGAGGGGGAGCAACAAACAATAACTTCGTCAGAGATAGATGAGTTAACCTCGAGATTGGAGGAGTTTGCATTGATAACAACTATACCTCCAGATGGAGGAGGATCATGATAACTTCAGAGTTGCAGTTCGGGTAGGGTCCATGGAAGAGCAGCAACAGTTATAGCATACTCTTCATGTGGATCATTACCTTTGCTACAGGGGCCCACAGTTTTCAGTAGTAGGAGGATCAATGTCAGTAAACATAGTCAGACCTTGAGAGACAGTGCTAACATTTTCTCAGATCTTGTGTGTGTGCATCTATTTTCTCAGTGCTAACATTTTATTTGGCTTCCACAATTTATTTGTGAGGAATTGCAGTGTGATTTATTCGGTATTAATTAGAAAATCGATTAAAAGAGTAAAGTCCAGTTACTGCAATTCAAGGAAATTTCACACAAGTTTCCAAGTATTAGTGTATCAAGCTAGGATTCTTCATGTCAAATTCCATACTGCCAAACGTTTGACTTAGTTAGGGGATTCTTCAGAACGCCTGCTCCTCCTGCATTCAGTCTCCTATAGTTCTAGAAATTCCTCTTACTTTGCTATATTCCTCCATTTCCTACATTTGCTGCCAAGGACCTAGGCAACCTTAGTCATTAACCAGTAATCCTCACTAGGAGGCCATGGAAGAATAAACAAGCAAAGTATAGAGACTAACCAAAAATATAACAAAAGTGTTAATCAAAAGGAGGAAGGATATAGAATACTTATCTTTTGAGAGAAATCAACTTCCTCTTGAACTTGGACTTCTTGCATACATCATCATCCCTGCCTTCTCATCAACATAATGTCATGTTTGTCGTTCCCAAGAGATGGAGCTTCTTCTTTCAGTGAAGAATGATTGGTACTAGGGCTTTGTCTCTAGGTTTTTTCTTGACCACACCTTTGCTAGGGTTAACAAACCCTAGATGCTTCATTAATAAAAAAAAAAACCTGCCATCTCATTCTTCCAACAATATATTTTTGACAAGTTTGAAGAGTTACTTATTCTCCAGTTCTTCCTTCAAGTATGGTGCCATATTACAATATTAAAGAGATAAGCTCTGAGAGTACTCGAATGGGAAGTGTATTCACAACAATAACTTTGATATGTCATAGACATTGTCAGTGACCTTGCTTTTATAAGGTGGCAGTGACCTTGGACAGTGACCTTACTCTTCTTATAATGGCAATGACTTGTTATGGATACATGATGATAGTGATTCATGATGGCAACGACTCTACATGGCAGTGATACTATAGTGATCTATGATGTATATAGCAGTGACCTTGCTCCATGATGACCTAGTATGTATGGCAATGAATTGATATAGCCCAATAGATGTGACAATGCTTGATGATGATATTGTTTCTTGCAACAGTTGTATGGCAAAAGCTTCCTTGATCTCATTTGGTTATCGGAAGTTAGTTTTGTTAATTTGGTAGCCCAGGGATAAATTCCCTCCTCTGGACAACGATCCTCATCTAGAGAAGCCCCAAATTTCCCTTGGATGAATTTAATTTGGTCAAGGAAATTTTTTTTTAATATAAAACCCAAAAGTGCACAAAAGTTTAGGTTGCCCTAGAAGTCAAATAACCCCTCTTCCAACACCTATAAATACAGGTCAAGTCACCCTCATTTGGGATCATCATCACACATCATTTCTTCTTCTTTTGGAGGTTCGTTCTATTTGAAATTGCAGGTCTCACAAAAAGTGTGTAGGTCTCACAGGGAGTGCGAAGGTTTCACAAGAAGTGCGAAGTTGTCACAAGAAGTGCGAAGGTCTCACAGGAAGTGTGAAGGTTTCACATGAAGTGCGAAGCTGTCACATAAAGTGCGTGGGTATCTTTAACTGCTGTTGACTTTGACCAAAATTGCAGATTTATCAGTTTGACCAAATTTGACTTTTGGGCTCATCTATTGGACTTTGGATATTGGTTTTGTTGGATGTTCAAAGATTTGACTTTGACATTGTTGTTGATGAATTGAATCATTGTATCTCTCTGTCGAACACTTTATGACAATCTAATAAGAAGAAGAATTTGAAAGGATTTCCCCCGTTGTGGTTTTTTCCCTGGTCTTTGACCAAATCCTTGTGTGTCTTATTGCTCTTGATTGTCTCTTACTATTTCTTGCATTTATTGTTCTATCTACAATTGCTATTGATCATTGGAAGACTAAATTGTTTTCTTTGGAAAGATTGCTAGTTGAAGTTAAGAATTGGGTTAAAGTGGTTGTAACAACATATAACCTAAGAAACTGAATTCGTAGGGTGGGGCCCACGAGTCCCGAATCCGTCATATCGGACATGATACGTACAGATTCGTACCCTTTTCTCCGAATTCGATCGTGTCTGTACAGGACACGTCGAATCTCGATCGTGTCCAGTACGAACACGATTGAATCTCGTAGAGCCGGATTCAAACAGTGAAAAATTGCGTTGGTTAAGTTATAAAAGTGGGGTTTCTCTCATTCTTTTTCACAGTTGTTTGTTTGTGAAGTGAGAAAGGAGCAAGGGTTAGCAAGGAGAAAGGGAGTGTTTTCAAAGAGATTCGAGCATCCGGTAAGTGCATTGTCTCTCTATGTTTTTGCATTTAGTTTGCTGTTAGTGTTTGCATGTGCATATGTTTTATATATTTGGTCATTTTTGTTTATTTTTTATAGTATTCATGGCTCAATCAAGGGCAACAAGGCAGGGGAAAAGAAAGGGGAAGAATGTCCCCTTTGGAGATGCCCCTCCTGTCCCTATTTCATCAGGGTTTGCAAGTATTCCATCTATTGGTAGTGGGGCTACAACAAAAGCTTCAGATGTTCAGGGAAAACAAACTCATGACCCCAAATACCCATTGTGGAAATATGTGACAAGAGAGGCAGGGCCAAGCAGCAAGGCAAGGGGAGGAGGCAATGTTTCATGGAAATGCAATTTTTGCAACTCCCATTTCACTAGCACATATTTTCGTGTGAAAGCTCATTTTTTGGCTTTGCAAGGTTGTGGCATTTCAGCTTGTGGAGTAGTTGAATCGCCACAGAGGAAGGAATTGGAGAAAGAGGCATTTGTTGGTGCGACAAATGTGGCATCAAAACCAAAACAAAACAAGAATGATGACCCCCCTTCCATTCTTAAGGAAAAGTAGCAACAAGTTCCCTTTTGAGAGTTTTAGTAGGGGACAATCAACAAAGAGAAAGGCAACTGCACTTGGTCCAATGGACAAGATTTTTCAAAAAGAGAAGAGGGAAGAGCTTGATCTCACCATTGCATTTTTTTTTTCTATCAGAACTTCATATCCTTTGATGTTGCATGGTCACCTCTATTTATTGAGATGTGTCGAGCTCTTAGTCATGGGGCTCCATCAGGGTATGTGCCTCTTGGGTCAGAAGCTCAGAACCACATTGTTGACAAAGGAAAAGAAAGAGGTGGAAAAATGTTAAATCAACATGGCCAACATCTGGCGTTAACATTGTTTCTGATGGATGGACAGATCCATCACGCCACCCATTCATCAACTTCATGGTGTCATCCTTGAATGGTCTAGTTTTCTTGAAATCAGTGGATGCATTTGGACAGTACAAGGATGCACAATATATGGGTGAGTTATTTATTAAAATTATTGAAGATGTAGGTGTTGATTCTTGTGTGCAAATCATTACAGATAATGCACCTGTTTGCAAGGCTGCTGGCATGATTGTGGAAGCAAAATATCCACAAATATTTTGGACACCTTGCATTGTCCATTCATTGAACTTAGCACTGAAATCTATTGCCTCTGATGTGCTTTGGATTGGAGCCATTATTGAGGATGCACGACATATCCGCAACTTTGTACAAAACCATAAAAATGCCCTCACTATCTACAAGGAGTACACCAATCTATCATTGTTGAAGATTGCAGATACAAGGTTTTCCTCTTCATTCATCATGTTGAAGAGGTTGAGGGAGGTCAAGACCGCTCTTGGGGCCATGGTTATTTCAGAGTTTTGGTCTTTTTGGAGAAAGATGGATCAAGCAGCCTCAAAGAAAGTGAAGGACATAGTGTTGGATGATATATGGTGGGACAAGGTAGATCTAGTTATTCAGATCATAGAGCCTATCATTTCCTTGCTTCGATTTGCAAATACAGACCAACCCATCCTAGGAGAGGTTTATGAGGGATGGGATTCCATGATTGAGTCTATGAGGACCATTGTTTTACAGAGTTAGTCCCCAGAGTATGAGACATCACCAGAGGCCTTCTTCACCAGCATACAGGATATTCTTGTCAGCAGATGGGACAAGAATTGCACACCTTTACATTGTTTGGCTCACTCCTTGAACCCAAAATACTATAGCCATGAGTGGGTGAATGGTGGACCTTCTCGCAGATTTCCTCCTCACATGGATGGTGAAATCTCATAGGGGAGGAAAGATGCATTCAGGAGGATTTTTCAGGAGAGGGCATCCCTTGATGAGGTGGAGGATGCCTTTGCAGAGTTTTACACTGGCACTGGGCGATTTTCAGGCAATGATGTGATTCGAGACGGGGGGGCTAAGAAGCCCTATTCTTGGTGGGCAACTCATGGGGCAACAAGCCCTCCTCTACAGCAGTTAGCAATGAGGCTCCTCTCTCAGGTGACTTCATCCTCTTGTTGCAAGAGGAATTGGAGCACATATGGGAATTTGTAGTGTGAAGAAGAGCAGGCTTGAGCAGTCCAGGGCAGAGACAATGGTGTATGTGCACACCAACCTTCGTCTCATCTACAGTCAGAGGGAGGATTGGTTGAAGGGAAAGACAAAGATGTGGGATGTCTTTCCTGATGATATGGGTCTGGACAACAATGTTGAGTTGGCATTGGCCAACTTGGATCTCAATGCGCCAGTGATAGAGCCTATCACATTTGATGATGGCGATACAGTAGAGGCGTCATCCTTCACACCAGCAGATGCAGAGATGACAGAGGAGGAGGATGCAACATAGGAGAGCAATGGTGAGCATGATGATCAGGATGAGGATAGTGATGCTGATTATGATGATGAGGATTGATGACTCATTGAGGCTTGTAGTCGTGTAGACTTGTAGAATGTAGTTGTTTTGTATTTTCTATTTCTATTTGCCATTGGCAGTGTACTTATGTAACACATTTTGATTTTGATGACTTAATGAGAAAACTACAGTATCTTACTATCTTGTCTTTCTGAGTAAATTTGTAAATTGTAATATGTATGATTGACAATTGTATGATGTATCTACTATCAATGTATCAATGTATCGTAAATGAGTATCTAAGATCTTAAATCTATGTTTGAATCAATGAATTTGTATGAATTTGTGTAAAAAATATCTAATTTTTAATATATATATATATTTTTAATAAAATAATATATAACGTATCCGGACGTGTCCTGTTCCGGGGGTCACTGTGTCTCGAATCCGATTCTCGAATCCGCATGTCCATCGAAACCCGAATCCCTGTGTTAGGTGACTTAGCATATAACAGTGGAAATTTAACAAGTTCACAATCGAAGTCGTGAACTGATTTGGATTGGTCGGAGGAGGCTTGATGTAATGATGTGTCTCACTATGGATGTTGTTTCTATCTCAACTGAACAATTGATGAGTATCTAATAGAAGAAGAATCTGGTTTGGTTTTCTCCCTTGTGGGGTTTTGCCCTAGTTTTGACCTAAATCCTAGTGTCTCTATTATGTATACTTTTCTTCTACTGATCTTTATCCTTTCGTTGCATTGTTGAAGTTATTGTTATTTCTACATAATTGCTAATGATATGATATTATGGGGTAACTTCAATATTTAAATGATAAAAAAGTTTGTAAATGCAATTATCTAAAGCAAAGAACAATATAGCCCTAAAATTAACACTCCTCTTATTCTATCATTGAAACTGTTGTTGTTGTAGCCATGATTATTATTGTAGTTGGTGCATCTCTCTTTTCCGGGCAGTCTAGGGCATGGTGACGATGCTTGTGGCAATTGTAACATTCAATTTTCCTAATCTTCTATTGGAATCCCTAGAATTTGGAGCAGTATTTCTAGAGTTAGACGGTCTTCCTCTTCCTTTCCTCTCCTTGTCTTGAGCAACAAAGGCAGAGGGATCTCCTTCTTTGTGCTTTTGAATTCTCCATCTAGAAATAATCCTCGTCTCTTCTTGACTGCACTTGCGAACCATCGTATCGAATGTCGGGAACTTGTCATTGTTGCTTATAGTTGTAATGAATGTCTCCCAAATAGGAGGATGACCTTGAAGGGAAACGAGTACTAGCTCTCTATCAAACATAGATTCTCTAGCTGTCAGCAATTGATCCCTTGAGTTATGATAATCTCATGAAGTATGATTGCACAATCTCTCCCTTGTTCATCTTGATGTCCTTGATTTGATTTTTCAAGGAGAGAACATCATTCAAATCGTTGGCCTCATATATCCCAACCAACTTATCACAAATATCCTTGGACTTCTTCAACTTTGCAATATAAGTAAACAAATGATCTATCAAAGAATCAATAATTATTTTCTTAGCTTTGATCTCACCTTTCTTGTACTTGGCCTTGGAAACAACATGAGCATTCTCTAGAGGCTCAATTACCTCTCCTTCCACATATTCCAAAGCATCATTTTCATCCAATGTCACTTCCAACCTGATCTTCCAAGAAACAAAGTTTGATGAGTCATTCAACGTCTCTGCATCCTTGAAGTATGAGGTAGACATCTTGACCTAGTAGCTTCTTCCAAATAGATTCCTTCAAAGGTGATTACTTTTGTCTCTTGTCTCCTTGGGCTTGTCTTCACCTCAACTTTGATACCATGTTAATTTTCCAGTGTTTTATGCTTAACACAATCATTTATTCAATTCTTCCTCAATTAGCAACCAATTTATCCAATATCATTCAATCTTCCAGTAACAATAAGCAATTGTAGATAGAGAAGTAAATCCAATGCACAATAGAATATAGCCAAGAGCAATAACATGAGACACAAGATGATTTGGTCAAAGGCCAGGGAAAAACCCCACAAGGGGGAAAACCATTTCAAAATTCTTCTATTAGATTGTCATCAAATGTTCGGTAGAGAGATACAATGTTCCAATTGATCAACAAAGAGTCAAAGTCAAACCCTTTGACTATCCAAGAAATCAACCAACCAACATCCAAAAGATGAGCCCAAAAGTCAAATCTGGCCAACAAGTCAAATATGCAATTCTGGTCAAAGTCAACAACAACGACAACAACCTTAACTAGTCAATGGTCAATGGTCAACAATCCTCCAAACAATTCGGTCAAAGCAACATCAAATTTGACCTTCCAAAATTGGTCAACCCAAGTCAAAACAGTCAACAAAATCTCGGTCAAATGAGAGAGAAGATTTGAGGTCAAACTTCAGAAATTCTGCAGTCAAGGTTTGTGGTCTACTTTGGTAAAACTAACAAATTTTTTTTGGCCTTTTGACTAATAAATTCGGCCTTCCAAAACAAACATTTTCCCAAGTCAAACAAAGTCAAACCAAGCTCCAATATCAAGAAGTCAACGCTGGTCAAAGTCCCAAAACAGAAGATGATTTCAGCCAACAGAAAATCCGTCTCTCTCCTTTGCAAATGTGAAGATAGACTTGCAATTTCAGAAGTAATTGAACCAATCCATGGGAAGATGTGATGTGTTAATGATGCTCCAAAGTGGTGTGACATGTGCTCTATTTATATGTCTCAAGCGGGTCAAATTAGCTTGCTCAGGTCAACTTGTACTTTTGTGCACATGTGCGTTTCACCTTAAAAATAATATTTTTCCTTGACCAAATTAAATTCTTCCAAGGGCTAGGAGGGGCTTCTCTAGATGAGGAAGGCTTCCCAATGGAGGGAATTTGTCCCCGAGCTACCAAATTAACAAGTGGGTGTCCTCAAGGCCTGGGCTACTGTGGACCACATGACAAAACCAACATGAACTCAAGTGAAAGCTACCATTTGTCAGAGACTAAGATCATATGAGCATCTAAGTGGACCAAACTTTAATGTTAAGGGCATATTAATACTTCAAGCAAGGATCACCTTCCGATATCTAACTAGACAAAGTTCCGTAAAGGTGTTCCCTACCTCGGTAGATGTGGTTAATGGTCAACCCTATCAGGTGCTTCCAATCCCTAAGGGGAAGTGGCATTTCCAAGATCAACGCCTCAATCGATAGGTGTTAGTGTAGATTGTGAAAATTCCTCAATCAAAATCCCTACTGCATCAACTGATTAAATTTCTCCTACTTGTTAATTTCTGAATCAAGTTATTTACGGTGTTACACAGTAAATATCGAAATAAAATCTATTGCAACCTTCACAACATAAAATAATGCGGAAATAAAATACTGAGCAGGAAAGATAGAAACACACACAAGTACACTGTTATTTTCGGACAAATGTCCCCGGGAAAACCAGTGCAACAGTTGAGGGTTTTATTATTATGCAATAGTTTTCTGAGTACAAATCTATGACTGTCCAGACTCCAAACTGACAAATCATACAGAGGAAAAACTGACAAATAAGTCTCGTGAGAAAATCTCACTCTACCAGTGGGATTCGTCATTGACCTTAGCTCTAGATGAGTTGCTCTGTGTTGCCTCTGTGCAGTGACTGTGTCACCCTACGCAGTCTCTGCTTCACAACTTGGAGCAGGCTTCCCTCTTGCCGTTGGATCTTCTGTTGACTGGAAACGAGGCCCTCCTGGCCTCTCGAAACTCTCTCTGATTTTTGACACTGAGCCTCAACTGTTCCCCAACAAAATTTCGGACTCCCTTTGAAGCTCTGCGCTGCCTCACCGTAGCTCTACGCTGCTTCTGTGTGGCACTGCACAACCTCTCTGTGGCTCTTACTGCCTCCTCTGCTTTGCACTCACCGGAGCTGGATAATCTCCCTCCGACCAACTATCCTTGACCCTCACTGCAAAGAAATCACTCGATATCTCTCCGGCAACTGCTGCGCTGCTCTCTTGAGAATTCAATCTCTAGATCTCTCTCACTTGGTATGTTCTCCAAGTGCCCATCGAGCTCCTTCTTATAATCTCTCGTTGACAAATCAACGAGCAAGATTAGATCCTTATTAATGGCTCAGATTAACTTGGACTCGATCCACGCCTTTATCTGGAAGATTCGCACTTGATTTAATTAATACCCCTTAATTATTCTCATTTCCTAAGTTTAGACTTAGGAATACATTAAAAATAATTAATTGTTTTAATTAAATCCTCTTCGGGTGGAATTTCCCCAAACGATTTCTGGGTATTCGAGAATGCATGTGTCTTAGCCTCTGCAAAATCTTGAGGCTAGAGCACATTTGATGCTACAAAAATCAACACTCCCTCTTAGCGAGGAATGTGCTAAAGTGCTGCAACCCACTGAAGCATCACTCTGACTTTGTATCTCCTCCTGCTGCGCTGCTGATGTCTAGTCCTATTGCCCACCAGCAATTGCGCAACCTTTGCACTGCATCTGTGCTGTTGCTGACTCTGCATACTGCTACCAACTACTGCATCTGCACTACAACATCCGCAACTGTGTCTCATCTATTGCTGCTGCAACTACGAGATCTCAATCATACTGAACCAACTGTGTTTAGTCTGATGCATTTGTCACTCGAGCTCTGACTGCTGCTAGTCTCTGCGATGTCACTAAAGCTTTTGCATTGCTGCGAACTCTGAACTGTGCCAACTGCACTGCTGCCAACTCTGCTCTACGCTGCTCAGCTCCTAATGCAACTATCCATTGCATCTATCACTCCGGCACCTGACTCCACCAACTGTCACTGGTCCATCCTGCTACTGCTGCTATGGGATCTCGTAGCAAGGAATTGGTCCAAGAGGTGGACTCCTCAAGGATCCTGCCCATCCTATAGCTCTTTGGGGCTACAAAACCAAATCACCCCACCTCACCCCTGGAGATATCTCGATGATCCTACAAACTCCTCCTCCAATCTGGAGGACAGCCTGTCGATCTCTGTAGATGCAGCTTACTGATCTTGCCTCTCCTCTTTGTCCTTCTTCCTGAGAGGACACTACGTAGCGTAGTGACAAAGTTCACCACACCTGAAGCACTTGATATTTGAAACATCCTTCTTTCTTATGTGCTGCTCCTGCTGCCCCTTCGATCCAAGGGCTGCATTCTCCTCTTCATTCACTTCTACCTTTGTCCCACTGCTGTTGCTGCTTTGCAAGTTACTCTTAACCAAGTCTCACCTCAACTCCTCTTACTGCAAATCTGCCCACATGCGATCCCACTTTGGCAATGTTTCCCTGCCCAAAATGCTTTGGACGAACACTTGCCATTCTTCTGAGATAACATTTAGAGCTATGCGTACCATCTTTGTAGGCTGAGGTGCTGACCCTACAGCTGCCAACTGATCTCGGACATCTTGAAGCCTGTGGAGAAAGTGGTCTATGCGTTCTCCCTTCTGCATACGTGTGCTTTGCGACTTCTCTTCCAGATACATCTTCCGCTGCCCAGAAGATCCTTCGTACAACATGGCTAGGGAGTCCCACATCTCTTTGGTCGTTCCAAGGGACGTTATGTGAGATACGACATGATCCTGAACTCCATCAAGGATCATCCTATTCGCCTTAGCCATTTTCTTCTTGTATGCCTTCAATGGGTTTGGATCTACGGGGATAGCCACCACACTATCGATGTAAGTTTTGAGATCGTACTCGTCCAGAAGGAAGGAGATCCTTGCCTTCCAGATCGCATAGTTAGACGCTTTGTCTAACCGATCCTGATCTCTCAACCCAGCTGATGCCATCTCACCAAAAAAATGTCGAACTGCCTCCTCTCTCCTCTGCACAGCTGCTGACTGGCTCTACGCACTCCCTGCTGGAGTAAGTAGATCTGCTCTTGGCTACTACGCTTTGCAGTGACAAATTGAATTCCTTGGCTAGGAATTCTCTAAGGAAGGAATTCCCTCAGTGTGTGCTCTTCTTCCCTTCTGACGCTTTTCTGCTCTAGCGAACTACTGCAGAAAAACTGCGTCCCGGCTGAAGATCTGCTCTGCGTGGAAACTGTTGCACTGCTCCCTCTGCCACTGACAAGTCTCGATTTGAAAAATTTTATTCTTTGTCGACTCACTCAGAGAAATAATTTTCCACTAAAATTTGCCCTCCTGGCTATGGACTGTGCAACTCCTCTGGGGTTTCGAATTGCTGCCTACGGAGTGCTACGAAATCCCTCTTCCATCTGCAACTGAGCTCTTCCTGCTTCACCTGCGCTCTGATACCATGTGAAAATTCCTCAATCGGAATCCCAACTGCATAAACTAATTAAATTTCTCGTACTTGTTAATTTTGAATCAAGTTATTTACGATGTTACATAGTAAATATCGAAAAAAATCTACTGCAGCCTTCACAACATAAAATACTGAGCAAGAAAGATAGAAACACACACAAGTACATTGTTAAACCGTTATTTTTGGACAAATGTCCCCAAAAAAACCTAATGCGGGAAAAACGGTGCAACAACTGAGGGTTTTATTATAATGCAGTAGTTTTCTACGTACAAATCTATGACTGCCAAACTGACAAATCATACAAAGGAAAAACTGAAAAATAAGTCTTGTGAGAAAATCTCACTCTACCACTGGGATCTGACACTGACCTCAGCTTTGGATGAGCTACTTTGCGCTGCCTCTGCGCAGTGACTGCGTCACCCTACGCAGTCTTTGAGTCACAACTCAGAGCAGTCTTCCCTCTTGTCGTTGGACCTTCTACTGACTGGAAACAAGGCTCTCCTGGCCTTCGGAAACTCTCTCCGGCTTCTGACACTGAACCATGACTGTTCAAGAGCAAAATTTCAGACTCCCTTTGAAGCTCTCTGCTGCCTATGCGTGGCATTGTGCAGCCTCTCTGTGGCTCTTATTGCCTCCTCTGCCTTGCACTCACTGGAGCTGGATAATCTCCCTCTGGCTAGCTATCCCTGCCCCTCACTGCAAAGAAATCACTCGATCTCTCTTCAACAACTGCTATGCTACTCTCTTGAGAATTCGATCTCTAGATCTCTCTCACTCGGTATGTTCTTCAAGTGCCCATCGAGCTCCTTCTTATAATCTCTCGTTGACAAATCAATGGCTCAGATTAACTTGGACTCAATCGACGCTTTTATCTAGAAGATTCGCACCTGATTCAATTAATACCCTTTAATTATTCTCATTTCCTAAGTTTAGACTTGCGGATCCATTAAAAATAATTAATTGTTTTAATTAAATCCTCTCTGGGTGGAATTTCCCCAAACGATTTTTGGGCATTGGATATTGCATGTGTCTTAGCCTCTCTGCAAAATCTCGAGGCTAGAGCACATCAGATGCTACAAAAATGAACATAAATGTATGGTAATGGAGGGGAAAAGGCTTCATGGCCAAGTTTGATTGTCAAGGGGACCAGCTGATGGGGAGTCCACATCCTAAGTGTATGAATGTGAGGAGGGAGCAATCATCGAGACATGAGTTACCTTGCTCAGCCTACTTTTTCCAACCATCTAGTGCACCTTTTACTTTTTCTTGATAAATGTTTGCATTATGGTGAACACTGCATAGCTCAAGGGTTAGAGATTGCTCTTTATTATGTAGCATTTTATATTACCCCTTAAGATGAGACAGTTTATCGTTCATCAGGTTGGGACATGTAAGGGATCCTTTTAATGTAAAGGAGCATCATGTTCTTAGGAGCTGGGTGATGGCTAATGAGGATGGTAGAGCTCATGCTAGGCTTTTGCCCATGTGCTAACTTATGCCTTGGCCATCTTTTGCATTTTGATTTTATTCTTTTTCTTTTGTTGTGGCCATGATATGATTTTTCATTCTTTTAGCTACATCAACCTCCAGGGATTGTTTTCTGGCCGTACTTAACAGTGTGGACATGAGGTTTCCAAATCCCAATGAACCAATGATGAGTTAGCCCTGAAGAATTTTGTAATGTGTTATGGAGGATGTCAAGTATGGTATAGGGAATAATGAACATGTTATCTCAATCCGGGGTTTCCAAGTAATGCCCCATCCTATAACCCTGGCTTGAGGCCCCAAGGGAGGTCCCATTAGACTATGGATAAAGATTAAACCCTCCCTGGGAAGTTGAGAGAACAAATTTATAGTAAAAATTGGTCAATCTTCCAAATCACCCCTTTATCCATACTAAATGCCCAAAATAAACAAGTATAAGCACCTGATTGCAAAATGATCAAAGTACCTTTGAATAGTAGCCCACCTATTAAGAAATCCTTAGGGCAACATTAGGTCATTTGTTAACTTGATTTCTCTTTACATGACAATTATTTGTGATTATGTATTTTCTTCTTTATTAATGTTTATGTTCTCATCATCAAATAATTGCCAAAAATTATGAAGATCACAAAGCAAAGAACACAAGATGTAGGCACCCGGTCAGGGAAAAACCCCTCTTAGGGGAAAATTCAACCAAAATTATCTTCTTCTTCAAGAATCGATTCAAAATGAGACAACCAAGACTTCTAGACCAACAACAAGTCCTCCTCCAACGACCAAGTCAACCTTCCAATCAAACTTCTTCAATCAGATCAAAGATGTCCAAGTCAACAAGATTTTAATCAAAGTCAACTCAAGTCAATGAAAATCTGCTTCAAATAAGATCTCGGCCTTCCTTATTGTCTCTGAAATTTCAGACTGTACCTTCGACCCTGCAACTTGCTCTTGTATCTCAAGATTCTCACACGTGTGGACCATTACAGTGCAGATTCAGTCATTCTTCCTTCTCCGCTTGGATTCTTCTTTTTTTCAATGATAAAGACCTTGCTTTCTATCTTTTTCGCACCTTTTTATTCACATGAAACTTTAGATCGAACTTCACTTGGAAGATTGCTACAATAGGTCGAATCTTTTGCTAATATATAGTCTTTAAGAGAGAATGAATTCCTTCATTGAAGCTGACTTGATAGTAGATGAGGCCGACTTGGTGGAGGAGGCATAACTTATAATTTTGACACAAAAAATATTTTTCTTTCTTTACATAAAAAGACAAAGAAGGATCTAATACATAATGACAAGGACTATGACTCATGACACAAGCCTAGAAGCACTCAACGGTTGCTTTGACCTATAAACATAATAAATTGAGCATGAAACCCATGCTTATAAAAATATTTTTTCCTTTGATCTTTACAATAATTTTTCTTTTCTTCTCGTTACAAATCCATAAGAATTGCATCATGTCATGAGCCAAACAACAATTATGAAGACCGATACTAGTTACATTTTCAACACTAAATCTTAACTAGGGAGGTATTCATAGTTGTTCAACTAGTACAAGATTGGCCTCAAGTTGAAATATTCTAAGAAGAATACAACAACATATACAATGCTAAATACCATCTAGGCCATGACTTCCAAGGTATCAACTCATCAAGGTACCATCTAGGCTACCTGCCAAGGTACCAACTCAACTTATCAAAGATCCAAGTGTCATCTATGCTACTTGCCAAGACACTAATTCAGGGATCTAAGTGTCCTATTGAGACACTAATTCAAGGATACAAGTGTCATCTAGGCTACCTTCCAAGACACTAATTCAAGGATCGAAGTCTCAGGACACTAACTCATCATCATGGATCCAAGTGTCAATTATCAAGACACTAACTCATTAGGGGCCTCGGTGTCATCCAAGACACCTACTTCTCACAGATCCCTCGGTGTCATCTAGGCCAACATATCAATTCCAACAAAGCTTTGTACATCATCCAGGCCAAGACACCAACACAATCGGGGATCTAGACATCATCAACCACCCTACAAAGGGATATCAATATCATCTAGATGTCCTTCCTAGTACCATCATACATGATCACAGCCTAAGGTACTCCTCTCTCCTGCAAATGAGATATCTCTATCAATTCAAGCATGCTTATCAAATATTCAAACTTCTCATGGAGAGATCAACACATCACCTACTTGTTCATCCAATAGAACATATTGTAGCTCCACGACCCCAACTAGTACTAGTACTTATTATCAATATGCTAGCATAAAACACGGGGTCTTCAACCATTCTGATGCTTCTTAGGTTATCTCAATATTGAAACTAATCTTGACAAAAGCTTCCTTTTCCAACCTTACAAGCACCAAAATTAGCCTCTGCACTACTCAAAACAACCGAGTCTTATTCATGATTCATCAGAAGTAACCTCCAGTAGTACTTTAACTATTATCGAATCACATTCTCTCCCTGTGGCCTTCACTAAACGCACGACTGTTGGTCCTGGCCTAGTGCATGACACATGAAGCAATGAATCTTGTCCTCCATCTCAACTAGGGAGGATATGTCCATTACCAACAATTTTCTATTCTTCCAGCTTCATAGACTCTTTCTATTGCATCATCATGTCATTGGAGATCTTTGACCTTTCAGAACATTCCTTTTATCTTCATATGGCAACAAAGTCAACTTTCAATCATCAATGTAAACTTCAATGTCATTAGGATTCTTACAGATCCCTCCTTCCATCATGCTCAACATCATCATAAAGTCATCATCAAGTATGAGGTAGGCTTACATTTTTACAACTTTGAAAACTATGTATCTACAAATCTCATCAACCAGTACAACCAAGCACAAATGTATATGTATAAGAACATGAAGTTAACATCATTAATCTAGGGTTATCATGACATCACAAGGAGAGCATCTAAGATTATCAAAACTTCAATAAGGGATTAAACCTTCGATATCCCAAAATCTAAACCTTGTTAGGGTTTCAATCACAACAGAAACATTTACACCTAGGGTTTCACTTTCATGTCCTAAGCTTTTACATCAACCTTTGCTAGGGTTTTGTCATATTCCTTAGTTGCTATCAACAAACCCTAAAAATAAAAAAGGTTAGGGTTTTTATCAAAGTATCAAAAGATAATATTACAAGGGGTTGATTTAATATACAAATCAGATACCTTAATAATATAATAATCTTTATGATTCTATAACAAAATTCTAGATATTGTGAAATTTTTTGAATGTTACTTATGCAGAAATCTACTGTTAGATCTGGTTATGCTTCTCCTACTTACATAAGTTATTAATGTTGAATATTCAAATTAACATCCAAGCAAAACACATAACAAACTTTCACCGATTCAGATCTAAAACAAAAAAGTACATGCACACATAGACAAAGTGACACAAGATTTTCTGGACAATAGTCCCCGGAAAAACCCAATGCGGGAAAATTGGTCTTCTGGGTACGGAGGGTTTGTATTATTAAGTAGTTTTCTGAATACAACAAATCCGGGCACCACACTGGTAAACTCGTTAGAGAAAATTATAGATCTGCAGCTAAGCTGCTGTTCTGAAGCCAAAACATTGACTGATCCACATCCTCATATGGGATTTACAAGAATTGGCCAGATATTGGCCCTAGAAACCCCAACGCTGCCCCTGAAGCCCCTGCAGCCTCTGCGTGCCTCTGTGCTGGCCTGGAGAGGGGTGCGTAACCCCAAAATAGGTGATCCAGACCCTACGCTTCCCCTGAGGGTCTCCTGCTGCCCAACACTACCCTAGGAGGGACTGCGTAGCACCTGCATAGCTAAAGCTGCCCTTGCACTGCGTAGCTGCTCCCCTCTCTGCTACTGCTGCCTCTGCTTCTCCGTGCTGCCTCTGGAAGCTGCTCTTTGCCTCTTGCTGATTCTAGGCACTGGGATCAGATCATCCCCTTTGCCTAAACTACACCTCTTTGCAGCTGAAACACTTCTGAAAATTCTTAGCCAACCTCGCCCTAGAATTCCAGCTTAGCTTCAGTGCTTTGTCTCTGTGTGTCTTCTCCAAATGACCCCAAGCCTTTCCTTTATATTTTTCTCGCTGGGAAACCAACGACCATGATCAGATCTTGAATCAATGGCTAAGATTAAAAGAAAGCTTGATCCGTGTGACTTAAGATTAATTTCATCACATGTTTTAATTAATTACTTTTAATAATTAATTTTCCTAAGTTAGACTTTTAGGGTCCATAATTAAAATTAATAATTAATTAATTATCTCCCAAACAGGATGTAATTTTCCAAATCCCTTTCTGGGTCTTGGAGATCTCATGTACTCTAGTGCCTCCACAAATTTTGGGAACTAGAGCACATCCGATGCTACCCCATCACTCAAGAAAACTCAACACTCCCTCTTAGCGAGGAATGTGCTCTAGTACAAACTCTGCTTCACCCCGAAGCTCTGCACTGATCTCTGGTGTGGGTCTCTGCACTGATGTTGGACCTGTTGCCCTTCATCACTGTGCTGCTGCTGCCATTTTGTACTGCTGCCCATGACGTTGCCACCGCCACTGCCACATCTGTACTGCAGCTCCCTCTCAATCTACTGTATCCGTGCTGCCATCTGCTGCACTGCAACTTCAGTTGTTGAGAGAAACAATTGAATCTCTTGCCCAATCTTTGACAGACAAGTCAGATGGGCTACATCCTCATCACTGAAGCTCCATCGACTGCTGATCTGTGCTGTCATCTGGAGGATGATGCACAACTACAACTCTGCACTGCATAAGCAGACTCCCTCTGCACTGCTGAAGTCACATCAACCCCTTGTGTTGAAATCTTTCACGCTGCTACCGCACTGCGCTGCCCTCCTGAAGCCTTCTACGCTGCTGCAGCTCTCCGCTGCTGAAGTCACATCAGCCCCTACGCTACTGTTGTTACGCTACTGCTGCATCTGCACTGCGCTGCTCCTTCCAGCCTTTAGATTCGCCTTTGCTTCATCCGTGACTCTATGCACCAATCGCTCCACTTGTCCCGCTATTGTCTTAAGGCTCTCGTAGCTCGGATGTGATCCAAGAGATGAGCTGCTCAAGGATCCCGCCACCACTCTGTAGCTCCTCTATAGATCCATGTCGCCCCACTTTCTTGGTTCATGAGCGCTCATGGCTACGTCGCCTTTTGACCCATCATCTGCCACAAGAGCCTTGGAAGTAGAAGCTTCCTTGTCCTTCTTCTTTTGAGGACAATTGCTGGCGAAATGTCTTAGTTCGTCACACTGGATGCACTTGATCTTTGACAGATCCCGCTTCTTCTTCCCTTGCTGCCTCTATGATGCCAGGGCTGCATCCTCTTCATCTTCCTTCTTTATCTTACTAGATCCCATGCAATATTGTTTCTTGGTGAATCTGCGGAGTTCTTCTTGACACATGATTGCCCACAATTTGTCCCAGTCGGGAAGGTTCGCTTTGCCCAAGATACTTTGGACAAAGGTTTCCCACTCTTCTGTGATCACATTGAGAGCAGTCCTTACCATCACATTGTTCTCCACCTTTGCTCCAGTGGCAGTCAACTGATCTCTGATCGTCTGTAATCTGAAGAGAAAGTGTTCCATGTCTTCCCCCTTGGTCATCATGAATGACCGCATTTGAGTCCCTAGAAGCATCTTCCTCTGGACGGACTTCCCCACATATAGGGCTGCTAAGGCCTTCCACATCTCATTAGCTATTTTCTTCTCAGCTATATGTGGAACAACATGGTCCATAACTCCATCCATATGAGTCGCTTGGCATGTGCCGCAGCTTCCTTGTGCTTCTTCAGGAGATCTACATCGGTCGGCGTGGCCAGGACCTGTTCTGCATGGTCTCTTAGACAATATGCCTCTAAGACTATTAGGATTCTGGCCTTCCATACTGCAAAGTTGGACATGCCATCCAACCTATCCCGATCACGTAGTCCGTGAGGTGCCATCTGCTCATAAAATTTGTCGGAGCTCCTCCTCTCTGTGCTAGAGATCTGGATCTAGGGTCCTTGGCGAAAAGAGACACCCTCTGCTCCCTTTGACAACTAATTTCCTCTCTTGGAAATTTTCCAAATCAAACGATTCAGCTCTATTTGATCCACTGACCGATCTACAAGTTTCTTTGGCTACAAACCCTCTGAGAAGCTGATCTCCTCCCGCTCTTTGTCTCTAGTGCTTAGGCTAAATTTTGAAGCTTTAGAAATTTAACCCCACCAACACCTTCTAAAGTTCTGCAGCTCTGCTTCCAACACTTTTGAACCAGACAACTTTAGATCTGCGTCACCCTAGCTGGCCTTTGCGTGAGCAGACAGTCCCAGCACTGCCTCTGCACAGTAAGTATGTGGGCCTGCGTGGAGACAGTGCAGGACTGCGTCAGCCTGACCTCTCCGTGGCTCTGCTCCCTTTGAAATTGCGTTGTCCCTTCAGATCTGGCTTTCTGCTGCTGTTGTTGCTCTCTCTGCTGTTTTCTGTAGCAAGATTCTTCAGACATTTGCTGGTGACCCTGCTAGATCTGCAATCGCTCTGATACCATGTGAAAATTTCTGAATGTTACTTATGCAAAAATCTACTGTTAGATCTGGTTATGCTTCTCCTACTTACATAAGTTATCAATGTTGAATATTCAGATTAACATCAAAGCAAAACACATAATAGACTTTCACCGATTCAGTTCTAAAACAGAAAAGTACATGCACACATAGACAAAGTGACACAAGATTTTATAGACAATAGTCCCCGGAAAAACCCAATACGGGAAAACCGGTCTTTTGGCTGTTGGAGGGTTTGTATTATTAAGTAGTTTTCTGAATACAACAAATCTGGGCACCACATTGGTAAACCCGATAGAGAAAAATATAGATCTGCAACTAACCTGCTATTCTGAAGCCAAAACATTGACTGATCCACACTCTCAAACGAGATTTACAAGACTTAGCTAGATCTTGGCCCTAGAAACCCCAGCGCTGCCCTTGAAGCCCCTGCCTTGCGTCAGCCTCTGCAGTCTCTGCGTTGGCCTGGAGAGGGATGTGTAACCCCAGAATGGGTGACGTAGATCCTACGCTGCCCCTTAGGGTCTCTGCGTAACCCCTGAGGGTCTCCTGCTGCCCAACGCTGCCCCTTAGGGTCTTTGCGTAACCCCTGAGGGTCTCCTGCTGCCCAACGCTGCCCTAGGAGGGACTGTGTAGCTGAAGCTGCCCCTGCGCTGCGTAGTTGCTGCCCTCTCTGCTATTACTGGCTCTGCTTCTCCGCGCTGCCTGTGGAAGCTGCTCTCTGCCTCTCGCTGATTCTAGGCACTGGGATCAAATCATCCCCTTTGCCTAAACTACCCCTCTGCAGCTGAAACACTTCTAGAAATTCTTAGCAAACCATGCCCTAGAATTCCAAGTTAGCTTCAGTGCTCTGCCTCTGTGTGTTTTCTCCAAATGACCCCAAGCCTTTCCTTTATACTTTTCTCTTTGGGACACCGACAACCATGATCAAATCTTGAATCAATGGCTAAGATTAAAAGAAAGCTTGATCCGTGTGACTTAAGATTAATTTCATCACATGTTTCAATGAATTACCTTTAATAATTTAATTTTCCTAAGTTAGACTTAGGGTCCATAATTAAAATTATTAATTTATTAATTATCTCCCAAACAGGATGTAATTTCCCAAATCCCTTTCTGGGTCTTCGAGATCTCATGTACTCTAGTCCCTCCACAAATTTTGGGAGCTAGAGTACATCCGATGCTACCCCATCACTCAAGAAAAATCAACAGATATGAGTGAGTTATTAAAAGAAATTTTAAGGACAAAATGATCATACCTTATTTTATGATAGATTTTACAAATTAAACATACCTTGATTGGCTCATTCTACAAACTTTGAAGGGCTCCCTATCAACATCCTCATGGTCCATCTCCTTATGAGTCTTCCTTTATCAGAGTGTCCACAGATCCAACTTGATTACCAGGTTACCATTCCTTCTATTCATCATGCTCTTCATGGCCTAAGATCAACATATCTTTCTCATTTTGCTTCCTTCATTATGTACCTGCAATAATCATTGACAAGCACAACCAAGAAAGATATACAAGAGCATGATGATAATCTAGGGTTTCCATTAAGTTTTAGAGGATGAATTCTTAGGGTTTTTGAGTACAAACTCTAACTAGCTCTAGGGACATTATGTCAAAACCTAAACATTGTTCAATTCCATTTTCGCAAAGGATTGCCATATACCCTGGACTACCTACAAGCAATAGACATCACGAGTTAGGGTATTTATGAGGGAATAATCAAATTAAGGTGAGGGTTTCCGTATGACTAGTGTTTTCATGTATCATCTACAGTTTACAATCCGTAGATATTGACAATCTTCAACACAATGAGAACTTACAAACCCTAGAATGATACATGCAACTAAGCCCTTAAACATTTCATGCTAGACCCTTAACAAATGAACATGCTATACATACCTCAATATTATATACCTTTGTCTTCCTTTATTAAAAGTTTGATGTTCCATCGAGCTTATTGCTCTCCTTGCAAACTCAAGACATATTGTTAGATGATTGAGACAGAAAGAGCAATACCAATACTTGCTTGAATTTGATAGTACTATTGACTTGCTTCAAGCTGGTCCCAAGATGCTAGATGCTTCCTCTAATACTGACTATAGTAGAACCTTCCAAGGTACTAAGTCAACAAGCTCTTCTCAAGGTGATAGACTACTTCTCTTCTTGAGTTCGGGTCCGAGTTCTATATATGCTCAACATTTTGAATAACATGCTCACATAAAATTCTCCTTTTGCTACCTTTGACAGTAGGTTTGGTCCCTTGAGATACCTATAGCCTTCTATTATAAATTCGTTCACAAAACTATTTTGTAAAGTAGCTTTACTAATCCTCCAAAGAATGTTGTCTTGATTCCTTTTCAAAGTGCCACAACTCGTTTAATGATAGAACTACTACTAGCCTTGGAAATGAGTATTATAAATTTGTGATTTTTGACCCTCTGTTTATGGCTTCATTAACCACTGAAGTAGACATTTCAAATAGATCCAATATGCCTTACAAAACATAGATTCTTCTTATCCTTCTAGGTCGAATTCTATGCCACTGATAGAGCTCGTTCCTCCTATATAAATGTGCAAAGATTCTTATGATAACCAAAGAACATGTTCTGAGATGATTTCAAGACCCTTAAACTTGAGCACAGGTCTTCGTTCCTCTTCATAAGATTTTCGGTTCTATCCTTGCCTCTTGGAGATGATAAGACTACTTGATGGGAGCTTCTTGGCTCCTGTAATTCCTTCATCCTTCAAGCCTAAGTTTGCAGTTGTTGAGAAATCTATGGGACAATAGATAGGATGATTTCTCTTTCTATGATAATTGCTTGTGATATCTTTTTATTTTTTCTTGCTTATTAGCTTCTTCATTTATTATTATGTTTGTATATCATCAAATAAATACCAAAACAAGAAGAACAATAGTACACAAGAACACAAAATATAGGCTGCAAGCCAACGCCAAAACTCTCCACTTGAGAGGAAAACCCGCAAATCTCTTCGTGTTGAGATTTTGAGGTAGCATTGGGTGTGCTCTAGCCCTGAAATTTTGTGGAGGGGCTAAGAAACACAAGACCTCCAAAACCCATAAAGTGTTTGGATAAATTTCATCTAATGTGTGAGATATTAAAATAATTAAATTTTTTAATGTTAGAAAAATTAAAGTGAATTAATTAAACACGTGATGAAATATTCTAAGTGACGCGGATCAAGCTTTCTTTTAATCTCAGTCGTTGATAAGAGATTAAATCACGACCGTTGATGTGTCAACGAAAAAGTATAAAGGAAAGGCTTGGGGTCAGTTGGAGACACACACAAGGTCTAAGAGATCGAATTCTTCTGACGAAGCAGTGCTCGGACAAAGATCAGATTTGAGTGGCTCAGAGTTGCAGTGAGGGGTAAATGCAGTGATTGGTTAGGAGGGCCAAGAGTACAATGCAGAGCAAGGGCAGTAGAGATGCAGAGGAGACAACACTGCTACTAGAGGGAGTTACGCAGTCCTTCACGAGGGTGACACAAGCCTACGCAGAGGCAGCGCAACTTCTCCAAGAGAAAAATCTGAAATTCAACGGAAGGAGGGTTTTTGAGCGAGGAGGGCTGAAACTCATATCCGGGAGAGGCTGATTCACACAGAGCAAGGGTGACGCAGTTCTTCAGACAGGTTATGCAAGCTTACACAGTGGCAGCGTAGAGACTGTGCAGACCCTGCTGGGGTTTCACCAGTTGCTCATCCGGATCAGACGGGACTTGTGAGAGTGAGGTATATCTCACATTTTCTTTGATTTCTGAGGATTTCTCTGTTGGGTTTGCCAAGATTATGGATCCCTAGATGTACTGCTGCTTAATAATAATAAACCCTCATATCTGCTGCACCGATTTTCCCACATTGGTTTTTCCGCGGACATTTGTCCAAAAAATTTGTGTCACTTTGTCGAATGAGCGTAATATTCAGTAAATGATTTGTATCTGTGTAGGCCGCTAGTTGTGTTTACTTCGGTATTTTCTGAAAAAACTTGTATAAATAATTCACAAGTAGAAGTAAATCAAGATACTGCAGTAGGGTTTCTGTAATTTTGTATTCAGAAATTTTCACATGGTATCAGAGCATTGCAGATCAAGTTGAATCTCCAGCAAAAGTAGCTGAAGAATTTTTTGCTGCAGAAAGCAACAGAGATCCAGAGAGGGCAGCACAACAGCAGGAGGACGCAGTCCCAACAGAGGTTACGCAGGGGCTATCGCAGTCCCATTTGGGTGATGCAGAGACAGCGCAGTGCCTCCCAGAGGGACGCATGAGCAACCTGCGCTACACAGATGCGACATTGGGCCAGTCTGCTCATGCAGAGGCTAGTCAGAGGGATGCTTTCCAGTTTTCTATTCTGTTGCTGTGAAGTATTGCCGAGATCAGTGAGCAGTGCTTCAAATCTTCAGCAGTTGCTACTGTGGTGGAGATTCTGTCGGTGCAGAATCGTGCCTAGCTAAGTTGACGAAGAGCGGGAGGAGGACAATTGCTCCACAGTTTTGCGCTAAACAGATCTGAGATTCATTCAAGAGGGTGATCAGAGAGAACTGTTCAGTTGTTTGGTTGAAGGTTTCTAGGAGGGAAATCAGTTGACGGAGGGAGCAACTACTATAGAGGGTTTCTAGTTATCAAGAAACCCAGATCCAATATTTCTGTTAAGTGTTGCAACAGAAAGAGGGAGAAGAGTATCTGTTCTGTCAGATTTGAGCTAGATGGCCTCAAATGAACTTGAGATATTAGGACAGGTTGGACGGCGTGTCCAACTTCGTCATCTAAAGAGCCAGGATACTAACATTCCTGGATGAGTACGACATCAAGAACCATGCAGAGAATGTCCTAGTTGAGCCTACCGATCCAAATCTTCTGAAGAAATTCAATGAAAATCAAGCATGGGCTAAGTGTATGGATATGGATGGAGTCAAAGATCACATAGTGCCTCATATTGTCGGGAAGAAAACAACAAATGAGATGTGGACTGCTTTGGAGACGATGTATCAGGGAAGCTCTATTCAAAGAAAGATGCTTCTAGAGAATCAGATGCCACTGTTCCAGATGTAGAAGGGTGAGGAGATAGATCCCTTCCTTTTCCAACATCAGAGTATCGGATCAACTGATTGCCATGGGTGCGACTCCGGATGAAGGGCTCTTAGTAAGGACTGCCCTGAATGCAGTCACCGAGGAGTGGGAAATGTTTGTCTAGAGCATATTGGGTAGGGCAGTGTTACCATCCTGGGAGGACATGTGGGAAATCCTCCGTCAGGAGGAAATCAGGAGATTCACCAAGAAGCAAAACAATGGCAGCAGAATTGTCAAGGTGAAGAAAGAAGAGGAAGATGATGCAGCCATTGCATCGAGGGAACAAAGGCTGCAAGGGAAGAAGAAGAGGGACCTATCCAAGGTCTGGTGCTTTAATTGTGGCAAACTTGGACACTTCGCCAACACTTGTCCTAAGAAGAAGGACAAAGGATCTTTTGAATCCAAGGCAACAACAACAAAAAATGATGGTTCCGATGATGACGTAGCCATGAGGGCTTATGAGCCACATAAGTGGGGTGACATGGATCTGTAGAGCAGCTATAGATGGATTGGCGGGATCGTTGAGTATGCCCAACTCTTGGATCACATATGAGCTACGGGAACCTTAAGACGATAGCGGGGCAAGTGGAGAGGTGGTTGCAGAAGATCGCAGTGAAGCAGAGGGCAGTGCTGATATGGTGTAGAGGGAGCAGCGCTGTGCAAAGGCAGCAACAACGGAAAGGCAACAACGTAGAGAGGCAGTGCTTATGCAGTGCAGAGCTGCAACAAGGTAGTAGCTTTAGGGGGACAACATAGAGCAACAACCAAGGAAGCTTCAGTGATGAGATGCAGCCCCACATGTCTATCAATGATTGGGTAGGGGTCCTTCAGTTGCTTACTTCTCAGCAACTGAGTTGCAGTGCAGCAGTTAGTAGTGGCAGTGCTATGGGCAACATGATGCAACAAATTGAGAGGGAGCTGCAGTACAGATGTAGCAGTGTTAGTGGCAGTGACATGGGCATCAGTACAGAAATCAGCAACGCAGTGATGAAGGGCAGTAGGCCAAGCATCAACAGCGCAGAGACCAATGCCGAGATCTTGCGATACATGGTGTGCATGTATTGATAGAGCACACTCCGTGCTAAGAGGGAGTGTTGAGATTTTGAGGTAGCATCGGGTGTGCTCTAGCCCTGAAATTTTGTGGAGGGGCTAAGACACACAAGACCTCCAAAACCCAGAAAGCGTTTGGAGAAATTTCATCTAATGTGTGAGATATTAAAATAATTAAATTTTTTAATGAGTACCCTAAGTCTAACTTAGGGAATTAGAAAAATTAAAGTGAATTAATTAAACACATGTGATGAAATGTTCTAAGTGACGCAGATCAAGCTTTCTTTTAATCTCAGTCGTCGATAAGAGATTAAATCACGACCGTTGATGAGTCAACGAAAAAGTATAAAGGAAAGGCTTGGGGCCAGTTGGAGACACACATAGAGTCTAAAAGATTGAATTCTTCTGATGGAGTAGTGCTCGGATGAAGATCAAATTTGATTCCTGAGTGACTCAGAGTTGCAGTGAAGGGCAGACGCAGTGATTGGTGAGGAGGGCAAAAAGTACAGTGCAGAGCAAGGGCGGCAGAGACGCAGAGGAGACAACACTGCCACCAGAGGGAGTTACGCAGTCCTTCAGGAGGGTGACATAGGACCACGTAGAGGCAGCACGACTTCTCCAAGAGAAATGTCTGAAATTCATCGGAACGAGGGTTTTTGAGCCAAGAGGGCCGAAACTCAGATCTGGGAGAGGCAGATCCACGCAGAGCAAGGGCGACGCAGTTCTTTAGCCAGGGTACGCAGGCTTACGCAGTGGCAGGGTAGAGACTGTGCAGAGCCTGCTGGGGTTTCACTAGTGGCTCATTCGGATCTGCCGAGACTTGCGAGAGTGAGGTATATCTCACATTTTCTCTGATTGCCAAAGATTTCTCTGTTGGGTTTGCCAAGTTTATGGCACCCTAGATGTACTTAGAAACTGCTGCTTAATAATAATAAACCCTCATATTTGTTGCACCAGTTTTCTCGCATTGGTTTTTTTCGGGGACATTTGTTCGAAAAATATGTGTCACTTTGTCGAATGAGCGTAATATTCAGTAAATGATCTGTATCTATGTAGGCTGCTAGTTGTGTTTACTTCGGTATTTTCTGAAAATAACTTGTATAATTAATTCACAAGTAGGAAAAGTAAATTAAGATACTATAGTAGGGTTTCTATAATTTCGTATTCGAAATTTTTCACACTTTGCTTCTTATAGATTCTTCAATTGACGAATTCCAAGACCAAGACCAATACCCTCCAAGACCAAGTCCAACCTTTCCTGATGTTGTGCTAGCTTTGTGAAAGCTAAACACAGTCAATTCTCTTCCTGTAGCACTACTTCGACCCCTAACGTCAGAATTTTGGCCTATACTGCAGGTCTGAAATTTTCGCCCCCCTGCAACTGCTACTGCATCCATACGTGTGAGCAAAAATTAGCCTTCCAAGGCCTCCCAACAACATTGCTTTCCTTGCTTCCTTGTCTAGGGCTAGTAGGTGACCTATTAGGCCCTTATTCCAGCAACTTTGATTATCTTTCAACAGATAGAGAATTTCGACCTTGAAGCAACAAACCCTAGCTTTCCTTTTTCTGCACGTGTGCGAGAGAATTAGCCAAAAAACAATCTTTCTTTGTCCTTCACCTTCTTCGCTAGCCTTCCTGTGCTTCTCCTTTGCTTGGATGGGTGAGAAGTTAATGTGTCTCAAGGAGGTCCAGTTCCATCCTCTATATAGGCTTCTTAAGGTAGACGTGGCTCCTCGAAATAGGCCAACTTCTCAACTACTAGGCCGACTTGGTCTTGAAGGGTATTTTGACACTTAAATAACAAAAGTGATTTTCTTTACGAGTTACAATGTGCCCGATGTGGACTTCAACTTATGACAATGACTGTATTGCGGGAGTTCAATTTAGCTAATGAGCCTACATTAGCCCCTAAAAATAAAATAATATGCAAATAAACCAACTTTTGGTTACAAGCCCACCAAACTAGCTCATAAATGAAATAATAAGCCTCTCAGGAGGTCAAATAATAACATATGCATGTCGTGGGGCCCTCCAAAAGGCCTAATAATGTCCAGAAGTGCCATAATGATGAATAAACTCCTCAAAATGTGATGGACAAGGGGGTGACCCCTTGTTCTCCGAGTAGTAGACCCGTGGTGCTCCCAATGGGCGTAGGGGCACATCAACGACCCCATGGCTCTCCATATTAGTCGAAGATGCCTGTTGATCATCTGTAAGGGCTCAAATGATGGAATTGCCAAGTGTGTGGTGCTCCTGTGGGGCCTGTTGGGCATAGTGTACGAAGTGCATCATCCTCGTCCCAAAGGTGGATCTCTAGTAATCTCTGACATCGGTGATGTTCCATGGAGCGCTGTCTGCTGCTGTGGAGGCCCACAATTCTCTACACACACCCGACATGTGCTAATGTAGCCCTCTGGGAGGTTAGGACCCCATATAGGGAGACCAAACCCAAATGGACACCATCTACAATCCTGTATAAGATCCAATGCGTCCTTGAGCCTTCCAGTACAACAAGTCATTAGAGTAATTGTGTAAAAGAGCTTACAAACCATAGACAACAAAATGGGAACTTCATAATGGCATGCCTTTCCGTAGTGGGCTTTAGCATGTGCTAGTGTCTCCAAGCTCCAAAGGGGGTTAGCCAGGCACCTTATTAGGTGGTTCCTGCCCTTAGAGGGGATAGAATGTCCAAGGTACATCCCTCAAATGGGGGTGGCAAGTGATAAAGAAGTGAAATGGAATAGGGAATGAGAGGGGCAGTCTTGGGCGACATATTGGGGCTAAAGGGTAGCTAGAGAAGGGGATCCCCACACCTGGGTATATAATGTGTAGGAGGGAGCAATCGTGGTACATGAAGTGCTCCAACCTTGATTTTTCCACCCTTCTTTATATTCCTTTTGCCTTTTATGAATTTTCTTTAGTTAACTACTCAGGGCTCAAAGGACAAGAGCGTGATGTGTAAGACATAACAGTGGTTACCCCCTATTAGGTAGGGCGGTTCATTGCCCTCTAGGGGTTGGGACAATCATGGGTTCCTGAATGATAAAGGAGGCTCATCTAGGGCCTATGGAACCAGGGTGATGACCATGGGTATGGGGTAGAGCTCATGTATTTGATTTTTCCCACGTGCTAATTATTTTTGTCCTGGCCATCTTTTGCATTTTATGGTACAATTTCCTGTTGAATGTGGCCATTTATACCTTTACTTTTTCTTTTAGCTGCTTCAACTTCTAGGGCATCGTTCCAGGCCTGACCCAAGCTGGGGGCAAGGGGATAGGGAGGCCGACCCTATGTGGACCCAGAGAAGCAATGCGGACTTAGGTGGGAGAAATGATGAATGGGGGTATAGTGAGTGGAAAGGGAGTAATATATCGGATAAAGGAGCAGGACCATGCAACCAAAGTCGGGGTTTCCCAAGTAGTATCACCCTAGAACCCAATGGTCAATAAAGAAGATCCTGCGGGACTAAGATCCAAGGGTAACATCCAAAAGAGATCAAGGGGACAAGAGCAAAAACTAAGCCCACTCTTTCTGCCAAATCCCCCCAACAATCCATGCCCAAAAGTCTCCATGATAAGTAAACCCAATACTCAATTACCAAATGACAAGACATACCTTTAGATTTGGGAGGCCCACCTTCAAACATACGATCAATACAGATGGGGGAGGGACCACATCGCTGGCTCCGGTGGCGGAGAAATGGCACAACGAGCTAGTTGAGGGCTGCAAGGGGTTGCTGGCTGCCGACTAAGGTCCATCATGGAGAAAATATTTCTCCTAGGGATATCACTCACAAAGTGGTGGGTAACAGGGCCCATTTTTGAATTCTCATGGTCAATCTGCATCCAATGGCAACGATTTAGTGGAATTCTAGGCATTCTGTCAAAAGATAAAAGCCCCTAAAGTTGACCGCCCTTTCTATAAGCTCTATTAAAATATTACATCATAATGAAGTGGTCAAAACTCTTTTTAAAAGCTGTTAGAAGAGTAATAATGGTGACTATTGTGTTCACATATGGCACTAGTTCACAAATACATCAAATAAGCTCTCATGTATGAACATGGATACAAGAAGGGGGATGCCTCTCATACATGTGCTAGTAATACACATACAATGAATAATAATGACGCTTCAAATAATTTTGAGTGTACATGAATGTTGATGTAGATATTTGGTGATGATGTGGTGTCCATCTCGGTGTCCATGTTGGTTGACACAGATTCGAAGGCATGGACATGTATTCCAAGGAAATCTGACAGATATCCCAATGAGATCAAATATAGTTGTATATAGGTATATGGATCCCAATGCAAATTCAAGGATGGCAAGGCACTATGCACACACCTTGAGGCATGCTACACGAATACCAATGCACATTGCCGAACCTATAATGACACATCTAGCATCAACTAGCTTTTAGGTACTAACATAGATATGATAATTTAGCGGAAATAACATAAAAAAATGTTACCGATTTACTTAGAGCCAACCAAGGGGTACAACATTACATGTGTCTATGGGTTAGGACATAAGGTATTTCCCAAATCCTCTTGGTTAGAGTAGATAAATGATGTTAACTTATAGAAAGGGGATATAAGGATAACCCATGGATTAACTTTTAAAATCATATTGTGATACGAGGGGTCTATATCTGGTCCACCTAGCCAATTAGACTGTAGCTAGGAATTTTCATTTGCTTGCAAGACCTTGTGAGAGGGAACTTTTTCTACTTGGGCCTACACACACTTCCCCTTTTTCTTCTTTTTTGATTTTTATTTAAGTATCTCTATGTCCATTTTCATTTTAGATAGTCATTTGACTCTTAGCACTTTCAAAGGGGGGCCATAGTGCAGTAGTTTTCTTTTCGTTCCTTTATGTATGCTCTTCACCTATTTAGCCTTTTATTTTGGCTTTATTTAGTTAAGGTTTGCATTCTTCTTCTTTCTTTAATCTTCTTGACCCTTTTGATGACATTTGATAAGTTAAACCATATGTTAGGAGATAGTGATTTTCATGGATGAGATGGAAATGGAAGGGAAATGGACAGAAAGTGTTAAGTATGGGGGAATGTGTCTATGGTACTCACTTTGATTTCCTAGTAGTACCTAGTGGCCTTGATTAAGGCACACGTATTCAAAAGTAATTATGTCCTGACATGGTTAGATGTAGTAACTAGGTAGCATCTTTGCTTAGTTATAAGTGATGAAATATCCATCTAGTGCTAACACTTCGCAAACAAGTCAAAACCTTAGCTCACTTCTAAGTAATGAAACCACACAATGAAAATCCATACCAACTGTAGACTGAAGCATCATGAGGCATCATCTAGCACAGCGGAGATTGAGAGCATATGGCACAGGATCTGATATACCACTGAATATGAAGGACTGATAAGCACAGGAGTGCAACTAATGGATGGAGAATAACAGATCTAGAATGATGAGCAGGAGTCTCATCAAAGAATCAACAAATCACACCCATATGAGTGTGTCTCTGAGGTAGTTGCCTTAAGGGCAACACCGCTGTTAAGAGTGCCCCAAAATTGCAAAGAAGGCCTGCATTTTGGGTGGTAACAGGCTACACTAGGCTCTTGTAAAAATCATATTTGTTCAATTGTATATTCTCTAAAAAGCTATAGCACAAACCCCAAATGCTTCTCATGCTCTTTTCATTTCAAGTAAATTGAGATGCCATCTAAGAATTTTCATTCTGGTTTTCCATATCCTCCATAATATTTTCTGGAGACTACTCTGTAATTCTATTTTGTGATCTGAGTTGCAGAGTAAAATTTTTTAGTCCTTTAAGTCCTTACAGTAATTATGGTAGCCTTCGTTGTCTGAAATTTGGATTTTGATCTTGGTTAATTTCTATTTTCTTATTCTCCTCTTGTGTCTGCATAGATAGAACCTGCACGTTTTTCCGATTCATATAATTTTACTCAATGTTATTGAACTACATTTGACTGTCATAGAAGCTTGAGCAGCCATAAATTGAATGGAAGTTAATTTGGCCCAAGCCTTACTTCACAATTATGATTCTTAACATATTCATTAATACTACATCTGACTGTGATAGTAGCTTTAGAAGCCATAAGTTGAATGGAAGTTAATTTGTCCCAAGGCTCAGTTCATAATTATGATTCTCAACATATTTAATTTCTGATATTCAATGGAAATATGTTCATATTTTTTTTTGTTCGTTATTTGGCTGTAGATTAATCCAATGATTTTTGATCTTCAGGTACTATGGAAATCCAGATCTAAAGCCTGGAGGTTCTGGAGGCAAGAATGTGAAATTAATCATTGGATTGACAGTGGGCATGTTACTTTTCTTTGTGCTTGCCTCTGTTGCTGTGTATTTTGTTTTTGTCAGTTATCAAAAGAAATCATCTTCAGAAAGTGATAAAAAACGTGCGTTCCAGATGCTGCCCTTTCTCTCTACTTCTCTTTCTTTTCTTCCTTTTTCTTCTAAAAGGAAAATTATAATCACATCAAATCAATAGTCTACTCAGGTTACTTATAAGTTCTATCTTCTTCTGTGAGCTATAGATAATCCATTGGTTGGGCGTGGCCCATCTTCTGCCTATTCAAATATGGGATCTGTGCGTAGAGATGCAGGGGCAGAAATAGCATCTCGTTTTACACTTGAACAGTTAGAAAAAGCAACTGAGATGTTTTCAAGGAAAATTGGCCAAGGCAGCTTTGGGCCTGTATATTATGGTAAAACAAATGATGGCAAGGAAATTGCTGTCAAGATTCAGGCAGGAGAATCCATTCATGGGGATGAACAATTTATCAATGAAGTAAGTAGCTATTTTTTGAGGTCCATTTGCTATTTATAGGCCTGTTATTGTGTTGTTCAAGTATTTTATTAGATTCTTATATGCATGAAAAAAAAGAACTCAAAAGATGAAGTTAGCATCCATATGGAAACCATATATATGTAGTTTTCTGTGTTGAAATGATGTTCTTTGAACAATTAGAAGGTAATACATGTAAATGATGGTTGGGATTTCTCTTCTATTGGATGACACCACTTTCACACTAATGATCATTAAGATCTCTTTAAATTTTGATTGGAATGTTCTCACATATTAAACATGAAACTACTGAAGGAAAATATATTATATGCATATTTTGTACTATAATTTTCATTTTCAAGTGGAGACTGTTAAGACTAGTCATTTATGCATGTATATGACATGCAGTTATTGTATCCATATCAGAAATGCATATACAAAATAAGCAATATGCAAAGTGAGGAGAGATATTTGGCACATTATTGAATGTGTAAAATTCAATACATAAACATGAGTCTCAGGTTGAATTTGAACTAAATTTTCCATTTGATCTTGCTATCATATAACACTGTATCCATCCTTTTAAACTTTATATTGTGAGCCTTGCATGGTCATATACATGGCTTGGTTGTTGATTTTGTTGGTTCAATACATCGTGGTTATCCTAAATGCTTCAATGCAATTTCCTCTCTAAGCTCACCTTGAGCTTTAACTATATTGACTCTTTGGTTATGTCAATTCTGTAATTGCACTCAAGGATAAAAGCCCTAATCCACATGGTACAAAAGGGGCAACTACTGTCACCTAAGCAACCTATCCTCTTCACTTTAGGCTTGCTCTACTTCACCTCAAGGGGCATATGCCTACTAGGATTATTAAAACTAAGCAATGAGGTTCAAGGTGACATGAGAGTAGCTTTAATAAAACATTGTTTTGTGTTTTTATGGTTTTAAAAGATGTGATGGAAGTAGAGATTAGTGCCAAATACGAAAAAGTCAATGGAGTCAAGGTGAATCAAAGAGGTTTATGGAGCCAAGAAGAAAACCTCTCTTAAGAATTGGTCCATTTCATTCAAGAATTAGAAATAATAAATTAAAGCCAAGGAGGAAGAATAATCTCTTGTCGAATCAAGATTAGCAATGAAGATGAAGGCCCTCTTGAAAATTGTAACCAGGTTCAGTCTTCATAAATTTAATTGAGTCACTATGTAATGTACTTGTCACAAGAATAAAGAAAAGAATTTTTATTATTATTACAATGACTTATTAAAGCATGGGTTTCATGCTTGGGTCATCATTATATTAGTCAAAGTCCCCATTGTGGACTCCTATGATTAATACTGAGTCATTAGAGTCATTGTACCTTTTATAAGACCCTTCTTGGGCTGAAATATGTAAAAAGAATTATTTTTGAGGTCAAATATGTATTATGTTACCTCCACACCAAGTCGGCCTAAAGAAGATCAAGTCGGCCTCCAACTGTGCAATTAGATCTCACTTGGAGCCTATATATTGGATTAGATCGAATTCATTTGGACCATCTCACTCACTCAAGTTCGATATCTCAAGAAGTAGTTGGGAAAAGTACGAAGGAGGAAAACGAGGCTAAAAGAAGTGCAAGTTTAGCTAAGGAGAAGGAGAAGAAGAAAATCGAAATTTTGACACTTCTCTCTCTCTCGTGCCCTAGTTTGGAAGATCGAAGTCTCTTTGTTGTTGCTGTTGCCAGTTGCTGCCTACTATTGCATGTTGCTGCATAGTCAAAGTTGCTGGGGTGAAATTGCTTCTGCTACAAGGTCGAAGGTTTGGAAGGGCTGACTTGGTGTGGAGGAAGGTCTAGTCTATGTCTAGGTTGAAGAGTCTCAAGGAAAACTGTTGAAGGAAGAGGATTTTGATTAGGTTTTCCCCTAGAGAGGGGTTTTTCCCTGGTAGAGTGCCTACATCTTGTGTCTCGTGTTTTTGTGATCTTCATACACATAATTTGATAATTGCTTGATGAAATATATTATAATAAAGAAGTAAAAGAAGCCAATATAATTCACAAGTAATTATCAAGAAAGAAGAAATCAAACCCTAATCTACTAGTATTGATTTCTTAACATGTTATCAAATCTAAGGTCAAGAAAGATTGAAGATCACTTTGTTGGCTCAAAGGAAATGTCTACTCCCTCTATGAAAAGCTATATAATAATGGGATTCAATATCGCAGGACGCTGGATCAAGAAGTTCTTCCACTACTTATTCAACAAGGTCAAGAGTCAAGGATTCTTGGCTGCTCTTACAGGTTCTCTTAGTGATGATAATGCGTGGATCATTGATAGTGGAGCATCAAGACACATGACAGGAGAAAGCAAACAACTTCAGACTCTATCAAAGGAACCTTCTTCTCATGCAGTGGAATTGGGAGACAACAAAAGCTATGTTGTTAGAGGTCTGGGATCAACATCTTTGAAGCTTGAAAATGGAGCTAAGCTACATGTCAACAACATACTATGTTCCAGGTTTGAAAAATAATTTTCTTTCTATTTCTTGTTTAGAAGATAAAGGGGATAGAGTTGAATTTGTTGATGGAAAAGTTTTGGTTTGGGGAAAAGAATCAAGTATCGATAAAGCTTTGGAGTTCGTGAAGGAAGCCTATATGGAGGCACTACACCACCTCCTCAAGCTTTGGTTCATATGGAAATCAATCCCATTGAGCTATGGCATATGAGATATGGTCATCTTCATTACAAGGTCATTTCTACCCTAAATCAGCTAGTTCATGGCATCCCCAATATCAAAGAAGTTCGTGAAGGAGTTTGCAAGGGATGCTCTTTGGGTAAACATACAAGAAAACCATTTCCAAATAGTGAAACATGGTCTAAAGAAATATTAGACCTCATTCATTCTGATGTGTGTGGGACAATGTCTGACAAATCACTTGGAGTCATCTTTACTATGTAACATTCATAGATGATCATTCTAGAAAGACATGGCTCTACCTCCTCAAGAAGAAGGATGAAGTATTTGAGAAGTTTAAGGAGTTTAGATCTAAAATGGAAACCCTAACTGAAAGAAGAATACAAACTCCGAGGTCCGACAATGGTGGGGAATACACTTCTAAAGAATTAATTGCATATTGTAAAGATGTAGGAATTAAGAGGGAGTTCATTGTTCCCTACTATCTCGAACAAAATGGGGGTAGCTAAAAGAAAGAATCGGCCAATTGAAGAAGGCTTTTGAACAATGCTCCTTGATCAAGACTTACCAAAATTCTTATGGGGAGAAGCAGCAGTGACAACGATATACATTCAAAATAGAAGCCCTCATAGAATTATTGAGAACATAACACCTGAGGAAGTATTCACTGGAAAGAATCTGAGTGTGGATCATCTCCGAATCTTTGGGAGTCCTACCTACATCCACGTTCCAAAAGACAAGCGAAATAAGTTAGACTCTACAACCATCAAAGGAATCTTCGTTGGCTATAGTCTCTCCTCAAAGGCATATAGAATATACATCAAAGAAGGAAGACATATTGAAGTAAGCATGGATGTCATATTTGATGAAAATCAAGCCTACAAAAGATCCAAGGACGTTCCTATTGATTTCGATGATGAAAACATACCTATATTTGAAGAAGAAGAAGTACACTACGACAACCCTACTACTATTCAAGAAGAAGAAGAAGGACCAAGTGAGCCTATTCTACCTGTGGTCATACCAACCACTAGGAAAAGGCCAAATTGTTTAAAAGCAATCCTCTAAGATGCTGAAGGACATGAAGCTGCAAAAGGAACCTTTAGAGAAAGCAAAAGACCAAAGAGATACTTTGGAGTCTGGATATGCTGCATATATAACAAAACTAATTGAAGTTGAACCATCTGCATTCAAAGAAGCTGCACATCAAGAAGTTTGGAAGAAGGCAATGCAGGAGGAATATCAATCCATCATGAAGAATGGAGTTTGGGAAATCGTTCCTAGACCTAGTGACAAAACAATTGTCACCTCTAAATGGATTTATAAGATCAATCATGTCCTTGATGGAAGCTTAAACAGGTACAAGGCATCAGATGTTCTCTAAGCCTCAATTTGCAGGCAGGCTAAGACACATGTATTCCATAATACCTAGAAATCGTTTTGGGAAATTCCACCTAGAGGAGGTTTAATTAAATTTATTAATTATTTTTAATGGATGCCTAAGTCTAAACTTAAGAAATTAAAATAATTAAGTGTATTAATTAAACCTGGTGTGAAAATTCTAGAAAAAGATAGAGATCGAGTCAATTTGATCTGAGCCATCGATTAGAATCTAATCTGGGTCGTTGATTGATCAACGAGAAGATTATAAGAAGGAATTCGATGGGAATTTGGAAGATACATCGAGTGAGATCAGGAGATCGATTTCTCAAGAGAGAAACGCAACAATTGTCAGAGAAGTCATCGAGGAGACCTCTTGCAGTCAGGGGTAGGGATAGTTTTATGGTTGGAGGTTTCCTGATCTGGGGATACATTGCAGAGAAGGCAGAGAGAGATCTAGAGAGGCTGTGCAGTGCTACGCTGGGCAGCGCATAGCTATGCTAAGGCAACGCAGAGCCTATGAAGGGATCTGCAGATCTGCTGATGAGCAGACCAGATCCAGCGTCGGGAGTCGAGGTGTGAGATCAAAGGGCCAGATGATCGAGCATCCAACCAACAGATTGATCAACCAGAGGGAGTGATGCAGTTCCTATCAGTTGTGACGCAGAGCAACGCATGTTGATTTTCGGTAGCATCGAAAGTGCTCTAAGTCTCAAATTTTGTGGAGAGGCTTAGGCACATGTATTCTAAAGAACCCATAAATCGTTTGTTGAAATTCCAGTCAGAATGTGTTTTATTGAAAAAATTAATTATTTTAATTGGGACCCTAAGTCTAAATTAAGGGAAATTAAACAATTAAAGGGTATTAATTAAATAGAGCGTGAATCTTCTAGAGAACATGGATCAAGTCGAGTTATAATCTTAGCCGTTGATGTCTCAACGAGAAGACTATAAAGGAAGACTTAAGGGTCATTTGGAAAGACACATCGAGTGAATCTAGAGATCAAAATTTTTGAAGTGAGCAATGCTTAGGACGAGAAATCGATATAAGTGATTCCAACGCAGAGAGGGGCAAAGATAGCTTCTGAAGAGAGTGATTTTCTTAGCCGTAGAATCATTAGCAGAGAGAGGCAGAGAGAGATCCAACAGAGCCAGAGAGGCTGACGCCATAGTATTAAATACCGGTCAGGTCAAACTGGAAACTGGTCAAACCGGCTAGTCAGACCCATGGCCGGTCAAAACTGGTCCAAAAACCGATTTGTACCCTTTTTTCGCCATTTTTTCCGGTCAAACCGGTGCTGACCGGCCGATTTATCCATAAACCGGCCGGTTCTATCCTTAACTGGCCGGTCAGCTGCCAAGGTCGCAAAAGAGACCCACACAAGGTTATTTTGCCGGTTTAGGGTTGTTTTGGAGGGAAGAGGAGGGTTGTTTCCCTCCAAAACACCCTTTCTAATCCTTTATAAGCAGGGGCAGCCTTTCATTTGTCTCACACCATCTCATTTGGTGATTTTGTGAGTTTGATTGAGAGCTTGGAGAGTGTTGAGTTTTTGTTGGAGTAGTGGAACAACATAGAGTTTGAGGCTTGTCGCTTGAGCTAAGTAGTAGCCATCATGCCTCCAAAAGGCAAGGATACTGCATGGGCTCATTGTGATATGATAGATGGCAAAATGATTTGCAAATATTATCAAAAATCTATTGTAGGAGGGGGTATTTACAAGTTCAAGCAACACTTGGCTGGGATAGGAGGCCATGTAAAGCCATGTGGAGCACCAAATGAAGTAATAGGGCATATTAGGGCAGAATACCTTCAGAAGTTTGAGACTCAAGTCACTGAACCAATAGAGAAGTTTGTGACTGGAGCAGTTGCAAGTTTGGCAGTCGAGAGTCGGGTTGAAGTTTGAAGTTTGATCATGATTAGAAGTTTCAAGTGATAATGTTGATCATTAATTAGAATTTAGTAATATCATATATGTAGATTTGTAGTAGACTGTACTATGTAGGCGAATGGCCTCAATGCTCATAGCTTGTAGCATTGTTTTTGGACTTTATGGGTCATTTGGAGCCTCATTGCTTATGTATTTTTTCGATGATATGTATTGCACTCTGTGCCATTTTGATATATTCACCTTTACATGGTATATAAATGAGCAAACTTCGCATATTTTGTCTCTATTGGCTTGGAATCATGGTTGCAAATCATAAAAATAGTTTTTTTTATTAAAAAAATAATTACTTAATGTATTTTTTTAAAAACCGGTTCATTTAGACTTGACCAATACCGGTTAGACAGGTTTCGGTCCGGTTACCGGTTCATTAGGTCCACCGGTCGGATCACCGGTTCCGGTTTTTAATACTATGGCTGACGCAGAGCTAGCGCAGAGACACCCAGGGCTACACAGAGGCTGCGTAGTGGCCAAGAGGGTTTCCGAGATTTTGCTGTCGGATCAGTTTCAGAAGATAGGAGCCGGGGTGTGAGACTGGGAGGCAAAGATCTAAGATTCCAGGAGGCAGATTGATCTACAACTTGGGTGACGCAGTGCCAAGAGGAGGTGACACAGGCCCTACACAATGACTGCGCAGAGGCAGCGTAGGGCCCTCCAGAGGTACCTCATCCAACATCTGGATCAGCCGGGAAATTCCAGTGATTGAGTGAGGTAAAACTCACAATTTTTCTGCCAGTATTTCTCTCTGTAACTGAATAACCTTGGAGGTATTCAGAGATGTATTCAGAATTTGCTACTGCTTAATAAGAATAAACCCTTAGATTTGCTGCCACTGGTTTTCTCGCATTGTGTTTTTCTAGGGACTTTCGTCCAAAAAAAATGGTGTCCTATGTGTATATTTTTCTTTGTTCAATATCCCTGTTTTAGAATCATATTTAATTAAGTGTAGTCTGCTTCAATAATTTACTTCAATGTTTCAAGAAGTAATCTGAAATAATTTTTTAATGTAATTTACAAAGTAGGTGAAGTAGGATTCGTGAGAGTGTTAGATCCAGGAATTTTCACATAGTATCAAAGCATTTGATGTGAAACTAGAAGAGCAGATCTAGCACTAAAGCGAAGGCCAAATTGCTGCAGCAATAGCAGATCGAATCCCCAGAGGGACTGCACATTTCTAGCCAGAAGGGCTGAATTTTCAAGGTGATCTCCCTCTGAGTGAGTTGACAGAGAGGTAAGACTTCCGGATCGAGATCTTGCAGAGGCAGAGGGAGCAGCACAAAGCCTTCACGTAGAGCCAGAGGGAGGCAGTTTTTCTGCAAGCAGTTGCTGGGCAGAGAAGCACCAAACGAAGAAGAGCACATAGTGAGGGAATTCTTCCTTAGTGAGTTCCTTTGCCAAGGAATTCAATTTTTATCATTTGCTGGGCAGCAAAGGAGCAACAGACTTACCAGATTCATCAGGGAGTGCGTAAGTCAGCCTGAAAGCTACACAGTAGGGAGAAAGAGGGAGAAGTTCGACAGTTTTCGGATGAGATGGCATCTCACGGACTTAGAGATCAAGATCGGTTGGACGGATCCTCCAACTACATGATCTGGAAGGAAAGAATCAAATTCCTTTTGGACGAGTATGATCTCAAGGTGTTCGTAGACAACGTGGTTGCTGTACCTACAGATCTGAATCGGAATAAAAGTACAAGTCCGATATGGCAAAGGCCAAGAGACTTATCCTTGATTGTGTCAAGGATCATATAGTCTCTCATATAGCTGGCAAGAACACAACCAGGGAGATATGGGAGGCCTTGTCCGTGCTATACGAAGGAATTTCTGAGTAATGGAAGATATACTTGGAGCAGAAGCTCCAGATGATCCAGAATCCAGATGCAGAAGGGGGAGCACATCGCTCCATTCCTAACGAGACTTCAGGAAATCCATGGGGTCTACCCCAACTACTATAACTATGGTGAGGTTGGTGTTGAAATTTTGGAGTAGCATCGGATGTGCTCTAGCTCCTAAATTTTGTGGAGGAGTGTTATATCCCCAAATTAGCAGTCAGCTAATTGGGATATTACTTTTGATTAATTCTGGAAAATCCTAATGTTGGGTGGAAATAAAGTGGGTAGGGGACCCACAATTAATGATTAGGCCAAAGAAAGTCTTTTCCTAAAGTCCCTAAGGGAAAATTGAGGCTCTAGTGGTGGGTTCGAGTTGGCCTTAGGTGGCAACATAGAAGAGGCACGAAAAGGACAACGTGAGATTGGCTAGAGGAAGGCAGCACGTGATTGGCCAAGGAGAGGCAATGCAGGTCAAGGTGGGACCCAAGGCATACATTGGGCCTCAATGGATAAAAGGAAGAAGGGAAGGCTCATTCAGATTCATTCATTCATTTAGCTATTTTCTTCTCGTCATTTTGACAGAGCACGCTTGAGTCGAAGAGCCAAGTCTGCAGTGCTGTTTAGCACACGAGATCTTCAAGCGAATATCTCAACCTCTGCCTCGGGGGACTTCGAGTGCCCGCTCAGGAGAGGAGTTCCACCCTTTTGTGAGGGAATTTTCTACCAGCAACATCAGAAGGAAGCGTAGCCATTTCTAGACTGCACAGAGGAGGAGCAGACTGCGCAGTGGAGGACCCAGTGTAGTGAGGAGTTTGAGTCAAGAGGTTGGAGAGAAGGGAATTCTCATCAGGAGATTTGGAGGGGAGGCTAGCCACCTCCTACCAGGGTTTATTGCAGCATTCTGGAGACATTTCCGAGCAGATTCTTCCAGTGGTTTGATTTCCCCCAACAGTTCATTGTGCTAAGTCCAAGAGGGCCACTTTCCGAAGTCAAAACTAGGACAAACCCTTTCTGGGTTTTTTCTGGGTTTATTGAGGAGAGGCCAAGATTAATTCGGCAGAATTTTTTGGGTAGGTTTGAGGCTTCAAACAAAGATCCTAACGCAACCAGTAGCTAGAGGAGCTAGTGGAAATTGGTTCGAAATTCCGGGGTCAACATCTGGCCAATTCCTTCACGAGTTTTTGTGGGTTTGGTGAGTAGAGTTCGGGGTTAAAAGCCCAAAATTTTCGGAGTAGAGGAAGCAGCCCAACCAGTAGTCTGAAGTCAGCCAACAACAACATTTTTGGGCTAGGCAGCGCAGAGACTGAGCCACGCAGTGGCACTTTCAGCCAGAGTTTTTGCTTGGGTTTGAGTTATCTTTTAGCCTGCCTTGAGTAGGCATAGGTGCAATCTTTTCAGCACCTCATTTGTACTCTTTCCAAGCATAATAATAAAATGGCTCAGCAATGATTTTGGCTCCAAATTCTGTGTTTTAATGGTATTTTCCTTATTGTTGTAATTTTAGTCTATTATTGCTTGTATTACTGTCATTTCCCCATTTGGGGATATTACAAGGAGCTGGAGTACATGAAATCTCCAAGACCTAGAAAGCGTTTAGAAGAATTCCATCAGGTTTAAGAGATATTCAAATAATTAATCTTTTTCATTAAGGACCCTAAGTCTAATTTAGGAAAATTAAAACATTAAAGTGAATTAAATTCAACATGTGATGAGAATGACTTAAGTGACGCGGATCAAGCAACTTCTAATCTTAGCAGTCGATTAGAGATTAGATCACGACAGTTGGTTTCCCAAAGAGAAAAGTATAAGAGAAGGGCTTGGGGTCAGTTGGAGAACACACATTGGCAGAGCATTGAAGCTAAGTTGAAATTCTAGGGCGTGGTTTGCTAAGAATTTCAGAAGCATTTTGCAGTGCGACGAGGGGCAGTATTGGCAAGGGGATGGTTTGATCCCACGAAAAGAGTACAACAGTGGCAGAGAGGCAGCATATCAAACCAGCGTAGAGGAAGCCAGATGCTACACAATCCAACAGAGGCCACGCAGAGGTAGCGCAGATGCAACAGGGGCCACGCAGGGCTAATGTAGGCCCAATCAGGGTAGGGCAGGGGCAGCATAAGCCCTTCAGGGGTGACGCAGGCCCTTCCAGAGTAGTGCAGAGGCTGACGTAGAGGGTTGAGGAGCAGCACTGGGGTTTCCGGTGGGCCAGAAAGGGCTCGAGTTCTGTAAATCCCATTTGAGGGTGTGAATCAACCATATTTTTTGTGTTCGAGGATAGAGGTATTGTTGCCGTATTTTTTCTCTGAAGGGCCAACCAAGTTTGGTGCTCAGAAGTGTTGTATTCAAATCATGCTTAATTATGAAAACCCTCCAGAGCTAGCTGCACCGATTTTCTCGCATTGGGTTTTTCTGGGGACATTTGTCCGAAAAATCTGTGTCACTTTGTCATATGAGCGTGCTATTTAGTAAATGATCTGTATGTGTAGGCTGTTATATGTAGTTACTTCAATGTTTCTTTGAATATTTAGATTAATAACTTGTGTATGTAATTAAGTAGGAGAAGTAAATCGAGAATTAACAGTAGGATTTCTTAGATTAAGAAATTTTCACATGGTATTAGAGCGATTGCAGATTAAGCTGGATCTTCAGCAAATCGGCTGAAGACATATTTGCTGCAGGGTAGCAGCTTAAGCAACAGAAATCTGGAGAGGGCAGCGCAGCATCAGGAGGACGCAGTCCCAACAGAGGCTACGCAGGGGTTGACGCAGTCCCAACTCGGTGATGCAGAGACAACGCAATGCCTTCCAAAGGGACGTAGGAGCAGCCTGCGCTACGCAGTTGCTGCGCAGAGTCAGTCTGCTCACGAAAAGGCCAGCCAGGGTGAAGCAGTCTAGTTTCGAGTGTTGTGCAAATTTGCCATGGTTCGAATGCGAGGCTTCAGATCTTCAACAATTGCTGGTGGGGTAGAGATTCTGTCGGTGCAGAATCGTGCCTAAGCTAAGTTGACAAAGTGGGAGGAGAACAACTGCTCAGTAGATTTCATTGCCAAAGAAATCTGAGGATTGATTGTAGGGTGATCGAAGAGAGCTGATTCGTTGTATTTGGCAAATTTCCAAGGGAGGAAATCAGTAGTTAGAGGGGTTGAGATTTTGTGGTAGCATCGGGTGTGCTCTAGCCCTGAAATTTTCTGGAGGCGTTAAGACACACAAGACCTCCAAAACCCAGAAAGGGTTTGGAGAAATTTCATCTGGTGTGTGAGATATTAAAATAATTAATTTTTTTTAATGAGGACCCTAAGTCTAACTTAGGGAATTAGAAAAATTAAAGTGAATTAATTAAACACATGTGATGAAATGTTCTAAGAGACGCGGATCAAGCAATCTTTTAATCTAAACCGTCGATAAGAGATTAAATCACGGCCGTTGATGTGTCAATGAAAAAGTATAAGAGAAGGGCTTGGGGTCAGTTGGAGACACACACACAGAGTCTAACAGATCGAATTCTTCTGACGGAGCAATGCTCGGATGAAGATCAGATTTGAGTGACTCAGAGTTGCAGTGAGGGGCAGATGTAGTGATTGGTTAGGAGGGCCAAGAGTACAGTGCAGAGTAAGGGCAGTAGAGACGCAGAGGAGACAACGCAACCACTAGAGGGAGTTACGCAGCCCTTCAGGAGGGTGATGCAGGCCCACGCAGGGCCCACACAGAGGCAACGTAGCTTTTCCAAGATAAAAGTCTGAAATTCATCGAAAGGAGGGTTTTTGAGCCAGGAGGGCTAAAACTCAGATCTGGGAGGGGCAGATCCACACAAAGCAAGGGTGACATAGTTCTTCAGCCAGGCTACGGAGGCTTATGCAATGGCAGCGTAGAGATTGCACAGAGCCTGCTGGGGTTTCACTAGTGGCTCATCTGGATCAGCTGGGACTTGCAAGAGTGAGGTATACCGTATATCTCACATTTTCTCTAATTGCCGAGGATTTCTATGTTGGGTTTGCTAAGTTTATGGCACCCTAGATGTACTCAGAAACTGCTGCTTAATAATAATAAACCCTCATATTTGTTGCATCGGTTTTCCTGCATTGGGTTTTTCCGGGGACATTTGTCCGAAAAATTTGTCACTTTGTCGAATGAGCGTAATATTCAGTAAATGATCTGCATCTGTGTAGGCTGCTAGTTGTGTTTACTTCGGTATTTTCTGAAAATAACTTGTATAATTAATTCACAAGTAGGAGAAGTAAATCAAGATACTGCAGTAGGGTTTTTGTAATTTTGTATTCAGAAATTTTCACATGGTATTAGAGCATAGCAGATCAAGCTGAATCTCTAGCAAAATCAGCTGAATAATTTTTGCTGCAGAAAGCAGCTGAAGCAGTAAAGATCTAGAGAGGGCAGCACAACAGCAGGAGGATGTAGTTCCAGCAAAGGTTATGCAGGGGCTGACGCAGTCCCATCTGGGTGACGCAGAGATAAGGCACTGCCTCCCAGAGGGACGCAGGAGAAGCCTGCGCTACGCAGAGGCCGCGTTGGGCCAGTCTGCGCATGCAGAGGCCAGTTGGAGGGACGCTGTCCAATTTTCTATTTTGTTGCTTTGAAGAATTGCCGAGATCCGAAAGCAGTGCTTCATATCTTAAGTAGTTGCTGGTGTGGTAGAGATTCTGTCGGTGCAGAATCGTGCCTAGTTAAGTTGACGAAGAGTGGGAGGAGGATAGTTGCTCTGCAGATCTGAGCCAAACAGATCTGAGATTCGATCAAGAGGATGATTGGAGATAACTGTTCAGTTGTTTGGCTGAAGGTTTCCAGGAGGGAAATCAGTTGACGGAGGGAGCAGCTACTATAGAGGGTTTCTAGTCACCAAGAAACCCAGATCCTGTATTTCTGTTGAGTGTTCGAGCAGAAAGAGGGAGAAGAGTATCTGTTCTATTAGATCTGAGCTAGATGGCCTCTTGTGGACTGAGAAATCAGGACAGGTTGGACGGCATGTCCAACTTCGTCATCTGGAGAGTTAGGATACTAACAGTCCTGGATGAGTACATCAAGAACCATAAAGAGAATGTCCTAGCTGAGCTTGCCGATCTAGATCCTCTGAAGAAATTCAATGAAAATCAAGCGTGGGCTAAGCGTTTGATCATGGATGGAGTCAAAGATTACGTCGTGCCACATATTGCTGGGAAGAAAACAGAAAATGAGATGTGGACTGCTTTGGAGATGATGTATCAGGGAAGCTCTGTTCAAAGAAAGATGCTTCTAGAGAATCAGATGAGGCTGTTCCAGATGCAGAAGGGTGAGGAGATAGATCCCTTCCTTTTTCGACTTCAGACTATCCGAGATCAACTGATTGCCATGGGTGCGACTCTGGATGAAGGGTTCTTGGTAAGGACTACCTTGAATGCAGTCATTGAGGAGTGGGAAACGTTTGTCCAAAGCATATTGGGTAGGGCAGCGTTACCATCCTGGGCGGACATGTGGGCAATCCTCTGTCAAGAGGAAATCAGGAGATTCACCGAGGGGCAAAACAGTGGCAGCAGAACTGTCAAGGTGAAGAAAGAAGAGGAAGATGATGCAGCCCTTGCATCAAGGTAACATAGGCAACAAGGGAAGAAGAAGAGGGACCTATCTAAGGTCCGGTGCTTTAATTGTGGCGAACTTGGACACTTTGCCAACACTTGTCCTAAGAAGGACAAAGGATCTTCTGAATCCAAGGCTGTAGCAATAGAGGATGATGGTTCTGAAGATGACGTAGCCATGAGTGCTCATGAGCCACGTAAGTGGGGCGACATGGATCTGAAGAGCAGCTATAGAGTGTTGGCGGGATCCTTGAGTATGTCCAACTCTTGGATCACATACAAGTTACGGGAGCCTTAAGACGGTAGCAGGACAAGTGGAGCAGTGGGTGCTGGAGATCATAGTGAAGCGAAGGGCAAAACTGGGACGCTATAGAGGGAGAAGTGCAGTGCAAAGGTAACATCAACGTAGAAGCAACAACACAAAGGTTGATGGGACTTCAACAACACAGAGACACAGTGCTTATGCAGTGCAGTGGCTTCAAGAGGATAATGCAGAGCAGCAACCAAGGGAGCTTCAGTGATGAGATGCAGCCCGACTTGTCTGTCAATGATTGGGCAGGGGTCCTTTAGTTGCTTACTTCTTAGCAAATGAGTTGCAGTGCAACAATTAGCAGTGGCAGTGCTATGGGCAGCGTGATGCAGCAAATTGAGAGGGAGTTGCAATACAGATGTAGCAGTGACATGGGCAGCCGTATAGAAAGCATTAGCGCAGTGGATGGAGGGTACAAGGCCAAGCATCAACAACGCAGAGACCGATGCCGAGATCTTGCAATACATGGTGTGGATGTATTGCTAGAGCACACTCCGTGCTAAGAGGGAGTGTTGAGATTTTGTGGTAGCATCGAGTGTGCTCTAGCCCTAAAATTTTGTGGAGGGTCTAAGACACACAAGACCTCCAAAACCCAGAAAGCGTTTGGAGAAATTTCATCTGGTGTGTGAGATATTAAAATAATTTTTTTTTATTTTTAATGAGGACCCTAAGTCTAACTTAGGGAATTAGAAAAATTAAAGTGAATTAATTAAACACATGTGATGAAATGTTCTAAGTGACGTGGATCAAGCAGTATTTTAATCTAAGTTGTCGATAAGAGATTAAATCACGACCGTTGATGTGTCAACGAAAAAGTATAAGAGAAAGGCTTGGGGTCAGTTGGAGACACACACACGAAATCTAAGAGATCGAATTCTTCTGACGGAGCAGTGCTCGGACGAAGATCAGATCTGAGTGACTTAGAGTTGCAGTGAGGGACAGATGCAGTTATTGGTCAGGAGGGCCAAGGGTACAGTGCAGAGCAAGGGCAGTAGAGATGCAGAGGAGACAACGCAACCACCAGAGGAAGTTACGTAGTCCTTCAGGAGGGTGACACGGGCCCACGCAGAGGCAACGCAACTTCTCCAAGAGAGAAGTTTGAAATTCATCGGAAGGAGGGTTTCTGAGCCAGGAGGGCTGAAACTCAGATCCGAGAGAGGCAAATCCATGCAGAGCAAGGGTGACGCAGTTCTTCAGCCAGGCTACGCAAGCTTACACTGTGGCAGCGTAGAGACTGCACAGAGCCTGCTGGGGTTTCACCAGTGGCTCATCTGGATCAGCCGGGACTTGTGAGAGTGAGGTATATCTCACATTTTCTCTGATTGTGGAGGATTTCTCTATTGGGTTTGCCAAGTTTATGGCACCATAGATGTACTCAGAAACTGCTGCTTAATAATATTAAACCCTCACATTTGCTGCACCGATTTTCCCGCATTGGGTTTTTTTGGGGACATTTGTCCGAAAAATATGTGTGTCACTTTGTCGAATGAGCGTAATATTCAGTAAATGATCTGCATCTGTGTAGGCAACTAGTTGTGTTTACTTAGGTTTTTTTCTGAAAATAATTTGATTAATTAATTTACAAGTAGGAGAAGTAAATCAAGATACTACAATAGGGTTTTTGTAATTTTGCATTCAGAAATTTTCACAAGAGGGAGCAGAGGGTGCCTTTTTCACCAAGGACCTTAGATCCAAGTTTATGTTGAGAAGCAAGGAGAGGAAGATCTGTTCCGACAGAGTATTTATGAGCGCATGGCGCCATAAGGACTGCGTGATTAGGATAGGTTGGACGACCTATCCAACTTTGGTATCTGGAAGGCCATAACCCTGACAGTCTTGGAGGCATACGGTATACGGGAGCATGAAGAAAGCGTCTTGGCTACACCAACCGATGTGACTCTCCTGGCGAAGCACAATGAAGCAGCGACACATGCCAAGCGCTTCATCATGGACGGGGTTAAAGAATATGTGGTACCACACATAGCCGAGAAGAAGACGGCTAGTGAGACGTGGAGAGCATTAACCACACTATATCAAGGGAAATCCATCTAGAGGAAGATGCTTCTGGAGAACCAGCTGAGGTTATTTATGATGCCCAAGGGAGAGGAAATCGATCCTTTCCTTTTTTGGTTGCAGGCGATTCGGGATCAATTGACAACCATGGGGGTCAAGGTGGATGATGATGTCATGGTGAGGACTGCTCTAAATGCAGTCACAGAGGATTGGGAAACGCTTGTCCAAAGCATCTTGGGCAAAGTGGACCTTCCAAACTTGGGACGATATGTGGGCTATCCTCCGACAAGAGGAAATCTGCTGAATAACCAAGAGACAATCCAACACCGGATTGAGCAAGATGAAGAAAGAGAAGGAGGAAGATGCAACCCTGGCATCTAAGAAGCAACAAGGGAAAAATAAGCGCGATCTATCAAAGATCAAATGTTTCCAATGTGGTGAACTTGGACACTTAGCCAACAATTGTCCTCAAAGGAAGAAGGACAAGGAAGCTTCTAGTTCCAAGGCTGCGGTAGCAAACGATGGCTCCGACGATGACGTAGCCATGAGCGCTCATGAACCACAGAGGTGGGGCGATATTGATCTATAGAGCAGCTACAGATTGGTAGCGGGATCCTTTAGTAGCCCAACTCTTGGATCACATCCGTGCTACGAGAGCCTTAAGACATTAGCAGGAATGACTGGAGCAGTGGGTGCAAAGGATCACGGATGAAGTAGAGGCAGAGGCTGGGATGCTGTAGAGGGAGCAACACAGTGCAGAGGCAACAACACAGAGGGGCTGATTCGACTTCAGCAGCGCAAAGGAGGCATGCTTACACAGTGCAGAGCTACAACAGCGCAGTGGATTCAGGAGGACAACGCAAAACAACAACCTAAGGAGCTTCAGTGATGAGATGCAGCCCAACTGACTTGTCTGTCATTGAGTAGGGGTCCTTCAGTTGCTTACTCTCAACCACTGAGTTGTAGTGCAGTAGTTGGCAGCACAATGCAACAATTTGAGAGGGAGCTACAGTACGGATGTAGCAGTGATGGTGGTAGAGTCATGGGCAGTAGTATAGAGAGCAGCAGCAACGCAATGATGAAGGGCAGCAAGCCAAGCATCAACGTGAAGACCGATGCTGAGATCAGAGCAGTATTTCGGGGTGGATTGTATTGCTAAAGCAAATTCCTTGCTAAGAGGGAGCATTGAGATTTTGGGGTAGCATCGGATGTGCTCTAGCTCCCAAATTTTGTGGAGGAGCTGGAGTACATGAGATCTCTAAGGCCTAGAAAGCATTTAGAAGAATTCCATCAGGTTTAAGAGATATTCAAATAATTAATCTTTTTAATTAAGGACCCTAAGTCTAACTTAGGAAAATTAGAAGATTAAAGTGAATTAAATTAAACATGTGATGAGAATAATTTAAGTGATGCGGATCAAGCAACTACTAATCTTAGCCGTCGATTAGAGATTATATCACGTCTGTTCGTTTCCCAACGAGAAAAATATAAGAGAAGGGTTTGGGGTTAGTTGAAGAACACACACATTGGCAGAGCACGGAAGCGAAGCTGAAATTCTAGGGTGTGGTTTGCTAAAAATTTCAGAAGCAGTTTGCAGTGAGGCGATGGGCAGTATTGGCAAGGGGATGCTTTGATCCCAGGCCAAGAGTATAACAATGGCAGAGAGGCAGCATACCAGACCAGCGCAGAGGCAGCCAGGTGCTACGCAGTCTAGTAGAGGCCACGCAGAGGCAACAAGGGCCACACAGGGCTGATGCAGGCCAGTCAGGGCAGCACAGGGGCAACGTAAGCCCTTCAAGGGTGACACGGGCCCTTCCAGAGCAGCGCAGAGGCTGACGCAGAGGGCTGAGGAGCAACGCTAGGGTTTCCAGTGGGCTAGAAAGGGCTCGAGTTTTGTAAATCTCGTTTGAGGGTGTGAATCAACCATATTTTCTGTCTACGAGGATAGAGGTATTGTTGCCGTATTTTTTCTCTGAATGACCAACCAAATTTGGTGCCCAGAAATGTTGTATTCAGATTTTGCTTAATAATGAAAACCCTCCAGAGCTAGCTACACCAATTTTCCCGCATTGGGTTTTCCGGGGACATTTGTTCGAAAAATCTGTTTGTCACTTTGTCATATGAGCGTGCTATTCAGTAAATGATTTGTATGTGTAAGTTATATGTATTTACTTCGATGCTTTTCTGAATATTCAAATTAATAACTTGTGTATGTAATCAAGTAGAAGAAGTAAATCGAGAATTAACAGTAGGATTTCTTAGATTAAGAAATTTTCGTAGTTGGCCCTTAACGCAGTCACTGAGGAGTGGCAAGTTTTTGTCCAAAGTATCTTGGTCAAGGCAACACTACCTATTTGGGAGTCGATGTGGGCAACTCTTCAGGAGGAGCTGAGAAGAGATCTGGTCAAGTGAAAACTTGACAGTAGTAGCGTGAGTGGATCGAAGAATCCAGAGGATGAGAATGCAACCCTCGCATCGAAGGGATAACAAGGGAAACAAAAACAAAAGAGCGCTGTTTCGAAGGTGAAGTGCTTCAGATGTGGCGAGATGGGCCACTTTGCATCACAGTGTCCTCTAAAGAAAAAGGACAAGGATGAGAAGCACGATCCAAAGGTCGCATCTGCGAAGATCGAGGATGATGATTATGCCATGAGTGCTCATGCATCTCCAGGAGGGAGATGGGGTGACATGGAACTATATTTCACTTTGAACTTCAGTTGGGTAGGATCATTGAGGAGCCCACCTCTTGGATCACAACCTTTGCTATGGGTGCCCATGATCAGCATTAGCAGGATGGAGGAGTCTTCAATTGGAGCCAAGGAGTGATTAAGCGACAAATGCAGTGGGTAGCAGTGCCAACTTCTGAGCAGCGCAATGCTGAGCAGCAACAACTCAGTGCAGAACAGCATCAACGCAGTGTATCAAAGCGACAACGCAGTAGCTATCAACAGTTAGATCTTCAGCACCAAGGTGCATCCATTCAATGCTTGTCCAGTTTTTGGGTGGTTTTCAGTTGTTTCTCTCAGCAGCTGAGATGCAGTGGCAGTGCTGGCAGCATAGCAGATTTAACACATGAGAGGGAGTTGTTGTACGGATGCAGCAATGGTAGTGGCAGTGTCATGGGAAGCAGTACAATTGCAACAACAGCGTAGTGGTTGGTGGACAACTTGTCAGACATCAATAGTGTTATCGCTTGCCCCCTACACCTACTACAGTGAGCGGGAAAAGGCTTTAACCCCACAAGGTGTGGTTGGTGGTAAGGAACTCAGAGATGGGGCTGTCACACTAATCCCAACTCTCTCTGTTTAAGCTATCTACTAGGCTAGCTAAGGGGGGTGGTCCATAAATGGAAAACTAAGTTAGAGATTGGAGTTTCTAGGAGAATGTTATAGTTAAATAGAATACTTCTTAAGATTTATAAGCAAAAAAGTGATATGAGCAATAACCATCAATACATAAAATAAACGTAAAGCATATGAATCCAGTGCCTTCAAAGTATTGCTCTTTAAAATGAAATTTTATTTGCTTAAATGAAGTAAAATGCTTTCAAATGGAAAGCAAAAGTAATCTTGAAAAGTTGAAACAAGAAAATTTTAGCACAAGATATTATAAATGCCTTCAAGGTAAATAAATTTACGAATCCAAGCATGTGAAGATATCTTGTTCATAAGGAAACAATTAGTTATCTATTTGTTAGAATGTAAATGATAGGGATAGGGATACCAATGGGTAAAACCCACGCTCCAAAACCAAGAATTTTATTAGTTATTACAAGGAGAAAAATATGAAGTCTCCTCTAAAATCCAAGGAAAATCTTCACAATTTTGGCTTGAACCATAGATTTTTCCTTACTGAAAATTTCTGCAATTTGAGGTCCACAAAAGCCCAACAAAATGCAGATTTTTCGAGGAAGAAGAAGAAAGACAATGCCTCTTTGAGTTACATGGCCAAGAGAGAGAAATAGAGGCCCAAAATGAACTCGGTCTCCCTTAAGAAGAACTTGGTTTTGTCAGATAAATGTCCTCTTATGCTCACGACCAAGGGAAGGAAATGATCTAGAAGTTGGAGCCCTAATTTCCTGCATGCAAACTTGTAAGTAGTTTTCTGAAAATGAAACTTGCAAGTAGCCGTAAGACAACAAGTTAGAGCAAGTATACAACATAAAATGTTAGGTCAAGAAAACACAAAGTAATATTACAAAAATAATAATCTACAAGAGGGTAGGCCAAAGAATATGAGCAAGCTCTCCTCTTTGACTAGCCATAACTTGGCTCTTTGAAATAGTCAGATATTAAAGAAATGAAGTGCAATACTTGAAAAGTAAATTATTTTAAGTTTGATTTTTTTGATGCAAGAAATAAGAGCTTTGAGAAACTTAAAAGAACTGCTACAAGACAAAATAAAATATAGATTAGACTTTGGAAATCAACACATGCAGGTTCTCCTTGAATATTTTCAAGAATGCGTTGGTTCCTCCTAGAACTTCCCCTCACGCTTGAAAAGCTTGACCAAAGACGGATCCTTCTACACAATCTCACCGCAACATATTAAATCCACATGAAATTAAATAAAAGCAATGGAAATAACTCCTAAAGATATATTTGACATCAAATAGAAGATTTCTTATCCTAAAGCAATCAAGTAACTCTTATGCTAATATGAGTTAGCTGCATGCTAACATAACTTGAAACAAGCATGAAGGAAATAATAGCATGAAGAAATAAATAGAAACATAACAAGAAGTGAAGAATTTACCACATATGCAAGGAGAAGAACACCATCACAAGTTACCCGAAAGAATTTTGTATTATATTGCAAGTACGTGTACAATCCAGCAGCGTGTCCTCAAGCCCAATAGCTCGTATTACATGATACAATAAAATAGCCCATGGCTTTGTTATATAGAGAGTTGGAAGCAATTCCCATGGACGAATGCATGTGAGAACTGAACTTGGATCAAATCCCAAGGAAAGATAAACCAAGTTTGATGTGGAGAAGATTGAGACACCCAAAGCAACATTGAATTTTCCATATGATCCAGTGAACTCATCCATAAACCAAACAAAGTCCCGTGCTACACCAAGTCCACCATTGCAAACTCGAGCCAACTGAAACCGTACCTATAGATGACCCCAATGATCTTCTGCGTAGGCCCCTGAGAACTGTGTGTTTCCTCTGAGAGAGGTGCTAAGTGTTGTTGAACTCCAGATAGCTCGTGAGAAGTGGTCCCCACTTGGTCTTCAATCAACTGATCTTGTAGAATATTGCTTTTATACTCAACTGCCTTTAATAAATTCGATTTTCCTTTTGTGTAACTGCCGCTTTATCTCTGGGAAATTCGATTTTGATAAAATAATGGTGAATTAATGATTCAATGTGCTCAGTCATCCTCCACATGTACGTTGACTCAACTATTTGACTTAGGATCATTTCCAAGTCATTTCCATGTCATTTTGTCACATGGAATAATTTATTTCTTTCTATTTTATTTAATTATAGCTTAATTAAATGTCACAATTTCCACTAAACTTAGGAAATGTGGGTTTTGAGGGTCCAAACACGTTATTAACCCCTCAAAGTGTGTCATAGTAGAAAGTTGAGAGTGAGAGGTGTAATTTTGATTATTCACACCCCATACAACTTCTATAGACAACACTTATTACAATCCAATTACAATTTTTATTGCAATTTTTGACCTGTGGGAAACCTAAAAATTAAAAAAATCACTACGTAGACCTAACCAAATTCCATGAATTTTTTTGTGCGATCTAGTATGGTAATATACATTGACTCTAGACACTAGGACTCACCCAAGGCCACACCATCAAGTCATACTCCAGCTTTGGGGTAAAATTGGAGGAAAAAACTCAATTAATTATTAAGTCTTGATAGGGAGATGATAATTAACTGAGTGAAAAAAAACCTCCCAGAGTAATGCTCACTTGTTGGCAAGGTCCCAAGCTACCTGGGCATGTTACAAACTCAATAATGATTCAAATTCGTCATTACTAACATCACTTAGTACAATTCCCTGTAGGGCGTGGAATCTGGGTACAAGAGAAAGATGATGAGAAGTAGAAGTAGAGTTAAAAAAATCTGTTGAATTGATGATATCTGATGGTACAAGTGTTTTCAGGTTCATCCTTTGGCACAAAGTCTTCACATAATCCTCAGGAACCACTCCAGTGGTCAAAAAGCAATGCAGGGGATGCTTTAGGGTCAGAGCAGTATCCAACAAGCATGTTGTTAGAGCACTTTCCTTGCTAAGAGGGAGTGTTTATTTTTGGTAGCATCGGAAGTGCTTGAAGTCTCAAAATTTGTGGAGAGGCTTAGGCACATGTATTCTAAAGAACCTAGAAATCGTTTGTGGGAATTCCATTCAGAATGTGTTTTATTGAAAAAATTAATTATTTCAATGGGGACCCTAAGTCTAAACTTAGGGAAATTAAATAATTAAAGGGTATTAATAAAACAGAGTGTGAATTTTCTAGAGAACATGGATCAAGTCAAGTTATAATCTTAGCCGTTGATTGGAGATCTAATCTCCGCCGTTGATGTCTCAACGAGAAGACTATAAAGGAAGGCTTGAGGGTCATTTGGAAAGACACACCGACTGAATCTAGAGATCGAAATTTCAAAAATGAGCAGTGCTCAGGACGAGGAATCGATCTAAGTGATTCCAGTGCAGAGAGGGGCAGAGGTAGCTTCCGGAGAGAGTGATTTTCTCAGCCAGAGAATCATCAATAGAGAGAGGCAGAGAGAGATCTAGCAGAGCCAACGCAGAGCCACACAGGGTTATGCAGAGGCCGCGCAGTGGCCGAGCGGGTTTCCGAGATTTTGTCGTTGGATCAGTTTTAGAAGCCAAGAGCCGAGGTGTGAGACTAGGAGGCGAAGATATGAGATTCTGGGAGGCAGATCAATCTACATATTGAGTGATGCAGTGCCAAGAGGAGGTGATGTAGGCCCTACACAGTGACTGCACAGAGGTAGCGCAGGGCCCTCTAGAGGTACCTCATCGAGCATCCGAATCAACCGAGAAATTCCAGTGATTGAGTGAGGTAAAACTCACAATTTTTCTGCCAGTATTTCTGTCTCTGTAACTGAATAATATTGGAGGTATTCTAGAAATGTATTCAGAATTTGCTACTGCTTAATAAGAACAAACCCTCATATCTGCTGCACTGGTTTTCCTGCATTTGGTTTTCTCCAGGGAATTTTGTCCAAAAATAACGGTGTCCTATGTGTATATTTTTATTTGCTCAATTTCCTTGTTCAGAATCATATTTAATTAAGTGTAGGTTGCTTCAGTAATTTACTTCAATGTTTCAAGAAGTAATTTGAAATAATTTTGTAATGTAATTTACAAAGTAGGTGAAGTAGATTCAGTTGGTTGCAGTAGGATTCCCGAGAGTGTTAGATCTAGGAATTTTCACAACGCAGTGGCAGCGCAATGACTGCGCAGAGGCAGTGCAGAGGCAACACAATGACTGCGCAAAGGCAGCTTGGGGCTAGCCATTCAGAGGCTGGATCAGTGCCATATCACCAGTGATAGTGTGAGGTATTTCTCACTAATTTTCTGCCAGTCAGATTTTCTGTATCGGATAGCCAGTACGACATCCAAGATTGTATTCAGAACTACTGCTTAATAATACAAACTCTCAGCTGCTGCACCGGTTTTCCCGCATTAGGTTTTTAAGGGGGCTTAGTCCAAAAATAACAGTGTCATATGTGTGTTTATTTCTTCTTGCTCAGTTCTTGTTTTCACATATAATTTAATTAGTGAAGGCTGCAGTTGTATTTACTACGATATTTACAGTGTAACATAGTAAATAACTTGCATGGAATTAACAAGTAGGAGAAGTAATATCAGATTGCTGTAGTATGGATTCGGGATTACGAATTTTCACATGGTATCAGAGCGCAGGTGAAACAGGAGAGCAAAGACGAAAAATCCCAACACTTAGCAGAAGAGGGAGATCAAAGAGCTACGTAGGCAACAGATCAAATCCCCATAGGGGCTGTGCAATCCAGGCCAAGAGGGCAAGATTCTAAAGGAAAAATCCCTCTCTGAGTGAGTCGACAGAGAGGAAGATTTTCTAGATTGAGATTTGCCAGCGACAGAGGGAGCAACGCAGCAGCTTCAGCGTAGAGCAGTGTTCAACTAGGACGCACATTTTTTGCAACAACTTGCTAGTGCAAAAAAGTGTCAGAAGAAGGAAGGAGCACACTGAGGGAATTCTGACCTCAAAGAATTTCTTGCCTAAAAATTCTAATTTCCCACGCAAAAGCAGGAGAAACTAAGATTAATTTTGCTCACTGCAGTAGGGAGTGCGTAGAACCAGCTGCGCAGAGGGTTAGAGGTAGCATTCGACATTTGTTTGGGTGAGATGGCAGCACACACGCTGAGAGATCAAGATCGTTTGGAGGGTGCCTCCAACTATGTGATCCGGAAGGCAAGTGTCTCCTTCCTTCTGGATGAGCATGATCTCAAGGCATTTATCGATAATTTGGTAGCTGTCCCCGCAAATTTGGATCCATTGAAGGCCTACAAGAAGGATATGGCAAAAGCCAAAAGGCTGATCCTCGACGGAGTGAGGGATCACATTGTTTCACACATATCTGGCAAAGGGATTGCCAAGGAGATGTGGGATGCATTAGCTACGCTGTACGAGGGATCTTCGAGCAACACAAGATGTTCTTGGAGGAGAAGATGAGATCCACACGGATGTAGAAGGGGGAGTGCATAGATCCATTCCTTTCGAAGCTTTGGGAAGTCCGAGGTCAATTGGTAGCTGTAGGGTTAGTGCCTCAGGCCACGAAGATGGTAAGATTGGCCTTGAATTTAGTCTCAAAAGAATGGCAAGTCTTCATCCAGAGTATCCTGGGCAGAGAAAAATTACCGGATTGGGAAGGGATATGGGCTGCTCTTCAACATGAAGAGATGGGTCGAGATCTGGTCAAGTGAAAACTTGATGGCGGTAGCAGTAGTGGGACGAAGCCCAAGGAGGATGAGGAGAATGCAACGCTTGCATCAAAGGGGTAGTAGGAGTAGCAGAGGCGGAAAAAGGACGTCTCAAAGATCAAATGTTTCCGGTGTGGTGAGCTTGGTCGCTACGCTACGTAGTGTCCTCTCAAGAAGAAGGACAAGGAAGAGAAACATGATCCGCAGGCTGCAACCGCAAGGATAGAGGAGGAGGAGTTTGCGATGATTGCCCACATATCTCCAAGGGAGAATTGGGGTGATCTAGTACTGTAGTTCGAAAGAACTGCAGATGGGAAGGATCCTTGAGGAGTCCACCTCTTGGATCAATGCCTTGCTACGGGATCCCATATCAGAAGTAGCAAGATGAACCAGTGTTAATTGGTGCAGATGATGCTAGAGTGACAATTGCAGTGGCTAGGAGCGCCAGAGACTGAGTAGCGCATAGTAGAGTTGGAAGAAGTGCAGTTGGCATAGTGCAGAGTCAGCAATAACACAAAGGCTTTAGAGGGTCAGCGAAAAGACTAGCAGTAGTCTAAACTCCAGTGATAGATGCATCATGCTGAACACATTTGGTTCAGTTTTTTGGATGTTTTTCTGTTGCAACAGTAGTAGAGTTGTAGTGCAGATGCAATTGGCAGTAGCATGCAGAGTCGAAAGCAACACAGATGCAACATTTGCGTAGTAGTTGGTGGGTAGTGATGTCAGACATCAGCAACAAAGAGGGAGATGTTATAGAGTCAAGGTGATGCTTCAGTAGGTTGCATTGCTAGAGCACATTCCTCGCTAAGAGTGAGTGTTGATTTTTGGTAGCATTGGTGTGATCTAAGCCTCAAAATTTGCAGGGAGGCTAGGACACATGTATTCCATAATACCCAGAAATCGTTTTGGGAAATTCCACCTGGAGGAGGTTTAATTAAATTTATTAATTATTTTTAATGGATGCCTAAGTCTAAACTTAGGAAATTAAAATAATTAAAGTATATTAATTAAACTGGGTGTGAAACTTCTATAAAAAGACAGAGATCGAGTCAATATGATTTGAGCCATTGATTAGAATCTAATTTGGGCTGTTAATTGATCAGCGAGAAGATTATAAGGACTTCGATGGGCATTTGGAAGACACATCGAATGAGATCAAGAGATCAATTTCTCAAGAGAGTAGCGCAACAGTTGCCAGAGAAGTCATCGAGGAGATTTCTTACAGTGAGGGGTAGGGATAGTTTTCGGGTTGGAGGTTTCCAGATCCGGGGATACATTGCAAAGAAGACAGAGAGAGATCCAGAGAGGCTGCGCAATTCCACGCTGGGCAGCGCAGAGCTACGCTGAGGTAGCGCAGAGCATGTGAGGAGATCCACATATCCGCTGAGGAGCAAACTAGATCTAGTGCCAAGAGCCGGGGTGTGAGATTGGAGGGCCAGAGGATCGAGCATCCAACCAACAGATTGATCAGCCAGAGGGAGTGACACAGTCCCTATCAGTTGTGACGCAGAGCAGCGCAGTGACTGTGCAGTGGCAACTTGGGGCTAGCCATTTAGACGCTAGTTCAATGCTGAATTTTCTGCTAGTCAGATTTTCAGTATCGGATAGCCAATACGACATCCAAGATTGTATTCAGAACTACTGCTTAAAAATACAAACCCTCGGCTGCTGCACTGGTTTTCTCGCATTGGGTTTTTTCGGGGACTTAGTCCAAAAATAACAATGTCATATGTGTGTTTATTTCTTCTTGCTCAATTCTTGTTTCCACATACAATTTAATTAGTGAAGGCTGCAGTCGTATTTACTTTGATATTTATAATGTAACACAATAAATAACTTGCATGGAATTAACAAGTACAAGAAGTAATATCAAATTGCTGCAGTAGGGATTCGAGATTACGAATTTTCACAGAGTAACCCCAAAATGTCTTACTTGCAATGAAAAATCCCTTCAATGGATCAATCTAGTTAGCTTGTAGAAGACAACAAAAAATGACACCAACATCTACAAAGAAAAAAATCTTGACACAACCACATGCTCTAAGAAAGATATGTCAATTAATCTCCAAGGAGTGGAAGCTCCAAAAATCCAACCACCAGTACAAATGAGGAAGGACTACTCTTTATATAGAGTCTAGCTCAACTTCTTTTATAGTAGAACAATAGTATCTCATATGAGATCCTTAGATCTAGCCTATGGAGAAGTAAAGGCTTATTTCCTCCAATTAACTAATCAACAATACATAAAATAATGAGGCTGTCAAGCCACATTTACAATACTGCAACCAAAATAGAACCAAGAGAGTGGTACGTCTCCATCAAAGAGGGAAGAAGATGAGTCAAAGGTGGAACATCTAGCCTCTAAGTGGATAGATCCAAAACCAACTTCTCAAAGTAGGCAATGAAAACCTCCTAGATCTCCTCCAAGTTGGATGTGTAGCCCTCCAATTTGGAATGTCCCAACAAACATTGAGTAGAAGCTCTCAAGAGTGGATGGCCCCCAATAGATGCATAAAAACATGGGTCACGTGCCCTCAAGAGCTAGGGAGCTCTTCACCATGGGCGCATATCAATAATGAACTCCCAAAATAAGCCAAATACACAAGTAAAAGATGTGGGACATTCCTTAAACAAGTGGGAAAAATTATGGAAATTTTTATCCCATGATAGATTTAACATAACCATGTCAATTTTTTCCCAATTTTCTATTATGACCACATTTTTGAAATCCCATGGTCATTTTACACTGAATGGTGTTGAACTAACGGAATTCTAGACACCTTGTCAAGAGATAACTACTCTTGAAGCTAGGCCGCCTCAAAATATATGCGACCTTAGATATAGGGTTTGGAACCTCCTATTCTCCAAGGTGAGACGTCCCATCAACAAGCATAATAATATGTGCAAATTAACCTCCAAAGTGGACATCATCCTCCAATCAAGCAAATGCATCCTTGATGCAAGGCCTCAATATGTGGAATGTGAATACGTGATAGCCAAACTTGGCTCATGAGTCAAATAACCAAAATACTTGGAATATGAAGTAATCCATTAAGGATAAAATACTATGTTGCATTGGTTTTGGGGACGGGGAACGATGGGGATGGAGGGACGTGTCCATGGAACGACTAGAGCACACCCCAAATTTTTTAGGAGATGACGGGCTGGGGGACGAAAATTATCTATATGTATGTGTGTGTGTAGTTGTTTCAAGCTTGTAAGCATAACAAGCTATACTGTATAGTATTATGTACAACCTGTTGAAGAATGTAACTAGGTTGGGTCTTCATTATTCATATATTTGTCAAAAGAATTTATTATTATTTTATTGACTTGTTAAAGCATGGGTTTCATGCTTGAGTCAATTTTAGGTCAAGTCTCCATTGTAGGCTTTAGGTTGTTGTCAAATTCATTTATTCTTTGGTCAAAGACTCCTCCATCAAGTCATCCTCTTCAGCAATGTCTTCAACTCATCCTCCTTAGCAAAGTCATCAACTTGATCAAATCAACCTCTTCAAGTCAGCCTCAAAGAAATCTCCTTCAAGTCGGCTTCCTCACGTCGGCCTCACCATATGAAGACACAATTGTTCGAAATACTCATGTCGGCTCATTAATGTGGACAAACAACTATAAATATAAGTGTGAAGAATTCGCATAAAACACAGTCAAGCAATTCGGATTATCTCTGAAATTCGGATATCACAGGTGTGCTCTCGGTGCTATCATAGGATGGTGACTTCTGATCAATTTAGTTAATGCGGATTGAGGTTCTGTGCTCCACGGGTTCAGTGCTAACATACTACCACAATTTTGATGCTAAACTACCACAGAATTTCGGATCACAGTTCAGAGACAAGTTCAGAGTTCAGGGATAATGTTTCGGTGTTAGTTCAGGAAAGAACCTCAGTGTCACCACAGGAACTACAGTTTGCTGCTATCACAAATTCGGTACTACCACAGTATTTACAGTTCGGTGTCCCTATAGTGAGGGAGTCTTGATGCTACCATAGAAAGAAGGTCACGATGTAACTACAGTAATGAGATCTTGGTGTCATGACAGTGATGAGGTCTCGTGGATATTATAGTAACGAGATCTTGGTGCCATGACTGTAATTACAGTGATGATGTTTGAAGTGCAAACACAGTGACATGGATCTTGGTATGCTATCACAGTGAAAGGAAAAACGAATACGGATGACTTGATGGAGGAAGTCTCTAGTATAGGGTCTTGGTCGTTTCATATTGAATCTACTGAAGGAAGAATTTGACCGGGTTTTCCCCAAAGAGAGGGGTTTTTCCCTGACAGCGTGCCTACATCTTGTGTCCTCTTCTATTTGTTGCTTTGCATTAGTGTTGATGATAAAGAAAGATAAATAGAAAGAACACATAATAATAATGAAAACATCACAAGATAATATCATAATAAGAGAAATTGTTTAACTGCCACCTCCTTTGATTTCTCAACTTGGTATCAGAGCTATGGTCATGATCAAAGGCAGTTTAAAAATTACTTATTCATCTTTAAAGTATTCTCAGTGAAAGGTTCTTAAGATCAAGTCAGTTAGATCAAGGTTCTGTTTCCATTGAAGAAGGATTTTTTCAGTATACCTTGAGAAGACATGTTCAGATCATCTTCAAAAAATATGGATATAGAACCTCGCACAAAATCAAATTGGATTGATCTCATAAATTAAGTTTATGAAGTTACATTCATAACTTAGCTTTAGAAGAATTCGGGCCCTATGATATAAGTATGGTCAGAATAGTGGTATGTACATAGGCTAAGAGCATTGGTAAGAAACAATAATGTTTATAAGGGTTGAAACAGTGATAAGGGTTCACCACCATAAGAAGGTTTCGTTGTCATCACAGTGAAAAGGTTTCGGGTAACCACAAAGACCAGCTTCAGTGATATACTCGGCATACCTTACTAAGATAGAATGCGGATTTCAGTGAAGATACTTACAGAACTGGGGTATCAATCCTGATCATCATTGTTTGGGCTATCTTCAGTGTCATCATTAAAGAACTGTGCCACTCCTTCTACATCAATGAAGATTGGGATGATGGGTATTATTACTATGTACATAACCGAAGTATGAAGCTCTTTCATGAACTGTGTCATCACATAAACTATCTGAAGTCTTATGCGAACTCAAGCACAAAGGAAGCACTCTTTGAGGATCTGAGTACAAGGAACCAAGTAAGTTACTACAAGTCTAATGAGCTCTCAAAAATCAGAGGTATGTACATACAAGGTAAGTATAATCATAAAGATTTTCAAATATATCTAACTTCAAATGGTACATATCTAGTCCAAGATAAAATTTGTGATCCTTAGATAGCATACATGTTAGAACCTTAATCTCTGTACTCTAGGATTTACAAAGTAATCTAGGATGTCAAATAAATGTCCTTTTTTCAATTGAAAGAATAACTTGATCTTTGATATCATAGGGTTCGATCCTCCATGGTTGCATAAAAGATGTAACTTGAGAAATTAAATCATGCTCTTGGTATCACGATTTTGCTTGAAAGTATGTATTACAGGTATAGAAGACCATGACTTACACTTCTAGGAAATGACTTGCTAAATGCTCAAGGAGTATGAAGGAAAGCATCACAAGACAAAGCATTGGATTAAAAGGGTTTGTCAAGAAAAACAGAGGTATGTATTAGATCATAAAGCTTTGTTATTCTCTTTGGAAAATCCATTCTATATTACTAACAATTGTTGTGTCTAGCTTTCTTGAATCCTAAAAGATTCTTGTTTGCGTTGATTCATCATTTGATGAATCTACCCACTTTATATCTCTAATTGTTTGTATAATATAACCATAAAAAAGTTCTTCGGAAAGCCCTAATCTAAGGGTATGCCAATAATGTGTGAAACCCTAAGTCTGCTTAGGGTTATTAATGAAGAAATTGCTATTTTGGTTGATATATTGATGATGTTATGTTTGGGGTTTTGATATGACCATGGAAACTCTAACTTGTTAGGGTTGAAATGGTGTTATTCGAAATCCTGAACCCTTGAAGTTTTGATATAATAAGGGTTTGCTTTGGTATGAACCGAAACCCTAAGTTTTGGTTGGGTCTATAAGCAAAACTCTTGTTATATCTTTATAGTAAGGTCCTAGGAATGAAACCCTAGGTATATGTTCATTTGGTTGAAACCCTAGCTTGGTCCAGCTCGGTATATGTCTAATGTATTAATATTGTCTGACATATGATATGCTTATGCATGATAGTGATTTCCTAGATATGTGTGTTGACCTAATTACTAATGGTCATAAGTCCTAGGGTTTACAACAAACCCTAGTAGAAGCTATTCATATTGATTAAGTTGTAAAATTGTAGCTTATGTATGAAATCTAGAGTTCACATGAAACCCTAGTGGAAAGTCTAACATCTGACTTCTGAAAGTTATTAAATACTTTTCTTTTCTTTTGACTTATTTCTAGGAATCGCTATATGAAAAAACTTGTCTTCTGTCATCTTGATTGAGTTGTTGATGTGATTTAGGATCTGTAACAAAACCCGGGCTAGAAGTTGATGGATTGAAGTATAGTCTCTTGTTGATAATGTTTGTAAAGTCTAATGCTTCCGCTACTATAAGATTTCGTTATGATTAACTTCATGCTTCTATAGATTTGGTTGTACTTGATGTCTAAGTTGTGCAGGTACATCATATTCAAGATGGTGAAGATGTTCGTAAAAGAAGTTGATATGATAAGCATGATGAGAAGGATGGAAGCCATGAAAGATCCTCCAACACTGAAGGAAGAAGTTGATCTCCCTAAATCTAGAGGGAGCTTGGATGAAAGGAATTTCTCTAAGTTAAGAAGAAGTGTTGGATATGGTTCTCTACTTCATGTGTCATGCACTAGACTAGGACTAACAACCGTAAGTCTTAGTGAAGGCCATGAATAAGAATCAAGGTTACTTGGAAGCGGGAGCGGGAGCGCGGAGTGCCATTTTTAGAAGTTTCCGGTCCGGAGCGTTTTCGGGAGCGTTTATATATATATATATATTTTTTTTTTATTTTTTTTTTTTATATTTTTTATATTTTGATGCATATATGTCAACAAAAACATGTAGAATGATGAATTAGACATAAAAAACATAAAAACATAGATTGAATCATATAACATCAATCATCTAGAAGTTATAATCTTCATCAACCATGCCCATGAGTTGGAAGCATACAACATATTGACTCTTGAGTCTCGCAAATCATCAATCTGAAGGTTTCAAGCTTTCAAAATTCAATATATAACATTTATCATCATTGATATATAAAATTTATCATCATTGATTCATTGATTTCAAAATTCAATATACATTTATCATCATTGATATATAACATTTATCATCATTGATTTCAAATTTCAATATCTAACATTTATCATCATTGATTCATTGATTTCAAAATTCAATATACATTTATCATCATTGAGTCATTGATTTCAAAATTCAATATATAACATTTATCATCATTGATATTATATAACATTTATCATCATTGATTCATTGATCACCATATAACTTTCATGAAGCATCATATTCATAATTCATAATGACTTGTAAACAGTAAACTTATAAATGCCAACTGCAAAGTTTCACCTTTCAAATTCAAACTTCAAACTTAAATTGTCATTAAATATATGAAATCGGAAAGAGTCAAGTTTCAACTGTTCAACTGTCAACAACAAATAGAAAAGACTAGTAAACAACAAATCTATTTTATCTGGCTGGCCCCTTGCCACGCCCACGAGAAATGTCTAATTTTTGTGAGCCACGAGGAAATGTTGGTCTTCTAGTACTCTCAGGAGTACCACGACCACGACTAGAAGGTGGAGGCTGGATCTGCAAAGGAACAATAGTGTGATATCGAGGAGTGGCACTGGCACTGGCACTGCTACCAGTAGATGGTGGGACTGGCCCTGTGTGTGGCGGTGCTGCTGATGCTTCATCATCATCCCTATAAAGTTATGCTTCCAATTCTTCCAGATGTAACATGCCGTCCTCCAAATTATCATCCTCTGGGTTGTTGTCCCAGACTTTTTATGATTGATCCTCATTTGCCCGATCACAGTAATGGCTCAACAACCTCAAGTTATAATGCACATAAACCAAGCTTTCAGCTCGGTTTTCATTCAGCCTGTTTCTTCTCACATTGTGTATAAAGTTGTAGGTGCTCCAACACCTCTCTGTAGAAGAAGTGTTCACAACCTGTGAGAGAACTTTTTTAGCCAACTTTGGCAAAAGTCCCATGCCGCCATATGCTTCCCACCATGTGAGAGCATCAAATCTGTCCCTGTCTTCCATTGCATGGAAAGAACCAAAGTTAGCAGTGCAACTGAAGTATTTGCCTAATTCAAGGTGCAATCTAGCACACTCTTCCCTGTCAGGTACCAATTTGTCCAATGCCTTCATGTATCCCTCTTGTACCTCTGGATCTGTGTGAGGTTTCACCCTAACCCCACCTCCAGGTGTAGGTTGGCCCAACCAAGATGGAGAGTAATATTTTGGCGTAAGGATATATGCCAAAGCATGTAGTGGAACATTGAGTTTATTCCACCGTGCACACACACAGTCATGAATCATAGCATACAAGTTGGGATCATTATCCTTAACAATGTCTTTTATTTGCCTCAACATGCTATCCATCTGCTCATAAACCTCGCCAATCACTGGTTTATTAGTATCTGCAAAGCGAATCATGTTATAAATGGGCTTGGTAAAACTCAAAATTTCCCTCACACATGCCCAAAACAGATGGTCAAGGGCGGTCTCCTCCACATGTTCGAAACCTTGCCTGTCAACTATTGTTGCTGCCCTGCCCTTTAATACCTGCCAGTGTGGGCTTGATACCATTGCATCCAATGACTCTCTTACCTTCAAAAGGCGCCTGAAGGTGAGGTAATAGCTAGCAAATCTAGTTTTTGCTATCTTCAACAACTCCAATTTGGAGTGAGTACGGAAAAACCCATGGGTATTGCTATGATTTGTAATAAATTTTATCATTTTTTTACCTCTCTTGTACAAATCACCAAGCCATTTGAATTGAGGTTGTTTGTTTTTGATGATATCATGCATCAAAAGGTTCATTATGTGAACCAAACACCCAGACCAAAAAATGTTGGGGTATTTATCCTCAATAATTGCTCTTGCTGCCTTACAGTTAGCAGCATTATCAGTGATGACCTGTATGACATTGTATGGCCCAGTCTTTTCAATTATATCAAGTAATGGTTCTGCAATGTTAATGCCGGTTTTGAATTTATTTGAATAATCATATGCTGCCAGGAAGATTGCACCACTAACCGACACAGCCAAAACATTTATCAATGGTTTTCCTTTTACATTGGTCCATCCATCAGAGACAATGGACAGCCCATGCTCATTCCACGAACTTGTCATTGTAGCCAAAGAATTGTTTATTTTAGCTCTTTCTTGATCAAGACCCACGGTGCTAGCCTTGTCCTACCCAGGGCTTTTGTATCCTTTGGGGGCATCATTAATGGCAGAAACCATTTCATGCCAATAAGGTGAGCGAAGAACATTGAATGGCACCCCACATGCATATAGAAACCGGTAAACTTTTGAATCCACATCATTCCTACACCCTTCGTCTAGGAAATCAGATATGGTTCTACGCCTTAATCCAATGCCACTCCCTCCAAAACCACTGGCATGGGTGGAAGTTGAACTTGTTTGTCCATGATGTGTTGGGCCTGAATTAACGAAACCCCTAGATCTTTTAGATGATCTCTGTAGGGCAACCCCCTCTTCCTTCCTATATATCTCTCTCTGTGGTGCTGGCACAAAAGGACAAACTTTGATTCCAATATTTTTAGTTCCATCCCTTGGCATTATCCCACAAAGGTGCCTTCTCGCACGGGTGTATGAACCATGGTATTGTTTATTGCAATGGGGGCAAATAAATTTAGTGGTTCCACCACCTTTCCCTACTTCCATTTTTTGAACATATTTCCACAAAGGTGTCTGAGTTTGGTCTCGTTTAGTTGGGGAATCTGTGTCCTCAGGTTCTCCACTCCCCACTTCCTCCTCAGCATAATCCTCCTCCTCTTCAGGATTTTCTTCAGATCCACCATAACCCTCCTCTTCATCCTCCTCTTCTCCGATTTGCCTCTTTCTTCTAGCACTCTCCAACACCATTATCACAAAGAAAAGAACCAACATGAGGAAAATCCCTAGCCATATAGCCATGATGGAAACAAGTTTCAAGTTTCTAGCCTGCAAAACAAATGGAAAAATGCCAAATGGGAATAGGAAATGCAACATAGGAAAAAAACAATTCATTTTTTATGTTTTAAATCCAATAAAATGCAACATTCAAGAAAAATTCAAGTTTTCATTTTTAAACAATTTAACAATCTGCAAATTCATCCTAGAAAATACAACATTGGATTAGAAGGCCTACCTCTTTCTTGCAATCCTCCTGTCAGCCTTGCTCCTTGCTCTCCTGTCAGCGTTGCGCTCTCCTTGCTCTCCTTCTTGCTCTCTCTCTCAACTCAACAAACAATAAAATGCAAAATGAAACCCCCCCCCATTATAAACAAATCGATTTTTCACTTAAAAAAATTTGTGCGCGGCGGGAAGCGTTTTTTGTTCCGGGGAGCGTTCGGGAGCGAATGCTCCCCGATTGCTTTCGGCGTTTAAAAAATGCTCCCGAAGCGTTTTTTAAACGTCGGAAGCGCTCAGGGAGCGTTCGCTCCCAAGCGCTTCCTGAAATGCTCCCGAAAAGGCAGGGAGCGTTTTAACAGGTTCGGAAATGCGCTCCCAAAAATGCTCCCCTCAGGAAGCGTTTTCGGGAGCGCGTTTCTGAGTGTTTCCAAAATGGTCCCAAATGGAGCGCGTTTCGGAAACGGGAACGAAGGGGGTTTGAAGCTTCCCCGCAACCTTGGTAAGAATCATAGTCATCATGGTTACCTTGAAAGAAGAAATTGGAGAATGCTCTGTTGGGGTGCACCGTGCTGCTGTAAGAAGGAAAGCAGGATTCGATTGAAGAATATGTTGCTGCATGTGAAGTAGAAAAGGAAAGTGTATGATTGAGGAATCTTCTGTCAAAGATTCAGTTGATAGTCCTATTGTGTTGAGAAGCAACATCAAGTTGCTTGAAAAACCCCAAAGGTTTGTGTTTGCTTATGAACATATGAAAATATATTATTGATTGGGGTTGTGTTTGTACAGGTGAATCTCTTGAAGGTTTGATGAGCATGATGGTTACTGATCAATTTGATCGGGAGAGATTTGTTGTTGAGGCTTTGCGAGTGAAGCATAGCTTGGAAAGGACATTGGGTTGACACATTGTATTGATGTCTGGTAGGGAGGGTGGATGCACACCTAGATCCCTGGGTTGATGGTACCTAGAGAGGCTGAAAGCTTTAGTCCATCTTAGTCCCACTCGGATAGATTGCCTTGGTCAAGAATCTAGTCCATGGCATTCTGGTGCCTAAACTGTTGAGAGACCAAATGGATAGATTGCCCTGGTCAGGAATCTAGTCCATGGCATTGCGGTGCCTAAACTTCTTTATAGATAAAGTGAGATCTTCCATTTACCTCTTTGATTATATGTAAACATGAATACCTCCCTAGTTAAGAGGGAGTTTTAAAGAATGTAACTAGGTTCGGTCTTCATTATTAATATATTTGTCAAAAGTATTTATTATTATTTTATTGACTTGTTAAAGCATGGGTTTCATGCTTGGGTCAATTTTAGGTCAAGCCTCCATTGTAGGCTTTAGGTTGTTGTCAAATTCATTTATTCTTTGGTCAAAGACTCCTCCATCAAGTCATCCTCTTCAACAATGTCTTCAACTCATCCTCCTCAGCAAAGTCATCAACTTGGCCTCTTCATCAAGTCTTCATCAAATCATTCTCTTCAAGTCTGCCTCAAAGAAATTTCCTTCAAGTCAGCTTCCTCATGTTGGCCTCACCATATGAAGACACAACTGTTCAAAATACTCATGTCGACTCATTAATGATGGATGGACAACTATAAATACAAGTGCGAAGAATTCACATAAAACACAGTCAAGCAATTTAGATTATCTCTGAAATTCATATATCACAGGTGTGCTCTCGGTGCTATCACAAGATGGTGACTTTAGATCAGTTTAGTTAATGCGGATTGAGGTTTTGCGCTCCACAGGTTCAGTGCTAACATGCTACCACAGTTTCAATGCCAAACTACCACAGAATTTCAGATCACAATTCAGAGACAAGTTTGGACTTCAAAGATAATATTTCGGTGTCAGTTCAGGAAAGAAGCTCAGTGTCACCATAGGAACCACAATTTGCTGCTATCAAAAATTCGGTAGTACCACAATATTTACAGTTCGGTGTTCCTACAGTGAGGGAGTGTTGATGCTACCACAGAAAGAAGGTCACAGTGTAGCTATAGTAATGAGATCTTGGTGTCATGACAGTGATTAGGTCTCGTGGATATTACAGTAAGGAGATCTCGGTGCCATGACTATAATTACAGTGATGATGTCTCAAGTGCAAACATAATGACTTGGATCTTGGTATGCTATCACAGTGAAAGGAAGAACAAACAAGGATTACTTGATGGAGGAAGTCTCTAGTATAGGGTCTTGGTCGTCTCTTATTGAATCTATTGAAGGAGGAATTTGACTGGGTTTTCCCCAAAAAGTGGGGTTTTGCCCTGGCAGCGTGCCTACATCTTGTGTCCTCTTCTATTTGTTGCTTGGCATTAGTCTTGATGATAAGAAAAGATAAATCGAAAGAACACATAATAATGAAAACATCACAAGATAATGTCATAATAAGAGAAATTTTTTAATTGCCACCTCCTTTGATTTCTCAACACAACCCATACTCTCACCAATTAAAATCTTGAACAATTTAAAAAAGGGTGGAGTGACATTCCATTATTGGCCCCTAGACATGAGTTTTAGCTTTAGGAAACTTAACTGCAACTACTTTCAATTTGTAATAAAGTTCATGAAGGATCTACTACAGAGAATTGTCTTTGTAGCAGTTTTTTTCCTCATATTTCTTTATAATGATGACTATGTTAAACATAAAAGACATTCTCTTCTGAATAGTTTTCTAAACTTTTATAACTGCATTGAAAACCACTATAAAACACTTTGGTTTATTAAAGATATTAAATTCATATTTTAGATTAAGAAGGGGATTGAATATTCATTTATTTAAACATTTACCACCCAATCCAAGTCACTACTATTTGATTGTTTTCACAATGCTTGAGGTTGGGATGGTGGAAGCACTGAACATGAATGACTCCTCGAAATCCATGTATAATATGTAAAAGTTGAGATGATCTAAAAAATGAGAAAGAACAAGATAAATAACCACAAGGATTAGTCTTTTAAAATGCTGCATTTTCTGTTTTTCTTGACATGGGGGCTGCTTCTTGTGATTTTACCATTGAAAATACAATATCTAAATCACCGGAAATTCAAATTGAAACCCATCATACCAAACCCATGTTTTGAGCTGCAATTTTACAAAAAATTTAGATTCAATGCATTATAGAAATAATGGGTGGGAAAAATGATCATATTGTTCAATCATTAGTGTGTCCATGATTGTAAAAAATGAAGCTATATGCTTGGATTGTCCCTAAAATCTGCCCAAAACATTCCTGAAATCTACCTAGAAAATCCTTGAAATTTGCCAAAAACTCCCTTGAAATATATCTTGAACATCTTGGGGATGGCCAACAAGTCCCTGAGTCTCTAATGAAGTCCCCAACAGTTTGGGGACATTTCCTAAGGGTTTAAAAGTCGTCGGAATGCAGGGATGCAGGGTACGTGGGGTTTTTTGGCGGGGATGGGTCCCCGTGCAACAGAGATAAAATATAATATATTGCATAATGTATAAAATAATTGATATGAATGAATACAATGAGGGCCCCACATATATAGCTAGACGGGAGTTCCCTTTCGTAAGGAGCCATGTCTTTTGTGACATGCCCTTTCATATTTAATTATACATGCTAATCATTCTTTATATTATTTTATACAAAGTTATGTTCATAACATTGCCTTCCCCTTTTGAAATGATTTTTCTTCAAAGCATATCGATGAAAAGGCTTGATATATTTTTCTGTCTTGTAATGTCATCACAACTTTCCCAATGCTTGGAGCTATCATCTTCGATGATGCAAGACAATATGAACTTCTAATTGTGGTACAAAATTGTCGCAGTGTGAAATGCTCTATCCATTCCAAATCAATCTTTTGTGGAACTTTGTGCTTATAGGCTTCTAAATATGAATTGATAGTATGAAACTTAATTTTGTTGCCATCAATTTTTTCTGGAACATAAGTTAGTTGTTTTTGTCTTGAGCAATATTGATACACTAACTGATTGAGATGCTTGCTCTTATGATTTGGATATCGAAGAGTTCTTGTGACCTGATGTTCCCTTATAATTCTTGTGATGATTGCTTGATTTACCTTACGTATATGAATCTCTTAATGCACTGATGTTGTTCACTTGGAATTTCTGTCATTTGAACTGCAACATCTGAGTATGTCTTCACTTTAATTGGGTTGAGATCTTTCTGAATTGTGATATTATCTAGATCAATGTTTGTTCCCTTTAACTTGGACTTCTGAAGACTTTGATGCATATTTTTGTGATTATTTCTTCTAATTTGTTCTCCAATGATTTCTTGTCCTTTTTAAGTGTTTTAATTTCAGTAATCAAATTTTGATGATCAATTTTTAGACGTGAAAGTTCTTTGTTCTCTAGTTTATCCACTTTATTATTAGTGTCTTTATTCTCATCCTTTAAACTTTTGATTTGTTTTAATAATTTTTGATTAAATTATTTTTTAAGTGCAAATTTTATTCCTCTTTTCTTGATGGACTCTCGTTGAGTCTCTTCTTAAGACTTTCCTTTTCTTGATTTAATTTTTGCTTTTTAGCCTTGGACTTCTTGACCCGTGCAAGTAATTTCTGACTATGATCTTTTAAGCAAAAAATTTCATTGTCCTTTTTTGTTGATTCTCTATAAAACATATCCTCGAGCTCTTTGTATTTCTCTTGTGATACCGTTTTGTGTTGTTAAAGCTTTGTGAGTTCATCTTCCAATTTTTTTAATTTTTATTTGTATATTATCTTGATATTCTTGCATAGTAAATATTATCCTACACATTGGACAACATTGTTTGCAATTTTTAAGAATTGACTGATACTCAAATTCTATTTCATAAAAGAAACATTTAGTCCAAAATCTCGACTTATAATGGAATTCATTATTCATAGTTTCACTTATTCTTCAATTGACTTCTTTTATTATTATTAATTGCACATAATGTGAGAATATTGCTATAACATAACAATACCCCTTTTACTTTTAAGTTGAGCTTAAGAGTTTTGTATTTTATTTTAATTTTTTTTAAACTTTGAAATAACCCCTTTATATCTTTTATAATAGTACTTTTTTCTTTTACTTTTTGGTATAAAGTTCCCTTGACTATTCTTGTCACTCTTTTTTAATAATTCTGTTAGCCACATGATGATATGAGAAATATTGATGTAATGGCCATGTGTCTATGAATATTGTTGTATTAGCCCTTACCCTCCATTAAGGCTGAGAGGATGATTTCCCTCGAAGAAAATGTTATGAATATAATTATGGCAGTGGAAGGTGTGGACGTGTACGAACTGCTAAGAACAGTGCATCAATTAAATCATGTAATAAATTAGTACAAACCTCAAATTGCACCATAGGGCTTTTAATTCAATTAATTAATTAATCTAATTTAATTGCATTCAATAATATATGAATATTTATGATGGATGTACAGAACAAGGCTGCTAAATGTGTACGGAAAGGTAACGACAATTGTACGGTGACTATTGCTACTGATATTGGACGGTAGAAATTTAGTGCACAATCTCTGGCTGTATGGTTTTACTGCAACGTTCAGTTTGACTTCCACATTTTGAAATCAAATTGCTGGCAGGAGATGCTCTCCTTGGTTTTTTCAAACTTGTTTTATGTTTTTTTTTTGAGGGGGGGTGGGGGACTTCCTTGCAGTAGAGTAATTCTTCTTCAATAGAAAAATTTGAATTAAAGATGGCCAATAAGCCAATTTATGGTCGAGAATCCAAAAAATTAGAAAGGCTCTGAAAAAAAGAATGACTGTGGCCAGACTCTATGGATAGAGAATTATTTTTTTAACCAAAAAGGAAAAAACACAGGCTTCATATGGAAGATACCACATACTGTCTCAAACATATTTTGCAAGTGCATGTGGAATTTTATAGATAAATGTAATTAATGCCAGGAAGTTAGGAACTAATACATCTATCCATCGTGTGTGTATCACTTATTCACGTAAAAAATATTATGTAGGCCTATTTTGGGTGCATGATAGCCCACTGTCCCTTTATTGCTTATCTGTAAAAGGATTGCACTTAGATTTCTAGCATTCAGTGGGCACTGTCTGAATCATATTGTTGTTTTTTAATTTTATCATCTTGTTTGCATGATATGCTCATCTTCTTTACTTTCAGGTTGCATTGCTTTCAAGAATACATCACAGGAATTTGGTTCCCTTGATTGGATACTGTGAGGAAAGAGGCCAAAGCATTTTAGTATATGAATATATGCACAATGGAACATTGAGAGATCATCTGTACGGTAATTTTTTTAACATACCTTGTGGAGGCGTTGATTGTAAATCTTCTAGATATTTTTAGAAGTCATGTGTATATTAACACAAGTGTCATAGTGTCGCTTGTGCATTGATACAACCTTCAAAACACATTTAACGTTAGAATTCATGTCCATTTGTTTTATTGCACAACTGTTGGCAATTTATTTCCAGGCTCAAGTAGTGAAAGAAAGCCCCTCGACTGGATGTCTCGGCTGCAAATTGCAGAGGATGCAGCAAAAGGTTATGCCCAAAGCCAAAATTGAAAATTCTATTCGTTTTTATATTTTCAGATGCACACTCTATTTGTTCCGTATATACAAATTCTTCTTTACAAAATATGGAAACCATCTAGTAAACTATGCAAAAAGCTGAAATAAAGAAGTACTGCTTATGCTATAGGAATTGAGTATCTCCATAGTGGCTGCAATCCAAGCATAATTCATAGGGATATAAAGACCAGCAATATTCTTCTTGATATCCATATGAGGGCAAAGGTGTCAGACTTTGGGTTGTCCAGATCAGCTGACGAAGAAAGGACTCATGTCTCAAGTGTTGTCCGTGGAACTGTGGGCTATCTCGATCCTGAGTAAGTTGACTACATTTTTCTCATCATTCTGAAGAATAGGACGTGTGAAAGATATGGGAAGTTCTTATTATGCTATATCTGATGTTACCTATGTTTAGATTGATTCCTTAAAAAGACATTGTTCTAGCAGGTATCATGCAACTCAACAGCTGACGGAAAAGAGTGATGTTTATAGTTTTGGAGTGGTGCTACTAGAACTTATTTCAGGACGAAAGCCTGTTTCTGCTCAAGAGTATGGTGCTGATTGGAGTATAGTACATTGGGTTTGTATTTAGCTTCCTTATTCCATGAAATTAAACTAAGCACTGTGAGGGTACACCATATAGTTAGTTGTGTTTTTTTGTTGCAGTCCTTTTTCATGGCATCATGATATAAGTGTTTGCTGTCTAGCAAATGGAATTTTCATCTTCTAATTTAAGCTAGTATACATAATTTTGTAGGCAAGATCCTTGATCCGAAAAGGGGACATCCATGCTATTATTGATCCATTCCTTGGAAGTAATTTCAAAATAGAGTCTATATGGAAGATTGCAGAAGTTGCGATTCTTAGTGTTGAGCCATCTGGATCGTTGCGGCCAAGAATGCATGGCGTACTGCAGGCAATTCAAGAGGCCATTGAAATTGAGAGAGGAAATGAAACTGCAGAGGAAGGGAGTTCGGGAGCATTGGCAGGACATTCAGTGCAATCTGTTCTCTCAAGCACTCATGAAAATGCAGGTTCTGATGCTTTTTTCTCACATTCCAACCGGCAGCTATTGCCTACTGTCAGATGAAGAGGTTTCATTCCTTTTGTAGGCGTAATCTTATTCACTTGGCTTTTCAATTGCTAAATAGAATGGCAGTGCCATGTGTTGGAATCTCTCATCTAGCAAATTCACTACCACGTCTTCTATGAAAGTTCAAACTTCAAAATGTGGTTTCTGTAGATTGGTTCAAATAGATGTCTAGGATGGTAATTTAGTGAATTGCCATGCTAAGACATTTCATGTTGTGCTATGTAATCATTGCTGACTTCGGATGTGCTAAAGTATGTATTCTGTGAACATCCAGAAAGTTGGAAAACTTTGCATTTTTGACATATGGAAGGAAGTTGTTTCTTTGCTTTGACACTCTGTGAAAGGCTTCCCTAAGTGGAAGAAAGGCTTAAGCGGAACTTACAGGGAGAATCCATCTGCAATGAGAGAAGCTTTCTTCTAAGGCATAAGCATAGACAGGATAATTACCTACTATAGTGGCTCAGCTGAATTTCTAGTTCTACATCTGTTTTTTGAGAACCTGAAAGGCATATAATATGTCTACCAATGTAACTTCTACCTCAATGAAATATTTTTGCACATTTCAATAAATATGATGATAAAGTGAAGCACTCCAGATTTTCTTTTAGTGTGTAATCATAACTGAAATCATTTCTATTTAGGGACTCATTCCAAATTGCTGGGACTAGATTTACTGTCTTAAAAGTTGCTCCTTCAAAGTTTGTGATTTTGATCTTAAGCTGGAAAGCTTTGGGGCTCTATCATAACTCTGGAGTTCATAAGTGCTCAACTTCAAAGTGATCATGAATCGTGTTATATATGAAGGCTATTGATGAGGTAATGATTTCTGAGCCTATAACTGATAAGGCCAATTTCCCATCTTTTCCAATCTTTCAAATGTTGGAAAGAAAGCCCACAATCAATGTTGATATTTTTTTGCTACTTCTATTATGCACGGCTCATAATTTCAATGAACTTCACTTCCATCAATAGTATATTTCAGAAATTCACAGGTTAAGAATACCTCATGCTATCTAAATTTCAAGGAAACCTGGTCCTAATTTAGTATTGACTAAAGTCAGTTGATATCCTGAACCTACTTTAGTATTGTTAAACCCTTATTTTGATAGCAATTTATAGATCTTGAAGCATTTGGTAATAACTAAAAAAGGTAATGGGGAGAACATCATCATTCTGTAAGAGAACTTCATCTCAGTTGTTAACAGTTGTTGTCAATCTAACCAAAGAAATCATGTCAATAAAGCTAAAATTTTTAATGTTCTTAATCTTAATCATGAGGACTTTAAGATATCCAAACGGATAAATAGTCTGACAATAGTTTGTCTAAATTGCTGACTACATCTCCCAATTCATATTTTGCTCCCCATGCTATTGGTGAGCTATAGTCAAGACTAGGCCGACTATTATCAAATCCTACCATGCATTCAATAGACTGGACAAACAGTATCCCGTTAATATCATGAATTCCATTAGGATATATGTGTTTGTATAAACTTCTTATGTGAGATGAAAATCTCCTTACCTGAGATGGATTATTTGATGGTTCAATGATCCCAGCACAAGTGTTAATGGGAACTTTAGTCCAGACAGCTAGACTTCAATTCTTTGAGTTATGCATTGATGCCGAGCCAAATTCCGTGCCAGACCTGTGCAAGGAAATCTTGGTGCAGACTTTGCTCATCTTGCACAGGGAAACCTCAGTGTAGACCTTGTGCCAATCTTATATGGGGAAACTTCCATACAGAACTCGAGCCAGCAACCCATGCTGGGCCTGCACACCTCAGCACTGTGCCAGCAAACAATGACTTCAAACAAACCTGCACCAGACTGAACATTTGGGACAAAAAAGTTCAACTGTAATTGCCAATTCTCAAAAGTGCCCTCTAACTGAATCTTGAAACTCATATATAGAGAGAGGGAGCAGTCAAAGTCTTACTGATGTACAAGACTCTATACAAGCATCTGGTGAACATCTTAGTTTTCTCTTAGCCTCATCACGATACTAGCCTCAGAATCCATCTCTAAGTTTTGGTACATAGCGTCTTGGCTAAACTCTAAGGTGTGCCTTTGTTAGCCCAAAATTGAGCTCTATGTTCATCACCGCAACCATGATTTCTTGTCAGTACAACCACAATGGCGAAAATTGTGACCTAGGCACTACAGCAAGAGGAAGTTATAATTCTTTACAACTACCTTTTATTTTGTATAAATCTATAAGACAAGATGTCCTAAATGACTTTATGTCATTGCAGGGATAGCCTGATATTGAATGCTTCAAAGTATCCCGTTGAATTTACTTTACATTAGTTTATATAATCTTTTCAGACATGGAATGAATGCCATAGATGGCCACAGTATTTCTATTCCTTGATATGTTGCCTTAGGAGGAATGTCCTATAATGTCCCCAATTAAATTAATTTTCTAATAAGAATTTCCATTTTTGCAATTTGGGTGTTGGGAAAATTTTTGGAGGAGAAACTTAGGAAAAATGGGTCGAAGAGCTTTTAGTGGAATGTGGGGGCCACTCACCCACAAAATAATATACACCACTTGGTAAAGAATTTGATTTTCCTAAGGGAAATCGAAATCATAGGATGGACCCACATGATACCCAAGACCAACAAGCATAAATAGGAGGAAAGAAGCATCATTTGGGGCTTTTGACATTTTGATACTTGATTGTTGCTTTGGCTATTCAACAGAGCTACAAAGTGTTGCTTAGCACAAGAGATTCCCAAGGAGTGAAGCTCATCCTTTCTTCGGTGGACCTCGAGTAGGCTTTCATCTTAGTTTGCAGACTAGGAGAGAAGCATCCTACAAGAATTACGCTATTCTGGTTCAACAGGGACGCAGAAGGAGAGGCCACACAGTGTTTGAGGAGAAGTGGTGTCGGGCATTGAGGGAACAGTGTTGCTGGGGTGTTTCTTGGCCAATTTCCAGACTTGAGGAGGTGGATTTTCAGCAGGAGAGAGAGAGTACATTCTTCAGTACAAATTTTTGGGCTTAGAGACTGGGTCATCACCCACAGGTCTATGCAGTCATTTGTGTGGGTTGGTTGGGAGGAGTCTGTTGAGATTTTGTGTATTTGGGGTAGCATCAGTGGTGCTCTAGCTCCCAAATTTTGTGGAGGGACTAGAGTACTCTTGATTTACAAGACCTAGAAAGGGATTTGAGAAATTTCATCTGGTTTGAGAGATATTTAATTAATTAATTATTTTAATGTATTTCCTAAGTCTAAACTTAGGAAAATGAAATAATTAAAGTTAATTAAATTAAACATGTGATGAAATTGTCTTAAGTCACAAGGATCAAACTTTCTTTTAATCTTAGCGATTGATTCAAGATCTGATCATGGTCGTTGGTTTCCCAACGAGAAAAGTATAAAGGAAAGGCTTGGGGTCATTTGTAAACACACACAGAGGCAGAGCACTAAAGCTAAGCTGAGATTCTAGGGTGGGTTTGCTAAGAATTCTCATAAGTGTTTCAGCTGCAGAGAGGGGAGTTTAGACAAAGGGGATGATCTGATCCCAGTGTCTAGAATCAACAAGAGACAAAGATTAGCTCAGAGAGGCAGCGCAGAGAAGAAAAAGACGCAAAGGCAGAGAGGGCAGCAACTGCGTAGCGTAGGGGCAGCGTTAGCTACACAGGTGCTGCACAGTCACTCCCAAGGCAGCATGATTCAGCTGGAAACCCTTAGGGGTTACGCAGAGACCCTAAGGGGCAGCGTAAGGACTGCATCACCCAGTCTAGGGTAACACCATCCTTTTCAGGCCAGCGCTGAGGGACGCAGGGGCTTCAGGGGCAGCGCTAGGGTTTCTAGGGCCTAATTTTAGCTGAGTTCTGTAAACCCCTTTTGATGGTGTGGATCAGTGATTATTTTGGCTTCAGAACAATGGGTGAGTTGCAGATCTATTTTATCTTTGTCGGGTTTTCCAGATTTGGAACCCAGATTTGTTTTATTCAAAAAACTCTTAATAATAAAACCCTCCAGCAGCCAGCAGACCGTTTTTCTCGCATTGGGTTTTTCCAGGGACTATTTGTCCAGAAAATCATTGTCACTTTCTCTATGTGTGCATGTACTTTTTTCTAGATCTGAATTGGTGAAAGTCTGTACTTTTTTTGCTTCGATATTAATCTGAAATTTTCAGTTAATAACTTAATTAAGTAGGAGGAGCATAACCAGATTTAACAATAGATTTCTGCGTAAGTGTAACATTTAGAAATTTTCACATGGTATCAGAGCAATTGTAGATCTAAGAGGGTCACCAGCAGAAGGTTGAAGGTTCTTGCTGCAGAAAGCAGCAGAAGGGCAGGTCTGAAGGGACAACGCAGTTTTCAGAGAGGCAGAGTTACGTAGAGGGCAAGGTGACGCAATCTAACGCTGTCTCCCAGCAGGCCCATGCACTTACTGTGCAGAGGCAGCGCTGGGATTCTTTGAAGCCAGCTAATGTGACGCAGGTTTGAATGTGTCAGATCCAGAAGAGCCTGAAGCACAACTGCAAAAATTCAGTAGGTTTTGGTGGGGTTAAATTTATGAAGTTTTCAGATTTTTTAGCCTAAGCACAAGTGACAAAGAGCAGGAGGAGATCATCTTCTCAGAGAGTTTCTAGCCAAAGAAACTTGCAGATTGATCAGAGGATCAAAGAGAGTTGAATCGTTGTTGATTTGGCAGATTTCCAAGAAGGGAAATCAATTGTCAGAGGGAGCAGAAGGTGCTTGTTTCGCCAAGGGCCTTAGATCCAGTTCTCTAGCAAAGAGAAAGGGAAGCTCTGACACATTTATGAGCAGATGGCTCCTCATGGACTGCGTGATTAGGACAGATTGGATGGCCTTTCCAACTTCTTAGTTTGGAAGGCTAGGATCTTGATAGTCCTAGAGGCATATCATCTAAGAGACCATGCAGAACAAACTCTGGCTACACCGACCGATGCAAATATCCTTAGGAAGCATAATGAAGCTGCTGGGCATGCCAAGAGGCTGATCATGGATGGAATTAAGGACCATATTGTTCCACATGTAGCTGAAAAGAAGACAACTAATGAGATGTGGAAGGCCTTAACTTCACTATATGAGGGAAAGTATGTCCAAAGGAAGATGCTGTTGGAGACTCAGATGTGGTTATTCATGATGACCAAGGGTGAAGACATGGAACATTTCCTCTTCAGATTGCAATCGATCAGAGATCAGTTGACTGCAACGGGTGCTAAAGTGGAAGATGATGTGATGGTCAGGACTGCACTCAATGCAGTCACAGATGAGTGGGAAACCTTTGTCCAAAGCATCTTGGATAGAGCGGACCTCCCAGATTGGGACATCTTGTGGGCAATTCTGCGTCAAGAAGAACTCCACAGAATCACCAAGAAGCAGTACAGCTCTGGATTAAGCGAAGTGAAGAAGGAAGATGAAGAAGATGCAGCCTTGGCATCAAAGAGGCAATAGGGAAAGAAGAAGATGCAGCCTTAGCATCAAAGAGGCAGCAGGGAAAGAAGAAGAAGGATCTTTCAAAGATCACGTGCTTCCAGTGTGGTGAATTAGGACACTTTGCCAACAATTGTCTGCAGAAGAAAAGGGACAAAGAAGCTTCTTCTTCCAAGGCTGCTGTAGTAGATGATCGGTCGGAAGATGATGCAGCCATGAGCGCTCATGAACCACGAAAGTGGGCCGACATAGATCTGTAGAGGAGCTACAGAATGTAGGGTGGGGTCCTTGAGTAGCTCATCTCTTGGATCACATGCGAGCTACGACAACCTTAAGACAGTAGCGGGACAAGTGGAGCAATGGGTGCATAGATAACGGATGAAGTAGAGGCAGATCTGAAGGTTGGAAGGAGCAGCACAGTGCAGATGCAACAATAGTGTAGAGGCAACAACAACGTAGGGGCTGATGTGACTTCAACAGCGCAAAGCAGAGCTGCAACAACGTGGAGGCTTCAGGAGGACAGCACAACAGAACAACAACGTGAGGGATTTCAGCACAAGGGGTTGATGTGACTTCAGCAGTGCAGAGTGAGTCTGCTTACACAGTGCAGAGATGTTGCTGTGCATCATCCTTCAGATGCCAGCATATATCAACAACCTATGGAGCTTTAATGATGAAGATGTAGCCCAAATGACTTGTCTGTCAAAGATTCGGCAGGAGATTCAGTGGTTTCTCTCAACAACTGAAGTTGCAATGCAACAGATCAAAAGTGGCAGTGCTATGAGTAGCACAGATGCAACAAATTGAGAGGGAGCTACAGTACAGATGTTGCAGTGGCAGTGACAGCATCATGGGCAACAGTACAGATGGCAACAATAGTGCAGAGTTGAGTGGTAGCAGGCCAAGCATCAACAACACATAAACCAGTGCCCAAAATCTTGTAATGCATAGTGTGATGTATTGCTAGAGCACACTCTTGATGCTAAGAGGGAGTGTTGAGATTTTGTGTATTTTGGGTAGCATCAGTTGTGCTCTAGCTCCCAAATTTTGTGGAGGGACTAGAGTACACTTGATCTACAAGACCGAGAAAGGGATTTGGGAAATTTCATCTGGTTTGGGAGATATTTATTTAATTAATTATTTTAATGTATTTCCTAAGTATAAACTTAGGAAAATGAAATAATTAAAGTTAATTAAATTAAACATCTGATGAAATTGTCTTAAGTCACACAGATCAAGCTTTATTTTAATCTTAGCCATTGATTCAAGATTTGATCATGGCCGTTGGTTTCCCAACAAGAAAAGTATATATGAAAGGCTTGGGGTCATTTGTAAACACACACAGAGGTAGAGCACTGAAGCTAAGTTGAGATTCTAGGGCGGATTCGGTAAGAATTCTCAGAAGTGTTTCAGTTGCAGAGAGGGGAGTTTAGACAAAGGGGACGATCTGATCCTAGTGTCTAGAATCAACAAGAGACAGAGATCAGCTCAGAGAGGCAACACCAAGAAGTAGAAGACACAAAGGTAGAGAGGGCAGCAGCTGCGCAACATAGGGGCAACTTCAACTACGTAGGTGTTGCGTAGTCCCTCCCAGGGCAACGTGATTCAGCTGGAAACCCTCAAGGGTTACGCAGAGACCCTAAGGAGCAGCGTAAGGACTGCGTCACCCAGTCTGGGGTAGCACAACCCTTTCCAGGCCAGCGTCGAGGGATGCAAGGGCTTTAGAGGCCGATGCAGGGGCTTCACGGGCAATGCTGGGGTTTCTAGGGCCTAATTTTGGCTGAGTTTTGTAAACCCGTTTGAGGGTGTGGATCAATCATTATTTTGGCTTCAGAACAGCCGGTGAGTTTCAGATCTATTTTATCTCTGTTGGGATTTCCTGATCTGGAACCCATATTTGCTGTATTCAGAAAACTCTTAATAATAAAACCCCCCAGTAGCCAGCAGACCGGTTTTACCGCATTGGTTTTTTCCGGGGACTATTTATCCAGAAACTCACTATGTCACTTTGTCTATGTGTGCATGTACTTTTTTCTAGATTTGAATTGGTGAAAGTCTGTTATGTGTTTTGCTTCGATAGTAATATGAAAATTTCAGTTAATAACTTAATTAAGTAGGAGGAGCATAACCAGATCTAATAGTAGATTTCTGCATAAGTGTATCATTCAGAAATTTTCACAGAGCTTTGAGGAGTTGGGTTGCTCGAATTTTGGTTGGAAGGCTATTGTGAGGGGATTTCTAGCATTTTGGGAGCATAAAACATTAGTCTCAGTGACAGGCATAGGTTTCTGGTAGTGGAGAAGGGCCAAGCTGTGGGAGGCCGAATTTGGAGGTTCAAAACTAGGGAACACCCTTTCTGGGTTTTTCTGGGTTTTTGGCAAGGAGTTCATCCATATTTTTACAGAATTTTTTGGGTAGTTTTGAGGGGGAGAATTAGGGTCTCAGCTCAGCCAGCAGTGTAGAATTATTGGGCCAACGTAGTTTTTTGGAGGACATAATTTCTATAGCAGTTGGGCATTTTTGTATTGATCACCTAAGGGTTGTATCTTGCCTTGTGCATGCCCAAGTGCACTCCTTCCATTTCCCATTGTACTTTTGTCATTATTTATAATAAAATTGGCCAATTTGGTGTTTTGGGCACAATTTCTATTTGTGTGTGTTGAAATTATTGCATGTCTTTGGTTATTACTGTAACTTTCTATTTGGAACATTATAGTGGTATCAGAGCATGCTCTTGGATAGCTGTGGGGGAGCTAGCAAGATCATGGAGATTTTGGCCATGCATGCATAATCACTGGTGAGTTTATGGGCACTCCAATGACACAGAAATGGAAGAGTACATAGGGGATCATGGAGGAGTCGATGGGGCAGAACCAAAAATTGAGGAAGCAAAACAAACAGGTCCTAGAGAGGATGCAACAAATGATGGGGACGTTGAGTCATACCTAGCAGAGAAGCCATGTGCATACGCGTGCGCTCCAACAGAACAATACCCATGGCCAGCCTAGCCTACCTATCATGTCTCATTTTTTGGATGAACCAGAGAGGGGGAGGGAACTCGATACCTTTGTAGATTTGAGGAGGTCCTTCGCGAATAGGAGTGATGAGTATGAGGCGTCAGACCCTAATATCAGGAGGGCTTTCTCGTTCGAGGAGCATAGAGGAGGACAATTAGGGGATGGACCTAGGAGGCATTACTGTTAGTGGAGACCAAGCCTCAAATGTCATGAGCCTGAGGAGGAGATTGAGCAAGAGGCTGAGAGCACACATGAGTGCGAGGATGAGGTAGACATACCTAGTGTGATGCAGGTGTCACCCTTGTTGGAGATCACATTGATAGCTTCGACTGACACCTTGGTGTAGATTGCTGAGCATACACCTGTAGAGCCGTCCGTTGATGAGGCACTCTGAGTTGTGATAGAGTTTCTAGATGATGACCACCTACAATAGGTTGATGAGGGGCCAAGATACACAGAGGTATCCAGAGTTGTGATTGGGTTTACAGATGAGAGTCGCCCACAACAATTTCGATAACTCCAGGCTGACCATCTAGCATTGAGAAGGAAGGCCACGACAGAGCAAGAGACCATTCTACAACATAATGAGGAGCTAGAGGCCATGGGAGTGGTTTGTGCCGAGTCAATGGCCAAACTAACTCACGTTGGGGAACAGTTGGATTCCCTAGCAATGTAGCTAGAGGAGTACACCTTGGAGCATTAGAGCAACTCTCTTCGAGCATATATATATATATATGGGGCTTGTAGAACTAATAGGTTATTTGTGCACATTGGCAGGAGAGAGGCAAAGTTACCTAGTCAGATTATATGTGCTAACCAGACTAGCGCGACGAGGCGACATGAGCTACGTAGGGTGCAACATTCGTAGGATGGAGGTTTTGTTTTGAGTACGGGTATTTGTGCATTTGATCTTTCCTTTGGGGTTGGATGGCTAGAGATTCTGAGTTGGTACTCGACAGAGTGGGCTATCCTTGTAGAGATGCCTTGTAGAGTTGATCGTATTCCAGAGTGAAGCTTAGTAGGAGCACTCAGATATTGGAGATGCTGGAGGCCCAGGTTGGCATTAGGATCCAAGAGGGGCTTCCTATCATATCTCTGGGATGCAGGATGGCTATGACTTCAGTGGGAAACATAGTTACCGATCAAACGGGAACTATTACCTCAAAACAGGAACTCTAGCCAAAAAAGACTCCAAAAACATGAAATAACACCTCAAAAACAAAAAGTGTGTATTCTAGAATGCATTTGGTTTTTTCTCAAGGTCAAATTTCAACATTTTATAAAATTATGCTAAAAACAATCTTGTTTCTTGAAAAAAGAATTGAAAAAACACCCTCGAAACAAAACGAGTTGATGCTAGAATAAAAAAAAAAAAACATTGTGTCACACTTTTGACACATTGTAACAATGGAGTTAAAGACAACATATTAGGACATTGAAAAATTGAAAAATTGTAAAAATTTTGATACATGATGTTAAAGATAAACAAAATCATGTCTGAAGGCCTTATCATTTTGAACAATTTTCATCCATGTTAAAATAAAATATCTTGACTCTAAACAACCCTAAAATTGTAATTTTTTTCAACCATAACATTAAATATAAAATTTCATAGCACATAAAAACTTTAATGACAAGTTGCAAATCTCAAGTTTTTAAATCTTAAGTTTTCAACATACTTGAACCAAGAAATTATGGAGAAATTATATGACTTAAACAATTTTTAAAAATGAACAAGTAAATGAAATATTTATTATTCCAAGTGTAATTTTAATTTTAAAGGATAAAAACATATCTCTTTTCAAATCTTAGCCTAAGACAAATTTAAATCTAATTGCAACCAAAACCTAAAAGTCAACTATCAAAACAAAGTGGCTCCTTTTAATGAGGCATATAATTTTTTTTTTTTTTTTTGAAAGTATCTTATATCAAATGGTAACAATACATAATATCATGGCAATATCACTGCATAATCTAAAAGTTCAACATTAATTTCTATTTTCTTTTTTACTTTTAAACAAAATATTAAGACTGGTACATTGAATATAACATAAATTATTTTTGTAATTCATTATTGTGCTGTGGATATTCTAAAGAGATGAATTCTTTATAATTAAAACATATAATCTAACAAACATAGAAATGCCTCATAACTTCATGAAAAATCATATGAAAGGCAAAATATTTATTTCAAGTTACCATGCAAACATCAATTACATAAAAATATCTTAGACAATTATTCAAAAGCAACCATAGGTTCGGACACACCATCAAAACCTACATCTCCAGATGAATGACTCGATGCAGATGAAGATGATCCATATTCTTCTCTTTCATCAATTAGTGCTCCATCTGAGTCAACATACATGCCCACCATTTCAGAGTTCAAAAGTTTTGTAGATCTATGACTACATTCAGCAGAGTCCCATCTCAACAGTATTTGTTTTGATATAAATTTCTTCAAAATATTTATGGTCTTCAACCGAAGAGTTCCTCTCTTTATCAAATTGAAGTCATATAAAAGTATGTCAACATCCTCCAATTTTAAGACATCTGTGTGGCGAAGATTTATATTTGTGCCATTTCGTTTTCTCTTTCTGCCATGTTTTTTTTCAACTTACCATCTCTGGCTTGTACACACCATTGAAAGGGTGGGTACTTGTGGCATACCAATGTACATCAACAACTGTAATATCTTAATTTTCATTAATGACCTTTATAACTTTGGAAATTTAGAATGGATAGCCAAGTGGATCTTCATCTACTAACACTGCTATCATGCAACTCTCCTTAACATTCTGCACAGAACCTCTATAAAGCTCTTCCATGGCTTCACATTGTGCACGTGATCTTCTAGAACCAATATAGATTTATCTTTCCTCTATCTGTGGAGAATTAATAATAGTTTGAGACTGTTGTTGTTCAACAATGTGTGTTTCCTCATGTTCATTTGGCATATTTTGTGGCAAAAAAAATGGAGTCTTCAAAAGTGTATCCTCATTTATTGATCATGAAATCATATCACTTTGATTACTGAAAAAAGACTCCCACCAAACTGAATCAACAACATTGAAGTACTCATATGTATCTCTAATACATCTTTTAATTTCCTCCAGACATTTAGAATAATTTATGTCTCTCTTATGCCTTCGTGCATTATGGAGTTCAACGACTGACTGTAATAACAATATCTTTGATGAAAATATTGGACGCAATGGAATGAACTTCAAAAATGCTAAACCTGATGATGGCCCCCATTCTGCAACAGTTGAATACTTCTCGCCGCATATAAGTGTTATCCCATCAATTTTTTTGATACGAAATTGATGCTGGAAGCTAATGTCGTTAAGTTGTTCAATGCATTTTTCCTCACCATGCGATTCCAAAATAGACCTTCGCATGTCAATAGTTTCTTCCAACACATGAAAAACATGCTCTGGAATGTAGGATTCTTAATACATTCAATTAATGATGGCGGGCTCCCAACACCTTTCCTCCTCAATGCTACTGAAAAACGACTGAACATTTGATCAATATGATCATAAGTATGCCCAACAAGAAGGAAACCAACCTTTATCTTTTTAAAAATTCTCAATTCAACGAGCATGTTTAGATACCCAAAAAGAACTTGATTTCTGTTTTCACGGCTTGTGTTGTGTAATTGTACATACAGAATTTCAGAAAGAATACCAAACCAATGAGTAATCACATCATGGATTATAGTTATGGTCAGATTTGCATCATTATGAATATTTGGAGCCGTGAAGAAAATCCTTGGAAACATCTTCTCATTAAAGACCATACAACCAACCAAGTGAAACTGAATCAAATTTTCCTCTTGTAATTTTTTTGGCGTGCAAACAAAATGTGGCAGAAGTGTTTTCTTTTGGTCCATACCATCAATTATCAAACCCAAATATTTAATTGGATTATCATAACACTTCTTTCGATGTTTATACAACTTTTGCTTTTCACTTGTTCGCTGATTGCGATGCTCTTGAAGTTCTTTGACAATAAAATCTGTACATAAAATAAACGAAACATATGAATACATATATTTTCATAGTTAATAACTATCCAATTTTAAAAAATAATGTTTTGAACGCATACCTCTTTTTGCCTCTTCATTTATCTCTTTTTGCTCTAAGAGAAGCACATGTGCTGCAAACCCCCATCCATGTCTTTTTAGGAATACAAACATTGTTGAATTCGTTTTTCCATACTCTTGTAAAATATGAATATGTAATAAAATTACCAACTCCTTTAGCAGCTTCTGTCTAATCTTTGTATAAGCTTATTATTTCTCGCCTCGAGAAATTATCTAGAATATGTATTGTATCTTTATTTGGCATACACTCTCCATGCTTTGAAAATAAGTCTTTCATCCATGACATAACAGTATTTGCTAACAACCCAACCTTCCGTTTATAACGTACTTCTGAATAACATGTGAGATGATTTTCCAGTTTTTTTTTTATTCTTGACAAACGACAATTACTAATTGAATGCAACATTTTGAAAGCTTTTCTGCAGAGCAATATATTCCCAATATGATAATCATAACTTGCTAGTGTAGATTGCATGCAACCCACTAAATATGAATTTTGCATGCTTTTATTTACTGAAAAATATATTTTTCTTTTCTCTAAAGCAAAGTTGAAATCCATATGTTTCAAGCAATTCCTTCGACAACATTCACTTGAAATCAAATGAATTATATAACTTCTTTTTGTGAGATATGTTGTCCTCACCCTTGTATAACTGAAATGTTTTGGATTGAAATGAAAAAGTCTACTCCTACTCTTAGTTACAATATTTGCTTGTAACGACTTCATCATTCCATTATCCTTTGTAGAAGCATTTTCATCACTATTAGGAGGAATATTATCCCCACTATCATCATTCTCAACATAGTTAATAAATTCATTAACATCATTGCCTAGAAAATATTCATTACCATCCTCACTTGAAGAAAACATTTCACAAGAATCATCTGTGCTCTTGTAACCCTGACTTAGACGAAATTCTTCACCATCTTGATCCATGCTTTCAAATTCTTCCCTGGGAGGATTCAATTCTTCATCACCATGAGTGTCTTTGAAACAATCACTTAGAGAAAATGTATTATTCATATCTGCGCCTATAAAATTATTATTTGCAAAAAACTCTTCGTCCTCCCATTCCTTAGTGGTGCTCTCATAATCCTTGGGATTAGGCTTAAGTGGAAGCTTTGAATCTGTATTCACTAGAATTTCTTCATCTTGCGCCTCCCCTTCCTCACTGGTGCTCTCATAATCCTTAGGATTAGGAATAAGTGGATGCTTTGAATCTATATTTATTGGAAATTCTTCATCCCCCCCTTTATCAGTGGGGCTCTTATAATCGTTGGGATTATGATGAAGTGAAAATTTTGACTCTGGAAATTCATCCCCCTCTTCATTAGTGGTGCTCGCATAATCCTTAGGATGAGGACGAAGTGGATATTTTGATGCTGCAAATTCTTCATTCCCCTCTTCATCAATGGTGTTGGCATAATCCTTAGGATTAGGATGAAGTGGATATTTTGACTCTGTAAATTTTTCATTCCCCCCTTCATCAATGGTGCTGGCATAATCCTTAGGATTAAGACGAAGTGGATATTTTGACTGGAATTTTTTCATCCCCTTCTTCATCAGTGGTGCTTGCATAATCCTTAGGATTAGGGCGAGTGGATATTTTAACGCTGCAAATTATTCATTCCCCTCTTCATTAGTGGTGCTGGCATAATCCTTAAGATTAGGACGAAGTGGATATTCTGACTCTAGAAATTTTTCATTCCCCTCTTCATCAGTGGTGCTGGCATAATTCTTAGGATTAGGACGAAGTGGATATTTTGACTCTGGAGTTTTTTCATCCCCCTCTTCATCAGTGGTGTTCGCATAATTCTTAGGTTTAGGATGAAGTGGATATTTTAATGTTGCAAATTCTTCATTCGCCTCTTCATCAGTGGTGTTGGCATAATTCTTAGGATTAGGACGAAGTAGATATTTTGACTCTGGAAATTTTTCATTCCCCTTTTCATCAGTGGTGTTGGCATAATCCTTATGATTAGGACGAAGTGGATATTTTGACTCTGCAAATTCTTCATTCCCCTCTTCATCTGTGGTTCTCACATAATCCTTAGGATTAAGACAAAGTGGATATTCCACATCTCCCCCTTCATTGGTGGTGCTCTCATAATCCTTAGGATTAAGATAAAGTGAAAATTTTGACTCTAGAAATTCTTCATCATGCCCTTCATCATTGGTGCTTTCATAATCCTTAAGATTAATAGTAAGTGGAATAATTGACTCTCGATTTACAGAAATTTCTTTTTGCTACGCCTCATCAATTTTGTTCTCATCATCCTTAGGATTATGACCAAATCAAATTTTTGACTCTCTAATCATAGTGAACAAACTCTTGTTATATTCATCAATCTGAATAGAGTTGTTGCGTGACGAAGATGTTGATGTTGTAGAAAGAAAAACTTCGTTATCAGAGAAACCCATGGCTTTCAACAAGAAGATATTGAATGATACAAATGCCTCTCCCAATTACAATATATAGCTTAAACACTGAAAATTTCCCTCCAAATTCCCCCACCTCTCAAAACATTTTCGCGAAAAACTTTCCCTCCAAAATTTTCGTTTAAAATGTTTCGTACAAAATATTCGTCTAAAATGTATTTAAAAACATTTTAATAAACTGTTGGTCTTGAAATATTTTAGCGATATTTCTATTCAAAATATCTACACAATATTCCTTTCATGCATGCATTCCAAACTAAAATAACTTTATTATTTTAATGATTTAACATTGACTACATGTAAATATTAACTATAGTATTAACAATAATAACTACATGTAAATATTAACTATTTTAACTATAATTAAATATATGTATATATTTTAAATTTTAAATTTTAATCCCACATTATATTTTTCTAAAATATATTTCAAAATATTTTAATAAATTGTTGGTCTTGAAATATTTCACCATACTTTCTATTCAAAATATCCACAAAAGATTCCTTTCATCCATGTCTTCCAAACTAAAATAATTTTCTTATTTGAATGATTTAACATTGACTATATGTAAATATTAAGTATAATAACTACATGCAAATATTAACTATTTTAACTATAATATAAACTATAATTAACTACATGTAAATATTTTAAATTTTAATCTCACATTATATTCGTCTAAAATATATTTTAAAATATTTTAATAAATTGTTAGTCTTGAAATATTTCACCGTACTTTCTATTCAAAATATCCACAAAATATTCCTTTCATGTATGTCTTCCAAGCTAAAATAATTTTCTTATTTGAATGATTTAGCATTGACTACATGTAAATACTAACTAAAATATTAACTTTAATAACTACATGCAAATATTAATTATAATTAACTACATGTAAATATTTTAAATTTTAAATTTTAATTCCACATTCACTAAACAGTAGACCAATCACACAATATTCACTATATAATAAGAATAATTGTTTCTATTCATCACATCACATCAAGTCTTCTGGTTTTGTTGGAGAAATTTTTTAGAGGTGTTGAGTTGACATTGGTAACTTTGTGGAGGCGTTGCATTCACATTGGAGGCATTGTGTTGGAATTAGTAATTTTGTGGAGGCGTTGCATTCGCATTGGAGGCATTGTGTTGGAATTGGTAACATGAGTTTTTCACATTTCAAATATTAGTTTTCCTTCTATTCTGTCCATTTAAAGACGAGTTTGGGGAAAATCTTCCTCCTTTTTTTTTATTTTTTAATTTTAATTTTAATTTATTTATTTTAAAGGGTTTTATGTTCCAAAACTATTTTTTTTTATGGTTTTTAGGTTTGAAAACCATAATTTTTTAATATTTTTGTTAGTGAAGAAAATGGAAAAAATAAACTCAAATTTTTAAGGTGTTTTGGACAAAATTTTAGATATTTTCTTTTTTAGAGTTACTGAGTTCCTCCATGAAAGAAAAAACCAAAAAACGACCATACACATAAAAAAACATTTATATTTATTCTATTTTTTCTTCTTCTGAAAATACAAATATATATATATATATATATATATATATATATATATATATATATATATATATTTTATTTATTTTAAAACATGAAATTTTATTTTTAAAAATATTATTAAATATTTTATTTTTATTTTTATTTAAAGAAAAATACAGATTTGTTTTAGTTTATATTAAATTTGTTTGTGTTTTTTATTATAAATATATTTGTAAATTAGTTAACAATTTAATTGCTAACTAATTTTAGTATTTTGCTTTTTGTTTTTAAAATTTTAATAAAATAAATTAAATGTAAAACTTTTTAAAATTTTTAAATTTTTTGATGGTTTTAATATTTATTTATTTATTTAAAATTTTTTTCATTTATATTTTAATTTAATTTGTGTTTTTGTAATTGTTTTTATAATTTTGAAATTTATTTAAAAACACTTTCATTTTTTTTAAAATTTAAAATTTAATTATTTAAATTCATATTTTATTTTATATTTAAAATCAAAATTTAATTTATGAAAAAAAAATTATTATTATATATTTTATTATATTAAATTTTAAATTTATTTTTATCATTATATAAATTATTATAATTTTATTTTGTTAAATTTTAAATTTTAAATTATTAGAATATATATATATATATATATATATATATATATATATATTTTAAGTTAAACTAATATGTTAATATTGAACATAATGTACATGTCGGGATAGACCTCCAGAATTGCTGTACTAGTCAATTCCGGAGGGAATCCTAATAAAAAAGTCAAAAAACTGACCACCCCTAGTGGGGAAATCGGCCCAGAAAATGCCGCTCACAGAGGAGAAACCAACTTTGTTCAATGACTTAAAGAGTTTGACAGAAACTTCATAATAGAGAACTTGCCCACAAAATGCAACAAAACATAGAAATTGACTAGAACTAGATGAGGAAACTTGTCCTTGCGGTGTCTGTGAGTCATGATAGGTGTCTTAATTCTTTGGAGGTGGCTCCTCCACTATGAGACATCTATAATCCTCGGAAGAGTCATCTTCATTCTTTGACTGCTGGGTTGTAGCTTCAGGAGTTGTTGTAGTGCACATTGGATTTCTTCCTTTTCTCCATTGCCCCGCCAAGTGCTCAGGGCTCCCGCTACCACTGCCCTTACTGCTTGAGGACGAAGAACCAAACTTCACTGGCAGGGCGACAGACTTCCGAGAATCTTGCGGAGGTGCCAAGGAGATTGTAGATTTTCGCAAGCGTTTTCTGGGACCCGAACCCATGGAGCTGGGTTGCTCCTCCTGAAATGTGACTGTGATGGTGGCCGTGACTCTTGGTCTGTCCAAGAGACTGTCAAATTGAAAAAGAGCAACATTTTCTGCCTGAGGCGGGGGATGAAATTCATCATGAATTATTAGAATTTATATTAAACAACATGTTTTTTTATTATAATTGTTATATTAAAAAAAATAAGAAAAAATTACGGTTTTTTATTTTATTTGTTTTATTTAAAAAAAATTAAAAAAAATAGAAATTGGGCTGCCCAGCCGGGGGCCGGAGGTCGGCTGGGCGGCCCTTCACGACACCGCCCAGCCGGCCTCCAGCCCTCGGCGAGCGTGAGAACGCAATTTTATTTATTTATTTTAATTTTTAAATTTAGATATAAATCGATTTAATATATAATTTTTTTTTTTTTTTTTTTTTTTTTAAATATAAATATATAATATAAAATTATAATTAACTTGTTTTTAAATGTATAATATATATATATTTTTTAAATTTTAAAATATATATAATTTTTAATATATAAGTTTAAAAAAAAATATAATATATAATTATAATATTATTTTAATATAAAATTAAAATTTTAAAATTTATTTTATATTTATGATGATGATGATGATAATGGTGGTGGTTAACGTCTACTGTGACCAATTTTTTAAAAGTATAAACTAAAATATACTTTTAAAATTTAAAATTTATTTTATATTTAAAATTTTAAAAATAATTTATATTTAATATTTTAAAATTTTAAAATAAAAGTTTAAAATATAACATAACATTTTAATTTTAAAATTTAAAATTTAATTTATTAAGTTTATATTTAATAAAACAAAACAATTAGAATTAAAACAAAAAATAAACATTAATTTTCTTTTTAACTTAAAAAAAAAGATTTTAACATTGGTTAAACAAAATAATTTTTTGTGTGTTTTTTTTTTAAATATTAAACATAAACTTAAGTTTGAAATTAATTTTATTTTTTAAAAATTGTTTTACACCATTTAAAATAAATTTTAATTTTTGTATAAAATGTATTAGAAATATATTATATATATATGATTTTTAATATTTTTTTTTAAATGAAAAAATTATATAGTTAATTTAATTGATTTATTTTCAATTTATTTAGTTTTACAAATAAATTTGGTCTTTTTAATTTATTTTATAGACATTATTTTTCGGTAAATTTTAAATTTATATTTGTAAACTTAAAAAAAAAAATGGTTAACTAAGTTATGTGTTTTCTCATTAACTAATATATATATATATATATATATATATCAGGAAAATGGCATCAAAAAAAGTTTCTGTGAATGTTTTTACACCTAGGGCATCAACTCCTAAATCTGAAATTGCAGCTGGACGCACTATGGATACTGCTGGACGCAATAAGGACATTGTTGCACACACTAATAAAATTCAAGCAAGTGGCTCACCAGGTTCATTAAATCTTATTTCTAATTGGAAGAATGTAGAGGAAATACACAAAACTGATTTTTCATGTTATGTTGAAGACAATGAAACGGGGGCTGATATACATATCTATCTGGTTTGTGGTATGATTGACTTAAATGAATCATATGAAATGATGATCCTGATCTTGGGGGAAGGCCCCCAAAATCTAAGAAAATTGAAATAGATCTGATAAGATCTGTAAAATTAGAATGCCAGAAAAAAGAAGAGAGAACACACTACAAATAAAACCACAAAGAAACTTGTTTTATTAAAATAGAAAATAACTGTAGAAGCTACATTGTGGTGGACAATCTATCCTTTTACAAAGTGAGGCTTGTTATTTATAGCATTTTTTTTGAGATACAATACCATAGGTGGATACCATGGGCCAATACCATGGGTAGATACCACTTACAATACCATGAGTAAATCCCATGCGTGGATGAATACCATGGGTGGATACATACCATGGGTCACTTACAATACCATGGGCGAATAAATATCATGGGTGGATGAATACCATGGGTTGATGCCATTTACAATACCATGGATAAATTCCATGGGTGGATGGATAACATGGGTAGATGAATACCATGGGTTGATGCCATTTTCCATTCGGATCATTCCTCCCTCCTTAAGAAGCAATGGTCCCCATTGCGTGAAGTTCTCTCCTGAGAAGTCTTTGTTGAGTATGAAGAGCCACTGAAGAGAAGGGTTTTGTGTAGTTAACCCATAACCGTGATGAACGAAAATCCAAGGATAAAGATACCCTGTAATGCTTGTGACCAACTGTGATATTGACAGTGTGCGACCTAGAAAATGGACTTTGATGAAGTGTGGGTTTGTGGATAAACCAAAACCATGACAAACAAAGATCCGAGGATAGAGATACCCTGTAATGCGTGTGACCAACTGTGTGACTAACAATGTGCGGCCCAGCAAATGGACTTCGATGAAAAGGATTTTGTGTGGTTGACCCATAATCGTGATGCTGATTGTTGATGAAGTAGTAGGCGCCTACATAGCTTGGGGTGGGAGGGCACGTCTCCAAAGGAAACCCACTCCGAATGCTGCTCCAGATTTAAAATGAGCATAACTCGGTCAATATAACTCAGAATATTTATTATAACATGTTTTTGGAAATGGAATGATCATTCTGCATCTTCTTATGTGTTTGAAATCGATATCTGAAGACCCTGGACTCTCAGATTCGCGTTGGAACTGTCCCGCCGTCACAAAATTGATGAAAAAATAGCTGATTTTAAATCAACGATAAATCCCTCGTCCAGACTCTGATTCGACTGATTTTATTTTTGAAATCAGGTGATTTTTCAAGGGGAGCGCAGATTTGTAACCATTTATCTGAAATTTCCCACTTAAAACTGCAAGAAATGACAGGAGAGCTGCCGTCCATGAATTGTTGTCAGAAAAATTGATTCAACATTGCTGATTTAGAATCAACGATATCTCCCTCATCCGAACTCCAATTCGGCCAAATTTTTTTTTTTGAATTTGGGTATTTTTTTGCAAGGAATCCAGATCTGGTCTTCAATTTTGTAAAATTTTCACCAAAAATTTCAGATCTGATCTTCAAACTCGCCGCCCAAGAAATTCATGGAGTTTGCTAAAGATTGTTGCCAAAAATTGAAACTGAAATATGCTTCAAACCCTCATTCCATGGATTCGTAACATGAATTTGATACCACTGATCCAGATCTTGGGGGAGGCCCCCAAGATCTTAAAAGTTGAAATGGATTTGACAAGATCTGCAAAATTAAAATGCTTAAAAAAAGAGAAAACACAAAGAAAATAGAACCACAAAGAAACTTGTTTTATTAAAACAGAGAATAATTGTGGAAACTACATTGTGGTGGACAATCTATCATTTTACAAAGTGAGGCTTGTTATTTATAGTTTTTTTTTGAGATACAATACCATATGTGGATACCACTTACAATACCATGGGTAGATTCCACTTACAATACCATGAGTAAATCCCATGTGTGGATGAATACCATGGGTGGATACATACCATGAGTCACTTACAATACCACGGGCAAATAAATATCATGGGTGGATGAATACCATGGGTCGATGCCATTTACAATACCAAGGGTAAATTCCATAGGTGGATGGATAACACGAGTAGATGAATACCATGGGTTGATGCCATTTTCCATTCAGATCAAGTGATGGACAGAGTACGAGACATATGTATGGTGCCAAATACAAACACTATTTATGTTCTTGCAAGGAAAGCTAATAAATGTGACAAGGTTAGATATCGTCTATCAAAGTTCAAGTATGACACAAATGAAATATCTACAAAGTTGTTTGCAGAAATCTCAAGCAAACTTGCAAATAAAATTGTAAGTATGCTTATTTATATTTCTGCTATGCATTATTGTAAGGATCATTCAATTTTTTATAAATGATTGATCATTGACATATTTTATTTTGTTTCATAGGATTTTGTTGTAGATCTTTCAAAGACGTTTGAAGGTATTTATTATATGGAGCCAAATGTTATGACTGTGATCAAAACTTTCCACACAGACAAAGCAACGGAAAAGAGAATGAAGCAAAGATAAATAGTTCATGACATTGCAATAGTACAAAGAGGGGATTAACCAAGAATCACTACGGCGGGTCAATCTAGTAGAACTAAACATATTGTTTTTGAAGATGTGGAACATGAAACTCAAAATTATGATAGAATTAGTGATGAGGATATTATAACTGTTGTGCAAAAAGAGAAAACAAATCAGACACCAAAAAGAAAAATGGCCAAAGATGTCTCTCTTTTACTTGATGATGAAGATTTTGTTTATAAAAAAACTGATGCGTTAACTGATAAGAAGAAGAAATCAAATCTTGATCAACCTGTAAAAGTCATGAGTAGCAGTGAAGAACAAACTGAAAGCTCTAAAGGAAGCAGAGAAATCATAACACTAGGTGCTGAGTTAGAGGATGACATTATTAAAACAAAACAAAATGCCATTCAATATGAGTTGAGGAAGAATAAATTATTTTATGGTGGCAAAAAATTTGAGCTTAATGTCAGCCAATTTTATAGGCCAGATGAAGGACAATCTCAATATCAAATTAAAAAGGCCCATCACCTACATGTACATATTCTGAAAACATTGTTCAGGTTCAATCCATATGCGCATGTGGTGGATTATGTGCTTCTTGTTGATCCACGCCAGGTTCCCAACAAACAGGCTTTTGACAAGACAAAATGTTTTGATTATAAATATTATGTAATTTGAGAGAATCATTCGGTAGAGATTAAAAGATAATTGATTGAGGAATATCCCAATAACTATTTTTTTCAAAGAGTGAAATGAATCATTTACGTTGGTTTAATAGAAACAGAATCAAAGTTATTGGCATGGGATCATAATGCAGATAATGAGTACAAAATGAAAATGACTTTCATCCAAAGGGTCAGATTTATTCATAATGAATTCATAGAAAAATGTGGTGGGGATAAGGCACAAGTTAGTCTAACATTTCAGAAGGAATGTTTAATGGAAACATGTTATCAAATTGATGAAAAAATCAAAGCAAAATATGGAAAAATGCATTCAAATATATTCAGAAGCATGGATAACATTTTTTAGTTGAAATTTTGATCCAGGTGGATATTGGTGGCCACCCGCCTATTCCACTTGGGCCCCCACCATTGTCTTTTTCAGTTTTTCAGTTTCGGCATAACTTACTATTTTTAGCAGTTTTTCGGGTCCTGAACTTCCGGAGCCGTTTTGAGGCCCTAAACGACGTTTTTTGGGTATCATTTTACTAGAGAATTTGATCATCAAATTCATCCCTAAAGTTGTAGTCCTTGGATAGAGCTTTCTAATGATGTATCATGTGCGTCAAACGGAGATAGTATGCCAAAGTTACGTCCCTGGGAAGTTGAAACACCAATTTACCCAAACGGGGCCCATAGTTTTGGCGCTTCATCTCCTAGGGTTAGGTTTTGGGATGTTGAGGGCTCTCCATTGTTTCTCAATAATAAATAGGCCCTCGAGCCTCATTGTAACTGAGTTCAGAGGTCTGTAGCCACCACATCTCTTCTCAGAGATTCGCTACCAGCACCCTAGCTATTTTATTTCCATTATGTCTGTAAGCATCTTTCTGTTATTTGATATTAATGAAATGGAGTGTTATTTCCGCTGCATCTCTGTATTTATGGTTATGTGTTTATTCTGTTGCGTTCCTGCATAAATCCGGATCAGTGGTATCAGAGCGGTCTGCTTTTTCTCGATCCTTCTTTGCATGTCCCCAACGAGGTCGGGGTATAAGGAACTAGGGCTTGATCTGGTGGAACCTTTGCAAGATCAGCCTCGCAAACCTCGACGGACGCCCATGGGGGACGAAAAGAAAGATGAGGGAGCAGGAGATCCTATCAAAATATTGCTCTAGGAGGCCCTCGAAAAACAAAGGAACGCGATGATGGATAACTTTGCTCAGATCCTTCAACGGCTACCCACTGGCGGCGCATCTGCATCCAGCAGCCACTCTGGAGGCGCGACTCCTTTTAAGGTACAAGTAAATTTTGACATTCCTATATTTGAGGGTCAAATAGATGCAGATGCCGTAGATAGATGGTTGAATCTGTTAGAAGGATATTTCTCGGTTCATGACTTTTCAGACCGGGAGAAGATTATTTTTGCACTCCTCAAAGCTACCCCCATGTTAAGGACTGGTGGGAAACCTACTGTGAGAACAAGGACCAGACAGAACCCTCTCTGTTCTCGGCCGTACCAACTTGGAATTCTTTCCGAGACGCCGTCAAGGAACAATACTATCCCGTGGGGAGCTATGAGGACAAGTACATACAATGGACCACGCTGCGACAACAAATGGATCAAGATGTGCATGAGCTGACGAATCTGTTCCATACCCTGCGCACAAAGCTGGGTATCAAAGATTCAGAGAAACATTTGGTGCTAAAGTATCGCATCTGTCTGCACATATACATTCAGGAGGAAATGGAGTTCCTCGACATCTCCTCGCTTGGTACGGCATACCGGTATGCTGCCAAGATTGAGCAGAAATTCAAATAGAAGAAGCGAGACTTTGGATCTACAAATCAAAAGCAAGGGAAAGGTGCTTCCAAACCGCAGAAAAAAGGACAGAGCCAAGGCATGGTGGCTAAAGACAACCCGTCAAAGCCACAAGAAAAGAACAACACCGCAAAGCCAAAGAAGGACACGGGAAAGTGGTGTGAGTTCCATAAGAGCTCCACTCACAACACAAGTGAGTGTCGGGCCAAGCAGTCGCTAGTGGCCGAGATGAGGGCTTCTGAGTCAGATGCATGCTCCGACTCCGAATCAGAACTTGAAAAGGGGAATGAAAAAGGGAAACAGATTATTGATGCGGAGCCCAACGCCACTGTTGCCACTACAAAGGTCCAGAAGGAGGAACCGGAAGATCCAGAGGAGGAGGAACGTCTCTTCCACTCCCGGATGTGGGTAAAGGGCTCCCCTGTACAGTTCATTGTCGACAATGGGAGCCAAAAGAACCTCATTTCAGCAGACGCCGTGAAGCGGTTGGGCTTGCCGACCACAGCTCACCCACATCCATACACCATCGGGTGGCTTCACCAAGGACGAGATCTCCGCGTTAGCCAGCAGTGCCGCCTTCCCTATAGCATCAAACCCTTCGCGGATGAGGTATTATGTGACGTTGCTCCTATTGATGTTTCTGATGTATTATTAGGACAACCATACTTGTGGAAGCGTCATGCTGTGTATGAGTCTCGACCTCGTGCGGTTATTATTACTTTGGGAAATAAGTTGTACAGGATACCAGAGGTACCACCTCCTACGACTATCTCTTTGGTTACTGCAAAACAATGTAGTAAGCTCATTTCCCAAACCAGGAAATTCGTTTTCCTGATGATCCGCCCCCGGGGCAAGAAGAAGACTGTGGCCACGACCTCCAGACAGGGCCCCTCTGCACGACAACAACAAATGGATAAGGTCGTGGAGGAGTACGGGGACATCTTCACCTCGCCCACAGGGGTTCCTCTGCACTGCCAGGTCAAGCACCCGATTGATCTGACCCCAGGTGCGCCACTACCCAATGGACCGATCTATCGACGCTCTGTTCTGGAAAATGATGAAATCAAGAGGCAGATTCAGGAGCTGTTGCAGAAAGGTCACATCGGACCAAGTTCATCGCCCTGTGGGAGCCCGATCGTGTTGGTACAGAAGAAGGATGGGACGTGGAGACTCTGTATTGACTATCGGGCGCTGAACAAGATCACTGCCCGGAATAGGTACCCAATCCCACGGATTGATGACCTTCTGGACCAACTCCAAGGTGCAAAATATTTCAGTAAGATCGACCTGAAGTCTGGGTATCACCAGGTACCAATTGAACCCTCTGATGTGTGGAAGACTGCCTTCAAAGCTAAGGAAGGCCTTTTTGAATGTTTGGTCATGCCTTCCGGGTTGAAAAATGATCCCGCAACCTTCATGAGGATGATGGATGACATCTTGCAGCCATTCACCAACTCATTCGTAGTGGTGTACTTGGATGACATTCTGATCTTCAGCAAGACTTGGGAAGAGCACCTTCATCACATCCGACAAGTCCTCCAAACCTTTGCGGCAACACGAGGCCCCGTATTAACGATACCGGAGAAAGTGCACGTTTGCCTTGGCAGGGTTTCCAATATCACAGGATCAAACATTGATGAAAGGGGGGTGCATGTGGATCCAGCCAAGATCCAAGTCATTCGGGATTGGCCGGCCCCGACTACTATAACAGAGCTTCGCAGCTTTCTGGGTCTTGCTAATTTCTACCGTAGATTCGTGCTGGGATTCTCTCATATCACTTGGCCCTTGAGTCAAGTCACCGAAGGAGGAGCGAGAGCAAAATTCTTTTGGTCGGAACCTCAACAGAAGGCGTTCAAGGGTGAAAAGTAAACTCATTGCCTTGAGTGCTCTTATGCAGTTGCGTGACCATTTGGGTCCGGACGGATACACTCGACTATGCTATTGGGGCAGTTCTTACTCAACAGGGACATCCAGTGGCATATCACGGTGAGACATTGTCTGAGACAGTTCGCAAGTATCCCACCTATGACAAAGAAATGTATTCCATTGTGCAAGCCTGTCGACAATGGAAGCATTACATTTTGGGGAAGGAAACAATCATCCACACAAACCACCGGCCCCTGCAGTTCATACAGACACAAGGGAAGTTGCAGAATGATCGCCATCAGAAGTGGTCCACATATCTACAACAGTTTCATTTGAACATCAAGTACAAGAAGGGTAGCACCAATCATGTTGTAGACTGCCTCAGCCGACCACCGATCGTGGCGCTCACCACTGTGCTCAAATCTTGTGGGCACGAGACTTCTGATTGGCCACTTCTCTATGAGAGTGACCCAGAATTCGGCCAAACTTACAAGGCACTCTTGGGGGGTACGCAAGTTCCAAATTTTCACCTCCAAGATGCACTTTTATGTCACACGGGACACCTTTGTGTTCCTTCAAGCGAGCGTGCCAAGATGATATGGGAAGCACACTACAGTCGAGTCGCTGGGCATTTCGGGGTCGAGAAAACAGTAGCAATCCTGCAGAAGTATTTCTATTGGCCGAACCTTCGAAAGGATGTCGAGAAGCACATTAGATCCTGCACTGCTTGTGCCATTGCCAAGCCGACCATCAAGAAGCAAGGCCTATATACTCCACTACCTACCCCTAGTCGACCTTGGGAATCCATCTCCATGGATTACATGTCGGGCCTGCCCTCTACTAATAATGGCAATGATTGTGTTTTCGTGGTCGTTTACAGATTCTCGAAGATGGCCGTTATGGCGGCCTGTAAGAAGAATATCACAGCAGAAGCTGCTGCTAAACTCTTCTTTGAACGAGTATGGGTACACTTTGGGATCCCACAGTCTATCATATCAGATCGAGATAGCAGGTTCCTCAGCACATTTTGGTCCAACCTCTGGTCAATGTTGGACACAAAGCTCACCAAGTCCACAACTTTCCATCCCCAAACAGATGGCCAGACAGAGGTCGTCAACAGAATGATTTTACACATTCTGCGCATGTACAATTCAAAGCATCCCCGCACATGGGACGAGAGCCTCCCCTATGTACAACATAGTTATAACCGGGCTCTCCACAGTTCAATTGGCCATAGCCCCTTTCAGGTGGGCTTGGGATTCCAGCCACTATGTCCCATTGACGTAGCCATGCCATTTGTAGCTGCTCAGGCCGATTCAGCGCATGTCCAGTCTGAAGTTGACAAAGCAAGTAGCTTCATCGAGTGCATTCAACACATCTGCCAACAGGTTCATGTTATATTGGATAGAGCCAATGAGAAGTACAAGCAGCGCCATGATCAACACTGGGTGCCACACAACTTCCAGGTGGGCGACAAAGTATGGCTGCATTTGCAGAAGGAGCGCCTCACTGGACCTCACCGCAAGCTTCGCCCGCTCCGATACGGGCCGTACACCATCACCAAGGCTGTAGGGAACAATGCTTTTGAGCTTAGTATTCCACCATTCCTTGGTCTGCACCCAGTCTTCAATGTGGATCGCCTTCGTCCTTACTTCCCACCTCTACTGGACACTTTGGACATTGCAGAACAACTCACACCAACAGAGTTAAACCCAGACTGCATGGAACATGCCACCACAGATTATATCATGGACATGCAAATTAAGAACACACGCCAATATAGGATCCAACTGTATTGGGTTGTCAAAGCTGGCCAACTCCTGCACCAAGGAAAGTAGTTCACCAGGGACCAAGTTCAGCAGAAATTTCCTCATCTCATGGAGGAACTTAACGCAATGGGGACCATTGCTTCCTAAGGGGGGAGGAATGATCCAGGTGGATATTGGTGGCCACTCGCCTATTCCACTTGAGCCCCCACCATTGTCTTTTTCAGTTTTTCAGTTTCGGCATAACTTACTATTTTTAGCAGTTTTTCGGGTCCTGAACTTCCAGAGCCGTTTTGAGGCCCTAAACGACGTTTTTGGGTATCATTTTAATAGCGAATTGGATCATCCAATTTGTCTCGATAGTTGTAGTCCTCGGATAGAGCTTTCTAATGATGTATCATGTGCGTCAAACGGAGATAGTATGCCAAAGTTACGTCCCTGGGAAGTTGAGACACCAATTTACCCAAACGGGGCCCATAGTTTTGGCGCTTCATCTCCTAGGGTTAGGTTTTTGGGATGTTTAGGGTTATCCATTGTTTCTCAATAATAAATAGGCCCTCGAGCCTCATTGTAACTGAGTTCAGAGGCCTGTAGCCGCCACATCTCTTCTCAGAGATAGCTACCAGTGCCCTAGCTAGTTTTATATCCATTCTGTCTGTAAGCAAATTTCAGTTCTTTGATATTAACGAAATGAAGTGTTAATTCCGCTGCATCTTTGTATTTATGGTTATATGTTTATTCTGTTGCGTTCCCACATAAATCTAGATCACATTTAGAACTGGGGAGATATGGGATTTGATTGATGAGATTTTGAGCGGTGGGAGAATATTTCCATAAAAAATCAGAAGGTTAAAAAGAGTAAACCCATAATATGTACCAACAGTAAGACATGTCCTAAAATGAAGCAACCTCCAGAGGATATGACTATCACACCTTGGAGAACAATGCAAGGAGTGAAGGATGAGAAACTAGTCAAATCAATACTATCCTGTGTGAAGTCGGGTGAATTATCAATAGATGAAATGTGCGCAGAATTTCAAAAGTAAGCTTCTTGAATTATTTCTTATTTTCCTTTCATTATAATTTCCTTTTAAATAAAACATAATTTTGTTTGTAGAATTTGTTATACATGTCACTATATTAACAATTATGTTAAACACCATGTTAAACACACACATGGTGTATGAGAAAGATGAACACACACACAACAGGGAACTCAACGCACAATGAAAGATAAGCGTGTAGCTCTCATATTTTCCATTATACAAAGATGTACATTTATAGTACAATGGTGTGACTCTTGGTTTCATATTCCAAGGTCACTTGGACTTCATTGTGACTTTTCGCATTCCACACCTACCCATGGAGGATTAGGTGTTCCAACATCCCCCCCCTTAATTCGAAGGGGTATGTGTGAGTCCAAGAAGAGAGTTATAATACAAATCTGCAAAGTATGCATGGCAGCCCTTAGGCTGAATCAACTCTCTGAAATGTTGGAAAAAGAGGTGGTTTAAGGATGACCATCAACACTAGAATCCAAAACTTGTTGCAGTTCCTGGAACTCTTCCAAAACTGGCAAGAAGCTGAAAGCTTCTGCTAGAGGAATTGTCCCTTATAAAAAAGGGAGACCTTCAACCTAAAAGAAGGGAGGTCTACTATCTGTGATGGTTTTAGGATTACCAAAAACACTGGAATGCTTGAAGCATTTCCTAGAACTCAACCAAAGCTGGCAAGAAGCTGAAGGCTTCTGCTAGAGGAAGTGTCCCTCATATATGAAAGGGAGACCTTCAACCTAAAAGAAGGGAGGTCTACTACCTGTGATGGTTTTAGGCTGTCCACCAACCAAAGATGACAGTTTAAGGTTGTCCACCGACCAAAGGCATGCTCATGGGCATCCGTGTCTCTGGCTACATCTCTGAATCTGGAATGATGAATTGTGGCTCAGGCTCGCTTGAACTGCTGTGTCTCTGGCTACAACTCTGAACATGGAATGAGTGATTGTGGCTCAGGCTCGCTTGATCTAGTGTCGAAGCTTGTACATGACCACCATTTTCCCCCCTGTCAGGGACAAGGTGAGATGATGGGGAAAAATCAACTGCAAGTTTTCTCAATATCCATGAACAAGTTCTAACATGTGTCTTAAACATCTTCTTGGCTGCTGATGCCCATTGCCAAGAAGCGATCCATCCAAGATGAATCTTTGTTCTTGCAGGAGGCTTGTTTCTGAAGCATCTGTGTGAATAATGGGTGTGCCGACCATAGTGCTTGCATGGATGAAGATCAAAACAATGATCTTTCATATGGCCAACTCGATCACAGTGTTGCAATTTTTCAATCTGTTGTTGTTGTGGAACAAGATCTGGAACAGTTGCAGGTGAACTGTCATAAAGGAATCCGGCACTCTGAAATATGATGGGCTTGGTGTAGTCTGGAATATGAAAGGACACATCCTTGTCATATCCAAGACCAGTTCTGTGCTTGTTGTGGACAAGCTCTTCCCAAGGTCTGATGATGGGCTTGAGAAGTGCAAGCTGAATTGCTGCATCTGCATGTAAATCTGCTCTTGTACAAGGAACTGAATGTGGATCAACTGCAACTTTATCTTCTTGCTGCTGATGGGAGTACTTCTCAATATTCTGAACAGAAACAGGTTCAGAATGGTGACTCTTTTGCTGAAGTTCGTCTTGTTGAAGCTAAGTTTCCAACTGCAAAAACTCAATCTTTTCTTGTGCATCTTGCAAACAATTTTGAATATTACAAAGAGAATTATTGCTCATTTTTACCATATCATGAACACTGGAATGAATGAAGTTATTCAACAACTCTAATGCCTCATTGATTTTAGCCATTTTTCAACAACTTAGGCTAAAAAATGAAAAGGTGTCGGCTTCAACCGATAATGCACCCGTTTACAATGTGATTCAACTTTCTTACAAATGACTTCAAAGACCCCCCTTTTTTTTTGAATTCTATCCTTTCAATGGTTTGTTACATAACAATGCTGAAATGTCACAAGATGTAGCAGATGGTGTGAGAGCACAATATCAATCCAAATGACAACAATAAAATGTCTATCACAGCTACTGCAAAATCCCAAGCAAAATAATATTGCGATCTTTTATCTAAACACCAATGCTCTCAAAGCAAATCCCTGAAAATCCCATCAATAATGACTCTGTGAAAACCGTTTCCAAGCAAGGGACAAAGTGGTTGACTTCAATGCTAACAAATGTACCAGAAAAACGCGGGTTTGACAGTTAGGCAGGGCGCACAGTTAGATAAATGCCACACAATTTGCAAGATGAAACTATCTCGACTTTTTCCTTCAATGTTGTACTGGAGATAATAACCACGCCCTCAGGACTAGCAATGGAAATGGAAACAAACTAGAGCAGTTCCCTTACATTCAATATAAATACACAGGGAATTAATGAAATAGAAGAACCTGGGACTTTTGCCTCAATAATAGCTTCCACAATATCAGTTGAAGATGGAGTGTGACCAGTAATGTAAATTCAGAATTTACAAACCCAAACTGATGTATATCGTGCCACTTATTTTACTGTGGGATTTGGCCGACGCAAATCCGGAAATGATGGACAACACAGCCAAGTCTGTGCCCTGCTCGAGGCAATCCTCCTCTATGTATCAGTCCTTTTCTTCAACAATACATTACCAGCAGTTCGTCCCAATACAATTTCAACAGACCATCACTAATAAGGATCACGGCCTACCCAGAATTTTTTAGCAACCTCCAGCACTGATATTTGTTCCACACAGCCAACAAGAAACACTAAAATGGGTCTCTTTTAAGGATACGCTTAGCCGTGGATGTGGTCCCAGTACAAAGGTAAACTCGACCTCTCGATAACCAGAACCTAACCCAGAACATTGCAGATTATTTGGACTTCGAGAAAGGGGAACTCGTCCCTCTTTGAGGAAGGACTTCAACCTAGGTAAACTTAGATATGCTCAGACCCTCTTAATGAAGAAACTCGACCTCAGAACGCATGTAATCCACCCACTGTTTTATGGCAGAGTGCGGCCATTTTACCTTACCAATGTGGAGAGCTGTGCAGAGGGCGTGGGGGCGTAAGGAGAAGGTTGAGCGGTTTGAGATGAGGGTGCTGTGGTAGCACAGTTAAGGGATGAGAGTGAACCAAAATAGTCGAACTCGCGAGGAGTCAGGATGCTAAGGGGATTTTAACGCAGAAATAAGAGCAATGTGGTATGGGATTCAATTATATAGTTTGTAACACAGCGAATAGGCCACGAAAGTGCATTATAACCGGAGACAGGTAACCAATTTCAAAAATAGAACTGCTCTTATACACATAGAAACTACCATGCAAGAATAATAGGAAAATGACAGAGATGCAGGTAGAGCGCGCACAGGACAGAGTCACCTCACCAGCAAAAACTGCACATTTTATATTTTGGAATGTAGACAACACAGAAAATGCAGCTAGAATTTAGCTGATTTGAACAGGGCCAACAATAACCTGCTCTGATACCATGTTAACCACCATGTTAAACACACACATGGTGTATGAGAAAGATGAACACACACACAATAGGGAACTCAACACACAATGAAGGATAAGCGTGTAGCTCTCATATTTTCCATTATACAAAGATGTACATTTATAGTACAATGGTGTGACTCTTGGTTTCATATTCCAAGGTCACTTGGACTCCATTGTGACTTTTCACATTCCACACCTACCCATGGAGGATTAGGTGTTCCAAAAATTCAGTCAAAATATTTTTATGAAAATGCAAGAACATATGGTTAAAAGGTTGAATGAAGACAGCTGAGATGATGTTGTGCACCACTACCCAGAATCAAGTTCTACAACAACACTTAAAGATTTTTATATTGCATTCAATAAGGTATTTTGATTTATACATTCATTTTATTCATATTTAAACTATTTTTATTTAATTACTTATACATATATATTTTTATTTCATTAAATATGTCGAAGAAGGATGGAAATGGAGTACCAGATATTTTCAAAAGCTTTATTGAAAAAATTAAGTTGGAAAAGATGAGAAAGAAGCATCTTATGAATGTTGAACTCGATCCTACTCTTAATCATTTCATTTGGAATGGGCTCGACAATATCCAATATCAAATAATACAAGGTGACTGTGAAGACATTGCAAAACTAATACCTAAAAGGGAATATGCCCTAGTTATTGTAGATATTCTTCATGGTTTCAATTTCACAAACATTGAATATGATAGTGAACCATATACTTATCAAGATTTTAGTAAATTGGTTATGGGTTTTCAAGAAGTGACAACATTACCACTTTGGAGATTTGTGATATTTCATTCAGACACACAGTTTGCAATGTTATTAACAAGCTTCAAGGGAAAAACAAACTCAAGGATGCAACTTACATGGTAAGACTTTGAAATTGTATGTTCGATTAATGTTGATTTTTTTTATTTATGTACAATTTAATTGAACTTTTACAATGTTATGTTACAAACAGAAGTCAAATATTGTTTCTTTCGAAGATCAACCTATTATAAGCGTATTCTTATTAATCCAATAGATGGGAAGAGTCATAGTCAAGTATTGGTTCATGATGCAGTTGTAAGAAAACTAACATATGAGGATAAAGATGCAAAATGAGATATAGTTAACATTTATAAAAAACCGCAAACATTGATTAACTATATTTTAAAGCTATGTTCAAATGAAGGAGATTGGGTTTTGGATTTATTCTCAGGTTTAGGAAGTTTTATTATACAAATTTGAATTTAAATATTTTATTTTTTATTTTTTATGTGTTTATACTAATTTTATTATATATTTATTTTGTGCTTGATGATTAGGTACAAAACTAGCATGTTGCATACAAAAAGGAAGAAATTGCATTTCCATTGAGAAAGACCTAGTGCAATACAAATTTATTCAACAAAGAATTAACGCTCTTCAATTCCTTCCAGATGCGAAGCAAGAAGTTGGTTTGAGGAAAGGAGATTTTAATGAATCATGTGTGGCAAAAAAAATAAAGGAACCTTAACCACCATTATATTAAATGATTGGAAAATGACACTTTGGAAGATTTGCAGACATGAAAGATCCATTAGAAGATGACAATGACCAAAATGAAGCAGAAAATGTTGTGGAAGAAGACATTGATAATGTTGTAGAATATGTTGAACATGGATTAGTTGATATTCTTGATGATCTATGCTTGCAAATAAAGCTCAGTTTTGAGATTTATTAATCAGTTTTTCTTGGTATGTTTAGAATTTGATATTTTATGATAAAAATCCTTATTTTTTGCAAAAAAACTGTGATTACTATTATTTTTTGACATAAAATTCAATAAAAATGCTAGTTTCTTCATTTTTTTTTGTTAAGATTTTCCCCAAAAAATTAGTTTATTTAACATGTTTTTTTTTTTAACAAAAAGTCTCTAAAAGTGTATTTTTTGCATTCTATTTATATTGAAAATGTGTATTTTTTTGTCATATGGTTCAAAATATTGGTTTTTTAGCGAAAATTATTTGATGTGCATTGAAATATTAATTAATAATACATAAACATATAGAAAATATAAACTTTATAATATTGACCCTTTTAAATTTTTTTTTTTATCTATGTGAAAAAATAAAGATTTCATTACAAATTTTTATTTAAAAAAATAAATATTTTCTTTTTAAAACACAAGTACATAAATACAATTAAAAAGAAACATCTTAGGGAAGAAGAAGACATTAGAAAATGTATAGTGTCAAAATCAATCCTGTAAAAAAAAGTGGGTGATGATACACCACCACTATTCAAAATTGACATAAAAAACACCACATCAAAAAAAAAAAAAAAAAGAAAAAAAAGAAGAAGAAGAAGATGATTCTGCATCAACATTTTTCAAAATCGGGTGCTTCTCTTGCTACCTCAAAAATGTAGGTACCAGTTCAGTTACCTATTTGATCGGTAACTATGTTGGGATAGTGAACTCAGTGACTGAGTTCACTCATTCCTTGGGGGAGTTCCAATCGACACTAGTAGTCACGGGGTTCGTGAGCTGAACACATGGGTTGTTTAGGCATGTTGGATGCACATGGAGTCACAGGGAGAGTAGCATACTCTGGCAGGGGTTTTCCAGAGGATGTGGCATCAATAGGCCACCAAACGACGTTGTATGAAGACAATGCTCTCTCATGGGAACATTGGACACAAGTGCCATGGAGGCTAGGCATAGTAGTGTCATTCCCATTAGCATGTGAGGAGATAGACCACTTAGGTCTACTAGGGCAGATGAGGAGGGGTAGCCTACATGGTGGGGTCACTAGTGGAATCATGGATGTATTGACACATGTGGGATGGCCGATGATGCAGAGTGGTGTAGTCGTTGGCGTAGGTGTTCAGTGGTGCATGGGGTCATACCACAAAGTTCAATGTTATGGAGAGGAGCACAAAGGTGTATGGTGGAGTATCAAGTTGTGCGGGCATGCACTGTGGAGTAGGAGCGACTCACACCACCTCGAGGTTCCGCATGGAGTGACAACTACATAATCATAGGAGAGGTACCGACTGATACAAGATGATATGGCAGCTGGTAGTGGTGTCTAGCAGTGCATATAGGGGTGAAATTGGGTGCAGGTGTGTGCCAAGGGGAACATAGATACACATTTGTATGTAGGGGAGCGCAGGTAGTGATGCGTGACACCAGCGATTGGGGTTTTGGAGCGTCACCTCCAGGGAGACTGTCTAATAGAGGCAACTGACATGACGGTGGGTGTAACTCACCCCAGATCGATGAGGATACATATGAGCATCATTTGATGATATCCATGGGGACTTGCGTGTCGGTCTCACTTCCACATTGTTTGTAGGTGCAACAGAGTGAAATGTTGTTCCTTGATGACTTCATCGTGAGCAACAAGATATAGAAGGCTTGCTCGAGACAGTTAGTTGGGGCACAAAGTGTCCAAAGAGATACTTCTTAGCAGTGGAATTTGGTCAGGGAACGAGCTAACAGGTACAGGTCTAGGGAGTGCGTGGTTTGCTGGAGACGCAACGTATGCTCCACCCCTGAGTTCACACTTATGGAAGTGACTGTGAGCGAGCTGCAAGGGACACTTCCGGTAGGACAACCCGAGTTGTTATGTAAGCATGAGGTACAGGGGATGATAGTCCTCGTCAGCAGGAGGATGCCTAGGCTCCAAGTAGTACTCGGGTACATCGCTTGGAGCTGGGATAATATATTTCGTTATGCGGTCTGGCAAGAGTAGAGCAGTTCATCATACGCGAGACATATTCTTGATGCTGAGTGCCCATCCATGGGATACGTACAAGGGCCAAAGAAAAGGCACAAAGGGGCCCCAAAAACTAGCAGCATGCCACAACAATAGGCATTGAAATTAGGATTTGTGAACCTCTAGTATGGTCATGGGATTCAGGGATCCAGTTGATGTGGAGGACACTCCATTACTTAGTGAGTACAGTCAAGATAGCCGATGATCCAGTTCATTATCAGGGTTACACATGGGGGATCACCGAGGTTTTCATCATATGGCAAGGCAGGTGGTTGTTCAGGATTGGGGCCAACAATAGAGTGATAAGCGCAAGCATTAGTGAGTCCACTTGGAACGTTGGGCATAACCTCAACTATCACATATATTATGGCTGAGAGTTGTAGGAGATGAGGCTCTGGTATGAGCATGCTAGAAAATTAGTCATGACCAGAGTGTTGCAGGGTCTGCATGATAGTTCCTTCCTGCGATGGGCATGAGACCCTCGCATCACAATACTTGACACTTCAACTACCCTTGGGAGTGAGTTGGGTTTGATAGGGTGTTACACAGTAATTTGTCACCGTCCGTACCATTCCCCGTCCCGCACAATGGAGGACCCATTATGTGACCTGTGAGCAATGTCAAGCCTTGAAAATACCTTCATTGCATCCCTTTCCATGAGGACAACATTTCTCCTGTTTATCATTTCCTGAACAGACCCCTAAAAACACATGTTTTTGCATTGGCGCTGGTAGTCCGTTATGTACTCGCGCCAATGGGGGAAAATTAACACTGAGCCCGCGCCAATTGGCACTCTGTCCCAGTGTTGTACCCGCGCCACTCTGTTTATGGAAAGTTTTTTAAAAAAGAGGCGAATTTTCGATTACAACAACTTCGTGGATGAGTCATCAGGAGTGGTTTCGCCTGAATAACCACGGCCTTCCTCCTTTGGCCTCTTGTTTCCACCTTATGGGGAACCTCCCAAGGGATAAAGCCTCCCTTCCACTATTGTAGGGATCCCAACCTCCTCCTCCCCTCTATAAATATAGCCTTCATCCATTGATGAAGGGGCCGAAAGGTCGAATGGTGGGAAGGCCGAATGGCCGAGGGGCTGAGGAGTGAAAGGCCGATAGTCTTGAAGTGGCCGAAGCTTTCATTTCCCTATTCCCAAGCGCCTTTGTGCTGTAAAGAATCCCTTCTTTCCCTTAAGGCCCATTCAAGTGAGGAGACCATTGTTACGAGACTCTGGAGAGGTTTCCCTTTCCTTGGCGAGCTTTGCGAGACGTGGACGACCGGAGACCCGTTCGAAGGAAGCTGCGACGTCAGAACTTGGCTGTAACTTCTATTCGTTTATCATTTTAATAGATGACTATGATTATGGTTCCACTCCTTTTTCCATCATGTTAATGCGAGTAATATCTTTTCTGACCGATGTTTAGTTACGTATGCCGGTTCCTATGCATGTATCTGTTCGTTTCTTCTGTGTGCAGGTGTTCATCCACGGAGATCGTGGACGGATTGTGATCTGCCAGGGCTGAAGGACGGGGACATCTTCTTCTTCAGATCTAGCGTTGGAATCCAGGTAGGCTCTTATCCCAAGTCTTTCATTCGTAACTAGGAGCTTGCGTCATAGCATTGTTTGCTTGTTGCTAGACCCCTGCTGGGCTAGTAGGGATCGCCTCTGTCCGCAGAGGGGATTTACCTCCTCAACAAATTGGCGACTCCGCTGGGGAGATCGTCCGGTCTTCATTGTCTCGTTTATGTTGTTTCGCTTTGATCGTTTTTCCTTGCTTGATGAACCTTCTGGGTTGGGTTCTTTTTGTGTTTTGGCTTTTGGTTCAGCCCCCAGAGGATCAGATCTGACCTCTGCTTTTCCGAATTTTGACCTTTTCATAGTTGGCTTGATTGGCGCGAGTTTAGCCCTGACAGTCGCGCCAGTTGGCGCAGGTTGCCAGTTTATCACTCGCGCCATCCCCTGTCTGGCGCGGATTACAGCCAGACAGTCGCGCCATTTCCTGTAGGTGGTAGGGTTATCCTTGTTCGGAAGTTTCTTTTGGTCAGTATTTTGCTTCTGGGTTTGTTTTAGATTCAGCTTGAAGTGGGAAGTCTGGTTTTGGTTGGGAGAAATTCTTTGTTTTTTTCATTTTCATGCAGTGGCGCTTGTTGTCAGTTAGCAACCCGCGCCACTTGGCCATTGGTGCTAGTTTTCAAGTAAAAGTCACGCCAAGTGGCGCTAGTTGTCAATGTACAAGTCGGGCCACTTTCAGGGTGTATGAAAATTGAGTTTTTTTTTCCCTTAATCCTTCACTAGTGTGTCTTTCCCTTTGGGTCTTTCCTCTGTATGAGCATAGATTACATTGCTCATTATTTGGAATGTCTTCTTTCTATGATTGTTTGATGTAAAAGGGAATGAATGCCTTGTTTTGATCTCTTGCTTTGGAAGTCCTTTTTGTTTTTGACCGCATATGTCTTGTCAACTTTTGAGGGATTTTGTCACAAAGTATTTTGAAACAACGATTGCATTCTTAGTGTTTGTTTGCATCCCTTTTGCTTTCATCCTTCATTAAGAAGATTTGCGTTCTTTTAGTTTTCGTCTCATAGTTTTCTTTTCGTTTAAATGCATTAGATCACATTGCATCGAAAAGTGTTTTTGAGATTCATCATTGGACTTAGATCACATTGTTTAGTGATTGAAAACTAAAAATCGCTTTGAGTGCATTCTCTTTTGTTAAAAGCATGCATTAAGTAGATTCTCATTTCATCGAAAAATGCATTGAGTGCATTCTTATTATTTGAAAAGAAAAGGAAATTGTGCATAGATTACGATTGCATAGTTTTCGGGAAAAGAATTTTGCGTAGATTACATTGCATAATTCGCTTCGTTGGATGTTTTAGAATACTTTTGGATAGTGAAAGTCATCTAGTTTGGAAAAGTTTCGTTTTCAGTTTTGCTGTTTGTTGCATCATTGTTTGAAGCTCTTCCCTTAACTAGATAGAATTCATCGAATTGAAAAGTTTTCTTTTCTCATATAGCTTTGCATTTAGGAGACACTACATACGATAGGGCCTGGAAATTGAAACTTAATTGAAGATCAACTGTAAAATTTATTCAATTAACCTAAGGCAGCATTGGAACTTAAAGAAACATATTTAGAAGGTCTAGGCTAGAGACGTGTTCTGGCGTCGTTAAACCTAGCAGCTGTCGTTCGCCTGTTGGCTTTAGACAGCGCTAGTACGGACTTGTGCTCCCCGTACCGTCGCGTATATAAAGGGAGACCCCTATAGGTTTTCAATCCTTTATCCACAGGAAGCCGAGTCTGCCGCCCTATACCCGTGATACACCGAACACAGCATTCGGGGAGACTACCTGCACGTACGGAAAGTCCTTGGTCGATTTCTATTTCATTATTTGAAACCAAGGTGTATATTGCAGTTCACGGATATTTGGTACACCCTTTGTGCCTAGTTTTTCCTGAGCAGTCATTTGGTCTTTTCTGACTCCCTAAACTTGAAAATACCGTCAAGCGCTTGTCCTTTCACGCTTGTGTCAACTCTGAAAGAGATAGAGTCATCTTTTATCGTTTCTCGACTCTTAAAACATGAAACGGTAGGACTTCTTATTTTCCAATGTGGTAAAATTAATCGCCCACGATTTCACACCTATTTAGACATTGCTTGTTGACCGTTTGATCGTGTGTCTTAACTCGTTTTCAGCCCGTGTGTAGTTTTGAGTTTGATGGCAACTTTTTCAGAGTTTACCAACCAAGGAATCCCCTCAGAAGGGAATCCTGGTCACTTTCCTCCTTTTGGAAATGTTGGCGCTCCTTATATGGCGACGTTGTCCCTTCCTGGGATAACTGTTGGGTTGCCTGTCTGGTTGTTCTCAACCTCTGTCGTTCCAAATGTCTCAGTTACTGGTCAATCAGTTCCTCCACCCGAACCACATCATGTTGATTCTAAGGTGGACCTCTCCCCTTCTTCGCCTGTTTCTGCGTCCTCCTCTTCTACTTCGCCTGGTGAAAGTCTGGATTCAAGTAACCAGGTGGCTAAGAAGAAGAAGAAGAAGACAAAGAAGAAGAAGTCTGATAAGCGAGAGGCTAAATGTGCAGCTACTGTCTCCGAGACGTCTCCTCTTGATAACCCTTCCAACCCTCCTCGGAAAGTCAAGTTCCCCTGCATGTTGTGCACGGGAGACCATCTTCTTCGAGACTGCCCTGGCATTCCCAAGGTACTCGAAGTATGGTCAAACGGTCGCCCACCGTTGTCTTTGGCTTCCGGGAGTCAGGTTGGGGGCACTGGTAAGGCTCCTAAGAAGCAGGGTAAGATCACCAATCCCTGTAAGTTGTGTGAAGGGCACCATGCTATTCACCTTTGTCCTTATATGGATGAAGCCAAGCGAGTCTTGGACAACTTGACTGTTTCTACACCACGCCTCCCGGCTGGTTATAAACAGCTTTCTTTGAGTCTTCCACCGGTTGATGCCGTGATTGGTCAAGGGTCATCCTTGGTCGATCCCACTCCTCCAGAAATTCAGATTCAAGAATCCGTTCCCGACCAACCATTGGTCGTGGGATCGGTTGAACTGGCCCCATCTGCGGTGCACCAGGTCTTTTCTGTTGAGAGTGGACCCCATAACCCTCATGTTCTTCTGGTTTCTTCATATTCGTCAGACTTGGAGAAAGATTCTCCTGTCCCTGTGCTTCAAGAAGCCGCTCCTCCGCCTCCCATAATGGAGGCTCCAGAGGATATTCCTCCCGCCTTCGGGATGGAGGTCATGGAGGAGGCTTCTGCTTCCGTAACATCAGGGGAAGACCTTCGCATTTCGATGGTAGCCCCTCCGAGTAGTTTGGTCGCTTCCTTTGATTGGAATCGATTTGCAGGATTTCGCCTTCCGTCTTGTAGCCTTGCACCGAGATCACCGGTCTGGTCTTAAGTTGAGTTTGTACCCACGGCACCACCCATTATAGACGAAGGTGCGTCTGTTAGTATTCTGTCTTCAACTACCTGGCAAGCTTTCGGTTCGCCACCGCTTGCGCCTGTTACGCACAATCTGTTGACATTCAATAGAAGGACGAGTCAACCGTTGGGGATCCTTCCAAGGTTACCTGTTACTTTGAGAGGTAAAACCGTCCATATGGACGTGATGGTCGTTCCAGGCCCCTTGGATTTCAATCTGATTTTGGGGCGTGATTACACCTATGCCATGGGAGCGCTCGTCTCCTCCCTCTTTCGCATGGCCTGTTTTCCACATGAAGGAAGGATCGTGACCATTGATCAGCTGTCGTTCTTTGGTCCCACTGTGGCAGCTGGTCTGCCATCACCCCCTCCTGGTTTTTATCCACCTGTTGTATCTGCCCCACCGCAGGTCAACTATGTGTCTACTTACCCCGTGCCTGTGCTCAGTGATGATGCCGTCGTGCATAATGTGCTGGGGGCATTGGGTCCTGACTTCCAGGATGTTTCCCTTCCATCAGGAGTGGAACTCTTGGAAGCACCGCCTTCTTGTTCATTTTGATGTAAGTCGGTCGGAGCACAGTTCATTTTCTTGTGTCAAGCTCCTTAAAAAATGAAACAAGGTTGTCGGAGCAGAGTTCCTTGTCTTGTGTCAAGCTCCTTAAAAAATGAAACAAGGTTGTCGGAGCAGAGTTCCTTGTCTTGTGTCAAGCTCCTTAAAAAAAAATGAAACAAGGTTGTCGGAGCAGAGTTCCTTGTCTTGTGTCAAGCTCCTTAAAAAATGAAACAAGGTTGTCGGAGCATAGTTCCTTGTCTTGTTCCAAGCTCCTTAAACCATGAAACAAGGTGTCTTGAGAATAGTTCTTTTAATGTGTCAACCTCGTTAAAATAATGAAACATGTTCCTGTTCAATTCGAGTCTTTGATAAGTTCTCGTAAAATACCAGTCGAGTCTTTAGGTCTCGTAACTTGAACCTTCATTCCCTCCATATGTTTACTCAGGTGCATGGAATAAAGCTTGGGGGGCATGTACCTCGAATTGAGTCACCATGCTGGGGGCATGCTTACTGTTTCAAGCATAGTTTGTTTCCATTTCAAGCTTGTGTAAAAATGAAACCGGTTTCAAGCATAGTTTATCTTTGTTTCAAGCTTGTGTAAAAATGAAACCAACTTCAAGCAGAGTTTCCTGATTTCAAGCTTGTGTAAAAATGAAACCATGCCCATTTTACCTCTTGTGATTGCCATTTCATCAGCCTGTTTTGTCAGATGAGCCCTGGTTTTCTCACTCCATCGTCATTATCTGCTTGGCCGATCATATGCCTTCACTTGGTTGTTTTACCTTTTCCTGAGGAACCGCTGCGATGAGTGGTCTTGTTAGCCAGCCTCTTGACCTTTACTTGTTCAGAGTAGTTCCACCATTACCGGAACCAGTCGCTACCCTTTATACCACTCGTTCCTCCAGGAGGAGTCATCTTTCAGCTCTTTTCTGACTCTCTAAACATGAAAAGATTGCCGAGGCCATTGTCGTTTCGATCTCGTTAAAATGGACACGAATCGACATTCACCCAGTATAAGTTTAACCCTTTTTCGGGCTGGGATGGATTGATTACGAAAAAGGAATACCCTAGCCTATCGCGACTAGGAGGTTTTTCCGGATATTGTTTTCTACCTTTTCGGATCTGGGGAACTATTTACGAAAAGGGACCTGTGGAGTTTTCTTTTCCGCTGTCTTTTCAAACTCTCTAAACATGAAAAGACGCCGAGTTCTTCCTTTGTCGGACTCGTTAAACCCTGATGACATTGGATTCCGTCGAAATGACGTTCTCCGAGTTTCTCCTTCCTAGGACTCGTTAAATGCACTAGGATGGATTCGCCCGAAGGGCGGACTTATATGACAAGCATATGGTATCCTCTTCAAGCTTGTGTAAAAATAAAGAGGTACTCACCAAGATGGTGGGGAAAAATGGAACCATCATCGTTGTCGTCGGCAGTATGTCGCTCTTGAACATGGCACTTGTCTGCATTCGTGTCGGGTTGGGGACATCTCATCTCGTTGCTTCACTTTGCTTCCATGGGTTTGGGTAATCTCTTTTGACCTCTCATCTGTTCACTGCCTCGTCGCCATGACCCCTGATCCGTTGATATCAAATACTGCCAAGTCCATTGTCGTGCCGTTCATGTGTTCAAGAGAAGTTGGCCTCTGCAAATATCAACCTTCCTCTGTTTCTCATACGATCCTGATTCACAACAAAAACATCATGTTCCTCTGTCTCGTGTCGATGATGTGGGAATCATTATGGCCCAACTTCGATCAAGGTCACTTCTGTCGACTTCAACTCATTATCCAGGAAGTTGGTCTAGAGACTCCTGATGGTACCTTGGAGCCTGCATGCCTCAATGGCAGGTTCGTCGCATTCGACGTGAAGTTTACATCATTGACTTCCGATCGAATGATTCTGTGGGTGTTCGACGTCAACTCATTTATTCACATGCCGTAGATTGTACCTGTAGTACCTTGAGGACCATTGTCATTATTGGTGGTTTCTCTCGCGTCTGTTAACAGCTTTCATCATTGGCTGGTAATCAGACGATGTTCTTGCATGTTCGACTTCAACTCACATATTCGCATGCTTGAACTTGTACTTTGTTTGGGTCGAGATGGAGCACAAGACCCTGGATTGTGTCTGTTGTAATCCAGGCTGTGATTGTGGATTATTATCATTATGTACATGAATCACTGATTGGATGGCTGCGACCATACCTGAGTCTATTTATTTGATCTTAGTTGGATGGCTGCGCCCATACCCTAGATCCGGATTATAGCATACTCTGTTTCGGATAGGCTGCGTCCATACCACTTATACATCATGTACTTGAGATATCAGTTGTATCTTTCTGCGCAGGTTTTCCGACGGCGGGCCTTCAGTTGAACATGTTCTCGTAAAGCATTTCACCCCTCTCCCTCTCGGGCCTCATACTTTAGGGGCATACGTTACACGGTAATTTGTCACCGCCCTACCATTTCACGTCCCGCACAATGGAGGACCCATTATGTGACACATGAGCAATGTCAAGCCTTGAAAATACCTTCATTGCATCCCTTTCCATAGGACAACATTTCTCTGTTTATCATTTCTGACGGACCCCTAAAAACACATGTTTTGTTGAGCGGCGCCGTTATGTACTCGCCAATGGGGGAAAATTAACAACTGAGCCGCGCCAATTGGCGCTGTCCCGATGTTGTACCGCGCCACTGTTTTGTAAAGTTTTTAAAAGAGGCGAAGTTTCGATTACAACAACTTCGTGGATGAGTCATCGAGAGTGGTTTAGCTTTAAATAACCACGGCCTTCCTCCTTTGGCCTCTTGTTTCCACCATATGGGGAACCTCCCAAAGGATAAGGCCTCCCTTCCACTATTGTAGGGATCCCAACCTCCTCCTCTCCTCTATAAATATAGCCTTCATCCATTGATGAAGGGGCTGAAAGGCTGAATGGCTGAAAGGCTGAATGGCTGAGGGGCGGAATGCTGAAGGGCTGATAGTCTTGAAGTGATGAAGCTTTGCATCTCCCTATTCCCAAGTGCCTTTGTGCTATAAAGAATCCCTGCTTTCCCTTAAGGCCCATTCAAGTGAGGAGACCATTGTTACGAGACTCTGGAGAGGTTTCCCTTTCCTTGGCGAGCTTTGCGAGACGTGGACAACCGGAGACCCGTTCGAAGGAAGCTGCGACGTCAGAACTTGGTTGTAACTTCTGTTCGTTTATCACTTTAATAGATGACTATGATTATGGTTCCACTCCTTTTTCTATCATGTTAATGCGAGTAATATCTTTTCTGACCGATGTTTAGTTACGTATGTTGGTTCCTATGCATGTATCTGTTCGTTTCTTCTGCGTGCAGGTGTTCATCCACGGAGATCGTGGAAGGATTGTGATCTGCCAGGGCTGAAGGACGGGGACATCTTCTTCTTCAGATCTAGCGTTGGAATCCAGGTAGGCTCTTATCCCAAGTCTTTCATTCGTAACTAGGAGCTTGCGTCATAGCATTGTTTGTTTGTTGCTAGACCCCTGCTGGGCTAGTAGGGATCGCCTCTGTCCGCAGAGGGGATTTACCTCCTCAACATAGGGGAGATAATTCCGACCTTCCATTGGATTTTAGTGATTATTTGTTGGCGTCGGGGACTTCACCAGCATGGAGGGATGATAAACAAGGGGAGTTCAGGGGAAGCTCGTGCAAGGAAGGATTTATTTACAAAAGAGTTGGATTGTATCTTTAGGTGCCCACCCTTGGAGTACATGAGATGGATGACTGAGTAGAGAAGTTGCACGTGGAGAAAGATAAGACTTTATATGATCATGATGCTCTATTTACTGATGGTATGCGGAGGGTTCAGGTGCCTATACTAGGTTGGACAGTGAGTGGAGAAATGGATGCCTCAAGTTGATTAGGATGGCTTGGGATCCTGGCAAGACATGACATAGATCAGGGATGGCTGGGTCGTACATTTTGGACCCTAGTATTGTGTGCAGAGACTATTGGGGTCAGTTGATCGAGAGGGTGCTTGTCCAGGAATTTTTTAAGGAAAAGTAATTTTTGGTGGGGAGGACTATAAAGTCCCCAATTAAATTGATTTTCTAAGAAGAATTTCCATTTTTGCAATTTGGGTGTTGGGAAAATTCTTGGAGGAGAAACTTAGGAAAAGTGGATCGAAGAGATTTTAGTGGAATGTGGGGTCCACTCACTTGCAAAATAATACACACCACTTGGTAAATAATTCAATTTTTATAAGTGAGATTGAAATCATAAGAGGGAGCCACATGAGACCCAAGACCAACAAGCACAAATACGGGGAAAGAAGCATCATTAAGGGCTTATGACATTTTGATACCCGATTGTTGCTTTGGCTGTTCAACTGAGCTACGAAGTGATGCTTAGCACAAGATATTCCCAAGGAGTGAAGCTCATCCTTTCTTCGGTGGACCTCGAGTGCCACCCTAGGAAGGCTTTCATCTTAGTTTGGAGACTGGGAGAGAAGCATCCAACAGGAATTACGCTATTTTGGTTCAGCAGGGATGCAAAAGTAGAGGCCACAAAGTCTTGGAGGATAAGTGGTTGTTGATTTATGGTAGCATCAGATGTGATCTAAGTCTCAAAATTTTTAGGGAGGCTTAGGCACGTATTTCAAAGAACCTAGAAAATATTTTGGAAAATTCCACTCAGATCATGTTTTATGAAAATAATTAATTATTTTTAATGAGACCCTAAGTCTAAACTTAAGAAATTAAAATAATTAATGGATATTAATTAAAACATAGTGTGAATCTTCTAGAAAATTCAGAGATCAATTCAATTTAATCTTAGCCGTTGATTAACGATTTAATCTCGTATGCTGAAGACTCAACAAGAATATTATAAGGACTTGATGGATCATTTGGAGAAAACATCGAGACAAAGAAATAATCCAGAGATCAAAATTATTTAGTGAGTAGTGCTCAGGGAGAAGATTGATCAAGAGGATTCTCGCAGAGAGGGGCAGGGATAATTTTTGGTTGGATATTTTCCCAAGTTGGGAATACACAGTAGAGAAGACAGAGAGAAGTACGTAGAGAGACAACGCAGCAACTACACCAAGGAAACTTTAGGGGCGAATTTTAGCCCAAGGGAGAATTTTAAAGGGTTTTAAATTTTGGAGGGGCGAATTTTTAATATAAAACCCATTTTGTATAGTTTTATAAAATTAGCCCTATAATTATTTAAAAAATAATTAATTATTAGATGTTAGTCAAAAAAAATAAATGCGCACAAACCTTCAACCCTGGATTCGCCTCCCGATTTTTTGGTTTGGAGCGGATTTCACCCCCATTTTTTACTGGTTGGGGCTTGGAAGTTGGAGGAATTCGCCCGCATTTTTTACTGGTTGGGGCTTAGGGCTTGGAAGTTGGAGGTGATTGCCTGAGCATCTAGTCCATTGGCCTCTCCACCTCAAATTTTTGTATAAATTTGCTAGTTTCGAAGTGTGCTGATGATTGCTTCGACAAGTCTAACAATGTTGGTCAGTGGGGGCTGAGCTCATCTATTCCGTGCTAGATGTAGTCAGGAAGGAGGCAGAAATATGTGATTGTATTCAAGGTATGTGTGTTTCAGATTCGAACCCTTGACCTTATTATTTGAATGTAGTTTTCAGTTGTGAGAATTGTTGTGGGTTTTTTCTATGCAGGGTTTCAAGTGTGTCATTATTTGTGAGGAGCTACTGGATCTGGGATGGGAGCCCTTTTGATCTCCAAGATCAGGGAGGATTACCCTAATAGAATGATGCTTACCTTCTCTATTTTCCCTTCTCCAATGGTGTTTGATACAGTGGTGGAGCCTTACAGTGAAACGCTCTCTGTGCATCAGCTGCTGGAGAATGCAGATGAGCGTATGGTACTGGACAATGATGCCCTTTACAACATCTGCTTCATCACTCTTAAGCTCACAACTCCTAGCTATAATTATATTTTCTCAAGACTTTTTACACATGCGTTGATATTGAGAAGTTCGAGGTTGCATATAAATAGTTTCACAAATGCATCTGGTAACACATATCAAAGCTCGGTTTACAGGGTAAATGTTATGCTCTTAAGATGGGATTAGTTTCTACATTGTTGCACTTAAACGACACCGTATTTGATTAGTTCACATATCTACATGCTCTATATATGACCTCTTTGAATTAGGGTGTAATCAGTAAATAAACCAAAGAAAAACCATCTAAATCTGAGTTTTAATGGGTTTTTTCGTACTCAGTAAATGTCTTTAATCGGGTTTGTTGTCTCTATCGTTGCAGAGCATCCTGCTTCTTTCTGTGAAGCCTACTATAGCTAAAATGGGCACAACTTATCTAAATTTGGCTTTATCCCTATGAAATATGAGCCCAAGATTTGTAGGGTAAAACTGGCCATAACTCCTTAATCCTTTAGAAATGTTAGTGTCACCCGCATGGAAATATGATTTCAGAATGCGTGCCATGTTTTCTTTGGATTCCTTGGGTTTTCCAGAATATTCTTTCTTTGGTTTCATCATATGAGGGGTTTTAGAAAATCATGGAGGGTATGTCATATTTCCGGGGTCTTTAATTTTTTCATAAAGGTTGTCCTTCTGAGCCTTATCCTTCAAGTTGCAAGGTCCTTTTGTTTTATTTTCCCTTCATATTTATGGGCTTTTCTCTATGCCTGTTACTGTGATTTGTCTTACTATTTTGGTTTCCTTGTTTGGTTTACATCTAAAGTTGTTTGTCTATTTAGTGGGTCCACTTTGGGCCTCCTTTAGATTTCCAGCTTCACAGACTCCAACAGATAAAAACCTTCATATTATTACTTCATTAAAAGCCCATCTCTATAAAAAATCTAGGGACCAACCTGGAATACTGAATATTGATCTTTCTAAAGTAGCTAAAGACCAAAAAAAAAAACCTTTTGGAACCATGGTGCCAAATGGTATGTAAGGTGAATTTACATCATTGTGAAACATTTTTACAGACTATTGCAATATTATGAAATATGGAATACCAAAAGAAGGAATGCATAGGAAGAGAATAAAAGAGGAGGAGATAATGGGAACCTACATAATTCTTTTCACAAATGGATTCTTGAACTACTTAGTTAGGTCCTTGGGGTGGGTCAACTTCTTCATTTGTTCTTGTATGCTTTAGACTGTCCCCAAGGTGCATTATCTTTGATGCTTTTGTGTTGCATTATAATTGCTTACCCTGGAAATATGTTTCCCAACTGATTCTCTCGACATTGAACCTTCCTGATAATGGTTGATGGCTCACAGTTAAGTAGGAGGTGCACAGATAATCCTTCCTTATAATGGTTGTATGGCTCACGGTAAAGTAGTAAGTGCACAATAGTTACTCACTGCTCTCTATTCAATTGAACGAATAACAACAGAGACATTGTCTCTCTTTATAAAGGAGGCAACCAATGTTGTACAATAACAATTTTCAATAACCATAACTCTAATTATTTGGTTAGAGCGCCCAATATGCATGCATATATGAATGTATTGGCCTTCTATAGAACTGCACCTAGACTGGAGTAGGCTATATGCTCATGTAAAACCTATCTCGTGCTCTTTTCTTAAAACTGGATGTAAATTATAAATAGAGAAGCGACTCCAAAATAGAATTGAACATAACTGAAATTTTCTAAATTTGGAACAACATGAAGTGAAGGTGATGAGAACACTCTAACAAGATGACCCAAAACATCTTATGCAGTGAACCATAAATCAAATTCAAGTATCCCCTGAAAAATTCCCAGTGCTTTAATTGGTTTTGTTGTCTCTGCTGTTGCAGAGCATCTTGCTTCTTTTTGTGAAGCCTATTATAGCTAAAATGGGCACAACCTATCTAGATTTGGATTTATCCCTATGAAATCTAAGCCCAAGATTTGCAGGGTAAAACTGGCCATAACTCCTTAATCCTTTAGAAATTTTAGTGTCACCCACATGGAAATATGGTGTTGATTGTTTTTTTTTTTTTCTCTGTCTGTGGTCCAGTACATCCCGCCTCTTTCTGTGAAGCTATCTGTAATTAAAATCCAGCCTCTTTCTAGGGTTGTAGAGTGCCTCTAGATTTGCAGGGTAAATCCTTGAAAATGAATCCAAGATTTGCTTTAGAGAATGCCTCAAATGGTCTGTGAAATACTTCAGGGGCTAGTACAACAAGGTCAACTCCAACAAGGCTAGTATGTGTCTCCCAGACTCTTCAGGTTTGCACAAACAATCTTCTTCAAATCTACCTCATCAAATTTTCAACAATGTTTCCTCTTCATATATAATCAATTCAACAAGGGTTAATAAATCTGCTCCAACAAGGATCTGCTCAAGAGATACAGAGGAGGCAGGTTCAAAAGACACTAATGTTGTTTCTCCAAGACAAAGGATATGTCTACACTTTCCAAGGTTTAGGTTCTTCACAACAATTTTGTCATCAGTTGAGATTCCTCCTTTAGAAGGGTTGTGATTGTTACTTCAATAGGTTTGCTTCAACTTAATCTTCAAGATCTTCAATCTTTTTCCAAATAGTAGAAGTGGGGGATTCTCCAAATATAGCTTCAAAAACCCCACTACAATTTGTTCCAACAATTCCTCAAGCAATAGTATATAAGAGTGCTTTAACGAAGGTGAGATGATATGCTGCATAGATCATTCAAGAAGTTTCTAATGTTGTTCTTCAAGTTTTCTCCCAGAAGGTCACTATGCTGCTTCAACAGATTACCAATAGTCTGCTCTCAAGGGATGCTAAATTTCCAACCAAATGCCACAGGTCTAAAACATTAAGTGCCACAGGTTCAATTTTTTCACAATGCCACAGTTCTGAATCATAAAGTGCCAAAATTTTGAATTTTCACAGTGCCGCAGGGCCGAATTATTATAGTGACATAGGTCTGAATTTTCACAATGCCACAGATCTGAAATTTTATAGTGTCACAAGTCCAAACTAATGAGACTATAGATCCGAAATTTGTTCACACGGGTTTGAGGATGTTTCCATGGGTCTGAGAATCTATGCATAGTTCCAAGGATCTGAGCTCCTAAAAGTTTGTTCACACGTCAAGAACAATTTTGATCTTCACCTTTACCATAGGTTCGAGAGTATGAGCTATTTCAGTCTAAAATCTTACTCCAAATGAACCACAACAAATACAATGAAACCATAGGGGATTCGCCGAAAAATTCCAAACTTTAGATAATCTTCGTTCTCCTTACTTCCTTGGTTCATGAGTTATGAACCCTCTTACTTCTGCTTTTTCACTTGTTATGTATCTCAGAGCTAAGTTAATGGCCTAGAATGAGGAGTCCAACTTTTTATTTATACTTGTTTGACTATTTGAAGAGACATATCATTTGGGGTTGGAGGTCTGACATGAGTATTTGAGTCGACCTATGCAACAATATATATATATATATATATATATATATATATATATATATATATATATATATATATATATAATATATATATATATATATATATATATATATATATATATATATATATATATATATATATAGATATATATATATATATATATATATAATTATGTCTTTTAATTTTGGCAATTTTTTTATCACAATCTAGCATTGCAAGCAATCATGTGGTTGATAATGAGGCTCCTTTTTTATATGGTTGAGTAACCATATTTGTAGCTATATTTTTCAAACTCTGACCATGGCATGTGCTTTAGGTATTCATAGGTTTGATGTATGGGTATGCCATTAAAAAATGTGTGGAAAATGCTCCAACATTATTGCTTTGATATACAACATCTCTTGAACAAATTCTACCAGCGCATTTTGTTTCTGAGTTAGAATATCATCTTGTTGGAATAGATAGAAAGAATTATATTTTAGAATTGCTTAACGTGCTCCAAAGTTAAACGAGAGAAATTGTCCTTGTGTTTCTCTTTAATCTTTAGAAAAGTTTTTCACTGGGGGATTCCAAATCTAAAGTCAAGTCAAGATCATGATCATAGTAAGTCCACTAAGGTTGAAGCTATCTTGAATGTAATCATCATCAAATTCAAAAATGAACTCGTTTCTCCATGATGTTTCCTCTCCATCAGAATATACTTCTTCATTTATGTACCTAGGGAATATTAGGGATTGCTTCAACAATTCTAATGGCATCAATGACAACCATTTTTCTCAGACTTTTGTTTAGCATGGTCTTCATCTAAAATTGGTTCTAGAGATTTTCCTTTGAATTCCTTGATTTTGTGTCTAACCTTAACTTCCCACTTTTCTTCTTTTTGAGTCTCTTTAAGTCCCTCGTCCTCTTTTTGCTTTTCAATTGATTCTTTCTTTCCCTCTTCCTTTTCTTGAAGATTTTTTTCTTTATAGGTTGTGAAGTGATCTCGTTGTGCACATTTCAACTAGATTGAATTGAATTGAAGAATTTTAATGACATCCAAGAGATCAAAAATGGTCTAAGGGAACTTCTACTACCTTTCTGAACTATCTTGCAGGGTAAAACTAGCCATAACTCCTTAATCATTTAGAAATGTTAGTGTCGCCCGCATGGAAATATGGTGTTCATTTTTTTTTCTCTCTCTATGGTCCAATACATCGTGCCTCTTTCTGTGAAGCTAACTATAATTAAAATGGGCACAACCCATGTAAAGTTGGCTCTATCCTGCCTCTTTGTCTGTATTTAGATGTGCTTTGTTACTGCCCATGCTCTGTGTGCCTAATCTATTGTTAGCATTAAAATATTGTTTACATTTGTTAAGAATGTATGCATCAAAGTTGTCCCTATCTTCACCGGGGTTATATAGCGCCCTAGATTTACAGGGTAAAACCACGCTGACTTCTTGAAGTTGTCCCTATCTTCGCCAGGGTTGTAGAGCACCCTAGATTTGCAGGGTAAAACTAGCCTGAACTCTTGAAGTTGTCCCTATCTTCACTGGGGTTGTAGAGCGACCTAGATTTGTAGGGTAAATCGAGCCTGAACTCTTCAACACATATTAATACACGTTGTTCTGTAGATCTGTTTTTTTTTCTTTGGTAAGTTTAAGTGTTAGATTTAATTGTCTTATGGGACCCCACCCATGAAAATGTTAGGTTATTCTACTCCAGCTCTTATGTATTTTAATACCTAGTTTATCTGGGTGAAAAAGTAATCTCCATAGTCTGTCTTTTTCAATATATCTTATGTATTTGATACTGTTTATTGCAGTTAGTGATTTGAACCATCTGATATCTGCAACAATGAGTGGATTCATCTGCTGCTTGAGGTTCCCTGGTCAGCTTAACTAAGATCTAAGGAAGCTAGCAACGAATTTTATCCCCTTCCCTTGTCACAACAGGTATCTGACTGCATCTTCCATGTTTAGAGGAAAGATGAGCACCAAAGAGGTGGATGAACAGATGATGAATGCTCAGAACAAGAATTCATCATACTTTGTGGAATGGATCCCCAACAATGTGAACACTGAAATCTAGTGAATGTGATATCCTACCTAAAGGCCTCTCCATGTCGTCCACATTCATTGGGAACTCAACATCCATTCAGGAAATGTTCAGGAGAGTGAGCGAGCAGTTCACTGCCATGTTTAGGAGAAAATCCTTCTTGCATTGGTACACTGGTGAGGGCATGGATGAGATGGAATTTACTGAAGTAGAGAGCAACATGAATTATTTGGTGTCTGAATACATGAAATATTAGGATGCTAGTGCAGAGGATGATGAATACTATGATAATTAAGAATCAACTTAGGGAAGATAAAGCAGAAGCTTACGTAATCTATCGACAACCGCTAGTTGTTTCAATGCCTAGTAGTTGTTTGTTTGTGGATTTCATTTGCTTTTCTTGTTCTTTCATGGCCTGCTCTACTCCCATAGAAGGTTTTCACATTAAATGCACAAAATTTGTATACAACTACTATATTATGTCCTTGGTTTTGTTGATCATAATTAAATTTTTATTTTTGTCAATTTCACGTGATCTATACATATTCATTTGAATGGAAAAAAAACAAGGTAATCTGTCGTAGCAAAGTAAAATGTAGTGTGAATTTACTTAATGCATCTTACATTTCGGATTAGACTAGTGCATCTTATCTTTGGTTTTGTACTAGTGCATCCTAGCCTAGATTGGAAGGAATGCAAAGTTATGGAAGATTCAACGAATTTTGGGAATATTTTTGTAGACTTTATTCTTAACTGTGCAAATTCTCATGAGTTTCATAACAATACAATAGTTTCCCACAAAATATTTGAGTATGGACATTCAATTATTAGTTACTCGTACAGTGAAAATGCAATAGTATTCCTACAAAACCTTATGTATAATGAGTACATGGAAATTTTCTTTCCTTTGCCTTTCTCCCTTTTGAAAGGCTTCAAAAAACATGTCTAGATGGTCTACACTACAAGGAATGGTCTTCCTTTGGCTCAGGTGCATGAAGGATATCTACTTCATCAAAATCACTTGAGGCTTCCATTGGGCCTCTTTCTTTCTAAGGTTCCTACCATTTGTGTGTCAGAGCAGACCACAGCTAGAATGGAAACCTGGTCAATGGTTTAACACTATGTCAATCTTACCAGTGAAATGACTATAAGCTACTGTTTTTGGTGCCTATGTCCTCCAATTGTTATTTTATTTTTCCTTATTGATTAAGAGAGTCTATGCAACACTGATAGGTATGAGGAGTTAACACGTATTTGTGTGGTGTTTCAGTAAGTGAAAAACAATTCTCTCAAGTTTTCCTTGTATCAGCGCATTTCCTGTTTTGTTTCTTGAATCATAGTTTTTTTAATCTCAGCATTGACTACTAGGAAGAAAATAAAGACCCATCCAAGTCATTGTAAACCTAGAAAATGATCTCTAATTATTCCATTGAGATTTACAAGGAAATAAATTCCACAATGGAAGCAATTCTGTCCCTAAGAAGATTTCTCTAGAGGAAAGGAAAGGAGAGTCTTGGCTGGAACACAGATACAAATGGTAGTCACGGTGTCAAAGAAGGAGACATGGTGTGATTTGTATAGAAAAAGGAATTAGTCCAACACAAAATCCATAGAAAGATACACAATCCAATGATATAGCTAAATTCTGGAGAAAGGTATGGAATCCAATTTTCTGAAAAATCATGACATAAGCCTTGAAATTCAAAGGAAATATTGGTCATGCGATGTGCAATGTATGATTGGAGGTAGAAGAAATTAGCAGTCCCCTATGCAAGAGTGCCTTTGCATCTAAGGTGTGTTTTTTATGGAGTACTTGGACAAAGCAACCCATTCTAAAGGTGAATACAATGCAGGAATTGTTGTGGTGGAATCTATGGAAAACCAGGAATCTTATGACTTTTATGAGCACAATATTACCCCCTGCATAAGTGTGGTTTCAAATCAAAAGAGAAAAAATAGAATTAGCGAAGGTAAAAAATTAATAACAAATAATCTCATCCCAATCAGAAGAAATAAACTTGATCAAAGAGATGAATATGTAGATGGAAACCTAAAAAATACCGCTATGCCTGGGTGGTGCAAGGTTAACTTTGATGGGGCTTAGAAAGGAAGCTTGGATATAGAAAGGGAAGGGGACATAATTAGAGACTACCAAGGTAAAATCAAGCTGGTCTTCTACATACACTTCAGAGTATGAATAAAAAATATGGAAGAGAACAAAGGATTATTTCAGGATTGACAAAAGAAGAGAGAATTGGGTCCAGTAAAATCAATATTGAAGGAGATTCCAAATTCTTTATATATTTTCTCAATAATAAGGTTGTTAATAGTTGAGGAAACTAATGATGCAATAATTTAGTGAAGTCATATTTTAGAATTTGAAAAGGAAGGTCAATCATTTGTTAGGTTGAATGGCTAATCATACAATCTTGTTGAAAAAGAAGGGATACCATTGAAAATAGGTAATGAAAAATCTTGTTGAAAAAGAAGGGATCTTGTTGAAACTAGGTAATGAGGAAATGGGAAAGGACTTGAAGTGGATATTGCACATTAGTAGATTCAATGACACATGAGATTGGACGTTAGAATTCCTATGAAGACACCCTCAAATAAGTTTGGAGGAGGACCTATGAAGTCAGGAGGATCAGTAAAGGAGCACTCACTCTAAAAAGGATGAGGCCTCGAGGCAGTAGTATACAAAAATCGTAATCCGATATTTCACAACGAGAAATTCTATTATAATGGATGTGTGCTATTTAGTCCCAAACTCAGAGTGTAGATCATAGGTCCTCTGCACTATAGTCAATGAAATATCATCACCACTTCATAATATTTCAAGAAGAAAGGAAAAATCGAATAATCGATTCCATATCGTCACCTCTGAGTTTATCTTTCTAAATGGATTCACAATAATAGATGGAATACACAAACCATATTTATAAAAATGAGTTAGTTTCGAAAAAAAGCTCAAGATGTGGACTTTTAAACTAGCTATCATTTCCATAACCAATGGTGATAAGCTGTTTATCTTTCTAAATGGATTCACAATAACAGATGGAATTTGGAAAACCATATTTGTGAAAATGAGTCAGTTTCAAAAAAAAGCTAAAGATGTGGACTTTGAAGGCAAAGAAAAGTTAGAGATATCCTGAATATTGGTTTCCATATTTATTTTCAAATCCATGGTAAAAAATTTGAACTTAATTATACAAAAAAATCTATTGAAACTTTCAAGCATAGTGCATACCTATATTTTTTGCACTTTCACACACCCCCAAAAACTCTGCTTCCCCACGCTATAGTTGAGTCAGTGGACCTTTGTGACCTTTTAAAGTTCAGCCTCATTGTATTTTTTCACCCAGAATTACATGGTTTAGAGATGGAGGAGCGTATATAGTCATTTATTTGTATGGTCACAATCTGCCCTCAAGGGTTTTGTTTTTCATGGTCAACGTAATGGTCACTATTTTTTTTTGAAAGGGAAATATCATGGGAAACCCAAGGATGCTTCATCACATTTGAAGATGGTATCCAGATTTCCAAATAATCCCATTGGCATAGATTAGTGCACCTTACCCAACGGGGTTTAACAAGGCACCTGCTAGTATGGAACTAAACAAATTCTCAGCAATATGGTGACAATCAGTTGAGATATAACCCCTTGTGTTAAGGTAGCCCCCACTGTCACATAATACAGTGAGGGAATTAGGATTTTCACGAGAAACTTATGGAGGAAACCCTTTCTTTCTATCTTATCCTAAAACTTTGAAGAAAATGAAATCACTCTATGAATGAAGTATAGTAATGGACTATTTTATCTTTCTAGGATTTGAATTCCAATCTCATCAATTGTAGACTACAAATCCTCAAACATACTACCTTTGGGTTGTGACTTCCTACTGCCGTTGCCTCTGCCAGAATTCAAAATGATCCGATTTCAAGTACAATGTTGAAGAATTTCTCCAATCTTGCTAATTGTCAAGTATTCCATATGTAATTAAGTCTTTTTTCTATATTCAATTTGCAAGCGTGGGATTTTGCTGGGTCCTATAAGGGCGAGGATATTATACTTAGTTTATCAAATAGAAAAATCACCTCTTAATTAGTATTCTCTCTATTTTGCAGGTGTTCATCAATGTCCCATGGTATTTCAGTGCACTGTACTCCATGTTGAGCCCTTCCTTGACACAGTGTACTAAGAGAAAATTTGTAATACTTGAAGGAAAAGTCACAGAGACCTTCTACAAGTATGTGAAATTCCTTCTTTGATGTAGTGAAAATATGCTCAACCTCAATTGAAGACTCTGATTATATATGATAGAATGAAGGATATATTCAATGAAAATTTCCTAGAAACTTATTTAATAAAATATGCTCAACCTCAGTTGAAGACTCTGATTATATATGATAGAATGAAGGATATATTCAATGAAAATTTCCTAGAAACTTATTTAATACTTGATTTTACTTGCAGATTTATATCTCCAAAGAATGTGCCTATACAGTATGGGGGACTTAACAGGACCAAAGATGTATATTTTGGACCTCACAAGCCTGCAGTAGAGTTCTCCATTAGAGCTAGGGAGAAAATCAATCTTGAGATCGAGGGAGTGGAGGTAATGTATGTCAAAAATTTCTCAAGTTTGAAGATTCTGTGTCAGTTCCTGCATTCAAATTTAGTTTTTTTGCCTCAGTTTTGTTTCCAATATACTTCCAAATTTTATGAGTTCTAGTTTTGGATATAAATTTTATGGGTGTTGGATTTGAGATTGAGTTCATCCTCAAGATATATGCGATTGGGTTTTTTATTTGTTTTTTAATTCTCACATTCAAGCTGTCTATGTTGTTCAGGCGGGAGCAACAATTCTAAGGGACCTCATAGTTGGTGGGTGGGATGTTTCCTATCGGTCAGAGTTTGTGCTGAGTGCGCAGGGAAGCTATTCAACTCTAATTGACAAGAACATAAAGTTGCCTTCATCTGATGAGCCAATTTGCAATTCCTTCAAGGCATTAGAGGTGGGGAAGCTAGTTCTGATAATGGACAACTCCTCTTCAAACAAGAAGAAGGTTGCAGCCTATAGATACATGGTAAAAAACAAAATAGTCTAGGAGTTCGAGCCTTGCAGTAGATTAGATGTACCTAGAAAGCTTTCTTACATTTAGCAATAAAAAATGTTAGTAGTTAAGAATGTGCCATCATGTTGGAGAAGAAAGTTTGTCTCTTTGGAAGCTGGAAATTTTATCTACATATGTACTACTATATAAAAGTTATTATTGGTAATAATAAAGGTTGGTTGTGTTTCGAGAGCAGATCATCACTGTGAATTCCACAAATTTTCATGTTTGTGATTGATAGGCATATGATATACATGGTAAAGCAAGTATAAATAAAATTTATAAATATTGACCACCCCAAGGCTAGTTAATTTTTTAATTTATTTTTTACCCCATATACAAATCTATATAAATAATATTTTTAGTTCGAAAATGGAACATTTAATTACATTCCTCATCAATAAAAATGTTCTTCAAGGAATGGTCTACATTCAAAGGGTTACCTATATGTCAATGAAATCAGTCTATTGCCTTTGGCTACATATTTTCTAAAAGCTCCAACTTATCTTAAAATAGAACCAATTGTTTTCTTTTTCTTTTTGGTTACTATATAGTAAGTATATCATGAATTTAGGACCAATGCAACCCAGAGAACCCAAATGAAGGGGGAGAAAAACTATATTTGAGGGTGAAGCACTTTGTATTATACATATGAACATATTCTAATTTAAGATAATGCAACCAAGTGGATTTAAATGAATGGGATACAAAAGGTGACAGGTTTGGATAATAGATAGAAATTTGGTCAATTATGTTTTGATGTATATATTTGCTTAATTAATTTTTTTTTTTTTTAATTTTATTATATTAAAGAGCTGTGACCAATTTTATTTCATGGAAATGATAATATTCAGATAAATATAAAATTTTTAAGATTAGGGAGGAGTTGAAGTTGTTCACTATCTTATACTTTCACTTTATTATATTTTAAACAAGGATTAATGCTCCTCTCACGAACTAGGTACATATTCCGTAGAGGTTGTTGAATATGCATTTTGTGGATAGTTTTTTATTAAGGTTTCAGAGGTAGGCATGAAGGGAACAAAGCAATTTTCAAGATAGCTCACAAAAGTTGATAAACAAACCACCCATTCTTCCAAAAAATTTCATATTTCCTCCAACTTTATCACCTACATCACCTTTATCTCGCATGGAAGATGTATCCCCACTCCCTGGCATTACTTTTCACCTCTCGGTGCAAATGCTAGTATTACTTATGATTTTCCATGCTTATGTGTGATAAATATGGGATAGTGCAAAGCATAGTTTTGAATATTAGTCTAATTTGACTCATACCTAATAAACTCAGTCAAGTTGATTGTTGGTTGAACGGTTAATTGTTGGTTCAATGGACAGAAGATCTTGCAGGCCCAAATACCAAAGGGAAAAATGGAGCCCATCGTGGGGTTCTCTTTGTAATTCTCCACCACTGCTACCTTCCATGCTTCTTCAAACTCCTCTCCAACCTCAATATTAGTGCTAGTAGTAGCATGAGAAACAACACTACTCTTAGCAGAACTAGAAGAAAGCGTTTTCCAAACTGCACGAGAACTACTTCCCTCACGAGTCACCATGTGCCATGCTTGGTATTGGTGGTTCGCTTCCTTCAACTCTTGGTTCAACTACCATATATTCATTGGAACCAACACCCCGAACTCCACTAGAAAATGATTCACCATTTTGTACTAGTGATTCTCCATTTGTACTGGTGATTCACCATGATTTTACAAGATAATATAATCTCGTGAGAGATTCGCCAAAAAAATTATATATACATATTATATTATTAATAAAATCGCCTTCCATTTTTCCTATGTATCGTGGGGATTCACCCATTTATTATACATATAAATTTATGGGGGTTCTTAAAATTTTCCCTGAACTACACAGAGCTTGCGCAGAGCCATCAGAGGCAACACAACAACCTTGAGGAGATTCGTGATTTAGCCGAGGATCAGTCAGATCCAGTGCTGGAGAGTCAGGGTGTGAGATTGGAAAGGGCCAGAAGATAAAATCCAACCAACAGAAGAGCCAAATAACAGAGGTGATGAAGTCCCCATGCAGAGTGATGCAGAGACTGCGCAGAGGCAGTGTAGGGCTCATCAAATCAGAGTTTTCCGAATTCAGCTTTCCAGTGTCAGTGTGAAGTAAACTCACAAGATTTTTGTCCGTCAGATTATCTGTATGGATGGCCAACAAGGCATCCCAGATTTATTTCAGAATTACTAGATAATAAATAAACCCTCAATTGTAGCACCAATTTTCCCGCATTGGGGTTTTCTGGGGACATTTGTCCAAAAATAACGATGTCACGTGTCTATGATTTATGATTTCTCAGGTCTTGTTTCCGCACATTTATTTTTCGCATTTTAATTGGTGAAGGCTGTAGTGTATGATTTTTCGATATTTACCGTAGAACGCAATAAATATTTTGTTCAAGGAATTAACAAATAGAAGAATTCTCATCAATTGCTGCAGTAGGATTCTAGATCTAATAATTTTCACATTGGTGTCGAGCATTGAGGGAACAATGTTGCTGAGGTGTTTCTTGGTCAATTTCCAGACTTGAGGAGGTGTATTTTCAGCAGGAGAGAGAGTACATCCTCCAGTACGAATTTCTGGGCTTAGAGACTGCGTCATCGCCCACATGACTACACAGTTATTTGTGTGGGTTGGTTGGGAGGAGACTTGGCTGGAGCTTTGAGGAGTTGGGTTGCTGGGATTTTTGTTGGAAGGCTATTGTGAGGGGATTTCTAGCATATTGGGGGCAGAAAACATCAGTCTCAGCTATAGGTGTAGGTTTTTGGTTGTGGAGGAGGGCCACGCTGTGGGAGGTCAAAACTAGGGAAAACCCTTTCTGGGTTTTTTCTGGGTTTTTGGCAACGATTTCATCCCTAATTTTACAGAATTTTCTAGGCATTTTTTAGGAGGAAAACCATGGTATCAAGTCAGCCAACAATGTAGAATTACTAGGCCAACACAATTTTATGGAGGAAAAAACTTCTATAGTAGTTGTACATTTTCTATTGATTACCCGAGGCTTGTATCTTGCCTTGTGCAAGCCCAGGTGCATTCTTTCCATTTCCCATTGTACTTGAGTCATTATATATAATAAAATTGGTCAATTTGGTGTTCTAGGCACAATTTATGTTTATGTGTGTTGTCACTAAATAATTTTATGTTGTTAAATTATTGCATGTCTTTGGTTATTACTGTAAATTTATATTTGGAACATTACATGTCCACTGTTGTATTTTTCTTTAAGAATGAACCTTTCGAACATAACCATATCAATACATTAAACATGAGGATGAACATCCTCATTATAGTGTTAGGTGAGATGCAAGCATACTACACTATATGATGTTAACATGTGTTGATTTTCCTTTGTACAAACATGGTCAATGGGCCTATATTATTGATCGACCATTGATTAAATGAAATAATGATGATTCATTTACTTTACATTATTCTGATGATCTTGACATTTCACCTGGAGGTTCAAGAAAGAATTTTTGTATCATTCCTCATGGGTATCATTATGGCCAGGTTTGGTGTTGATCATAAATCCATGGATGGAGCAGTTTGTAGCATGTAGACATGGGTTCAGTAATTGGGAGAATTTTCAGTGGACAAATGAATCCTAGCACACAGTGATGCAGTTAGAGATACACTATGCGTAGTTGATCAATGGGTTGAGTGCACAATTAACTCCTATATATTTGATTTTTTTGCAAAAACAAATGTATCATGTGATATCCCTAAAGAAACGTTTTTTTCACAAGATACAAATTATTTTGTGGAGGGAGTTTCCTACACACATTACAATGTTGCTTGTTGACCAAGGTGTTGGGAGCCTCATTGTTAGTAACCATGGACATGGTGTGTCGGGGGCATCATTTTGGTGAAATAGAGGCAGGAGTGAAATAATATGATGTGAAGTGAAAGCTGGGTGGAGATGGAGTCCTTGATGGAACAAAGGATAGGACAAAATAAAAAAATAAAGTGGCAACAACAAGAGGTAGAGAGACAAGTAACATGAAAAGGTTTTGTTATATTAGCAAGACATTGGGGATAAACATAAAGAGATGAATGAAAGAATACAAGTGTTGTTTGACTTCATGAATGAGAACAATGGAAAGGATGGACGAGTCCCTCAAGAAGAAATTTCAAGAGGAGATATGTTAGAATTAGTGTAGGAAGAACAAGTAGTTGGCCGACTTATTATCAAGGAAGGAAAAAGTGTGTAGGAAGAGATGTTGCATACTTCAACATTGTTGGAAAATTTGGCCCCCTTGGTCATATCCTAGATATTCATTCCCTTCCAATCCATGGTATAGGTAGTGTTTATATTTTGAATGTCAATGATGTGCAAAATATTGTGAGCATAACATTGGTATTGACATCAGTAATGATGTTGATAGGGCTACACAATGGAAATTTGAATCTATATTCTAGAGAAAAGTGCTCGAGTAGGTTTTGAGGATCATAAACCCACTCTATGGAAAATGACGAAGAATTTGAAATTTCCAAATATTAAGGAAGATATTAAGATCAAGAGGATGAAGACACAAAATTCACACTAGTGTCATTGTCCCCCACATTTCCTACCCTTTGGCAAGCTTGATAGTGTTCAATATTGATGAAGACATAATTGGAAAACCAACAAAGCAATTGAAAAGAACAATGTTAATTGATGTAAGACCAAAAGGTTTTCCCATTGATTCATAGTTAGATAATGGACATGCTTGTTATTTGATAAAATGATTGCGATTTCCCAAACATGACAAGTGATTGTCCCAAAGGAATCTAGGAATAACCCAAACCCACTAGTGGTGATTTTCACTACTTACAATCCATAAATCACTTCACCACTTTATGATGTGATGATAGATGCATATACACTTTGTTTCACCCGCAGGATGATTTGTGTAGCTCACGATGCAATAGATGAAGGTAGCTAGATGGAGTGATTTTCCGCTACCATGTGTGTGTATCATGTAGTGGTACATGAAGTTAACCGCGGAAATGTAGTAGTAAGAACAATTGCTTCATTCCAAGAGGTGAGTTGAACATTTGGCACATAGGTTTTGTATCCTAAAATTTCACAAAAATTCATTGGAGATTTAAAATAGATCAATGGGAGGCTTGGCCCTTCGAGATATTGTATAAGAATCCCTTTGAAATTCAAAATTTGCAACAAAAGGCATGATTTATTGGAAAAATAATTAAGCTTTTCACCAACAAGAATTAGAACATCATAAAGATGCATTGTCCAGGGCATTGAGAATAGATGTTGCATGGAACTTGTGAGACCTAGGATCAACAAATACAACACAAATCCTTACTCCATTCTAGGTTCTAACAAAAAACTTAAATAAAATGACATCAATGATACCTTATAAAAGCATGAAGCATTCAATGCAACATAGAAGGCCACACAAGAATGAATTTCTAGTGTTAGTAGGTTATGTATTAGTTAATATGATTTTAGGAACCTATACACTAAATCCCTTAGTGTATAAAATTTGTAGTATTTATGGAAAAAATTTGACACATTTATGTCCACTAATTCAACAGTATAGAAAGATATCAATGCAAGATGGCATGTATTTTGTGAAGCATCCAGTCTCATGCATGACACATGGATAGATGGAAAATTTCAAGTTACAAATTTTTGGTTGGGACATCTGGTTGTGCACCAATCAGGGGTTGTCATGGTGTTACAATAGTGTAGGCTTGAGATATTATGCAAAGTGTTCATTCCCACCTAAGTTGGTGTCTTATTTTGTAGTGAGAATAATTGAATGGAAAGATATGCAACTATTGTAGACAAAATGAGATGTGAAAAGAAGAAATGTGCCAAACCTAACTTGTGTTGGTATGTGACCTTGCACTTCTAGTGTACTGGGTAGATCATAGAAAAGTGTAATCACTTGAGGAGGCACAAATACCATATATGATTATCATGCTAGACCACAAGGTAGAATATGGCCAATAATACACAACATAGTTTCATACTAATTGTGTCAAGACCATATTAAGCAAAAAACAATTGAAACTAGAGTTTCAAAAGTACTTATGGAATATGAAATTACCTCAAAACTTTGGAGAATGCGTTACTAACTGCATAGAACCAGTGGTGCTTTGGCATGCATGTTTTAAGATAACCAATCACAAACTTTAAGGAGAGAGATCTCATTGGAGGCTTAAGAAAGTGGCATCAACCAGTAATCACTATGACCCAAATGAGGAGTCATGTTTTGTTTTGTGAAGTTCAATGTTCATGACAATTGGAAGTAGATGGTGATGATCTTTACTTGGATCTAACAATTGATCGATTTCAATTTAACTATGCCATCTTGGATCTTGATGCTTCACTGAATATCCTAATTAAGAAAAAATAGTGGTAATGGGTCGACCAACATTGATATTTTCATGTATCTCATAATGGAAAGTCTATTACATGTATATCCTATTAGAAGATTGTGGGATACACTAGTGGATTTAAACATGGTAAACAAGTAGGTAAAGTTCGAGGTAGTTGAATTGGTGGATGTTGATTATGCTTATCTAGTATTGATGTGTTAAACATTTGTGTTGGTTTTTGTAGCATCAAATGTGTTCTAGCCATGAAAGTTGTAGGAGAGGCTAGAATACATGAGTTCTCCAAAACACATAAATCGTTTCTAGAAATTCCATATAGAAGTGTCTCAATTATATTATTAACCAATTTTTAAATATTTTCTAAGTCTAAACTTAGGGAATATGGTTAATTAATCAATATTAATTGAGATGTGGTGAGGATCATCTAGAAACTCACATGGATCGACAAGGAAATAATCTGGGCCATCGATTATGTTTTAATCTTGGTCGTTAGTGCTCCAACAAAATATTATAAGAAGAATTTGATGGGTAGATGAAGAATACACCAGTGCAAGTACTTAGTTTCCCAGGCAGTTCGATTTTATCAGTGGCTGTGATTTAGTAGAAGAGATAGAGCCAGTGGGTGAGAAGCAACATAATTCCAGAAGGAATATTTCTGGATTCTGGAAGAGGCAACGAGAGGAAGAGCATAGTCCACTAGAGCTCGACGCAATCACTGCGTAGAGAGTGACACAAAGGCTCTAGTGTAAGGGAAGAGGGTCCATGTCAGGGGCAGAAATTCGGTGTAGAGAGTGAGAAATATCTTAGAAAATTTCTCTCAGTATTTTCCCTTTGTTTAGATTCTCAATAGGGAATCTAAATTTGTTGTACTCAGATTTGTTGTTGAAGATTAATAAGAAAACACTCATCTGTTGCATCGGTTTTCCCGCATTGGGTTTTTCCGGGGACAATTGTCTAAAAATAACTGTGTTAATATTCTTGTGTGTGTGCTAGAATTTCTCTATTTCTAGTATTTTATTTTCCGTAGTAATTTATTGTGAAAATTGCATTTGTAAATTTATTCGTTGTTTTTTGTAGCAATTAAACTGCATAATCAAATTTACAGTTAGAAGAATAATTTTCATTTATTGCAATAGATGAAAATTTCACTTGGTATCATAGCAGATCTGATCAACCAAAGAGATAAGTAGTAGAGAAATGAAGAGGTTTGCTGCTCAACGTGAGGAATAGTTCAAAACCCTAGAGGGAAACACAGTTCCTTGGCGAAGAAGTTGTATTTCTTGAGGGAAACCAATTTTTTTTTTAATTTTATTTTCTGAGAGAGTGACATAAAAACTTGATTTCTCCAGATCAAGGAATTATAGAGGTAGAGGGAGAAAGCTCCGTATTTTTGTAGAGTAGATCTCTAGTTGGACATAAAAAAATTTGCAGCATTTTTCTGAGTAAAATCAATGTCGGGAGGAAAGAGACAGAGCACACAAAATCATTGACACAATTAACAGTCAGGAAGATTTAGATTTATCTTCCAGGTTGGAGGATGAATTTGCTTGCTTATCAGGATCAACTTCACCTGGTATCTGGTATATATATAGTGGAGCTTCAGCTCATATGACAGGAGTTAGAAAATATTTATCTAGCTACAAGGAGGAGCAGATGGATTTCTAGATCACTATGGGAAACATAACTAAATTTACTCCAGTAGAGAGAGGAACCAAAGATTTTCAGAGGGAGTTAGGAGCCAACACCAACGCTACAAATGTATTGCATGTGCCAGGATTGGGTATGAACATGATTTCAGTATCCTAGCTGCAGGATAAGAGATATGATGTCCACTTCGTAGGGATGAAAGTGTATGTCAAACACTCAAGTTGGAAGGAGGTGAAACAAATTGGAGCTCGAAGCAACGGGTTATACAGGTTGCAACTCAACTCTCCAATGGCACTGATAGGGAGTGACAATAGCAGTGGGAAGGAGCTGAACGAGTTATGGCATAGGAGAATAGAAAATTTACACTATGGAGAACTCAAGATGCTTAGAGAAACTGTACAGGGGTTCCAGTTCTTATTACATAGCATGAGGATGTGTGCAGAGGATGCGTACTTGGGAAGAACGCGAAGGAAAAATTCCCTAGAAGTGACAACAAAGCAGATGGCATGTTAGGACTGATACATTCAGATATTTGTGGCTTGATGTTCACTAGAGCTCTTAGTGGTGGAGAATACTTCGTCACCTTTATTGATGACCATTGCAGAAAGACCTGGATCTATTTCTTAAAGACCAAGGATGAGGTCTTTGATTGGTTCAAAGAGTTTAAGGCACTCGTAGAGAATGTGACAGGGAAGAAGATCAAGGGGCTTCACTCAGATAATGGTGGAGAATACATTGATAAATAATTCATATATTTTTGCGTGAAGGAAGGCATTAAAAGATAATGGACAACTCCATATAACATCTACAGAATGGGGTAGCGGAGGGGAAAAATAGAATGATAGTTGGGGTTGCAAAAGCCATATTGTATGATCGGGATTTGCACAAAAGTTTATGGGTAGGGGCATGTAACATGAAAATATATATTCAGAACAAAACTTCTCATAGAGCATTGGAGAAGAAAGCACCATAAGGAATCTTCACAAGAAGGAAGCTTGAAGCAAGTCACTTAAGGATTTTTGGGAGTGTGGCTTATTGCTAGGTGCCAGATGAAAAACGTAGAAAATTGGACTAGACTACAGATAAGGGGTTCCTTGTCAAGTATAGAGAGACCTCAAAGGCATACATGATATACATTCTAAATATTAGGAAGATTGTAGTGAGATGAGACGTAAAGTTAATGGAGGACCGACATTTTAGGATATCTTGAGAGATGTGTGTAGGTGATCAAAATCAGTCAACAGAATTTCCGTTAGTTTAGCAATAGGGTCAGCCAGTGGGACCAGCAGGAGGAAAATCATAGGGATCGAGTACATTGAATATTAAAAATGTTTCCTCATGGGTAGGAGATAAGAGGAGTTCTTAGCAGACAGAGAAATAGGGACAGGAGGAAGAGTTGGTAGCATCTCCCACCACCAGTAGTAGAGCCATCAGAGAAGTTTGTCAAAAATTGAGAGATGTAGAGGAGTTTATCAAAACTCTTAGGATGAACAAGAGACAACACACACAACCTGAAAAATATCAAGCTTTGGTAACTCAAGTTGCTGAACCTTCTAGCTTTCAGGAAGCCGCACAACATCAGGTGTGGGTGGATGCCATGGTAGAAGAATATATTTCTATCATGAAAAATGATTTTTGGGAGGTAGTGCTGAGGTCAGAATAAAGATCAATTGTAGGTTCTAGATGGATCTACAAGAACAAGTATGTTGCAGATGGTAGTGTAGAGAAGTACAAGTCTAGGTTTGTGGAAAAGGGGTGTGCACAAAAAAAAGGAATAGATTACGAGGAGACCTTCGCCCCAGCTACCAGATATACATCTATCAAATATGTTATATTCCTAGTATCTCAGATGGGATGGGAGATTCACCAGATGGACTTGAAGACAACATTCTTGAACAGGGCAATAGAAGAAGAGGTGTATATATAACAACCAAAGGGCTTCGAAACTCATAAGAAGACACATTGATGTGTGCAGATTGAAGAAATGTCTATACGGGCTCAAGTAGGCTCCCAGTGCTTGGTATGGTCGGATTGATAGTTACTTGCAGCAGTTATGACTCATCAAGAGTGATGTTGATCCCACCCTCTACTATTTAATGGTAGAAGGTGAGTCACTCATTCTAGTTATATATGTGGATGATCTCTTTTTGACAGGATCACCAGGGCTCATAAAAGACTACAAGAGGAACTTGGTAGCAGAATTCGACATGAAGGATATTGGGTTGATGCACTATTTTCTAGGATTGGAAGTGTGGCATAAGAATGAGGAGATCTTCCTTGGGCAAGGGAGATACACTACATATATTCTGAAAAGGTTCAGAATGCAGGATATCTGACCCATGGCTATGCCGATGGTTACAAATTGGAAGAAGATAGATGCATCAGGAGACAAGTTAGTCGATCCCACCTTCTATAGATAGCTTATTGGGTCTCTCATGTATCTGGTCAACACTAGGCCACACATTTTCTTTGCAGTCAATACCCTTAGTCTGTTCATGGTAGAGCCGAAGAGGGTACATTGGGCAGAAACAAGGCACATTCTGAGGTATGTGCGCGTCATTATTGGGTGTGGGTTGAAGTATACTCGTCGAGATGACATCAGATTATGTGGATTCACAGATGCAGATTAGGCAGGCAGTTTAGTGGACAGGAAAAGTACCTCCAGGTACTGCTTCAGTGTTGGATCAGGGATGGTTTCTTGGTGTAGAAGGAAGCAGAATTTAGTGGAATTGAGCTCAACTGAAGCAGAATATATGGAAAACAAAACGAATACATGTGAAGCCATATGTCTTAGGAAGCTGCTTGTGAGCTTGTGCAGGCAGAGGATGGGAGCAACCAATGTCTACTATGATAATAAAATTTGCATAAATATCTCTAAGTGTCCAGTGTTTCATGATAGGTCAAAGCACATAGATATCCGATTTCATTTCATTAGAGACTGTGTACAACGTGGGGCATTCCATCTGTAGTATGTCCCTAAAGGATGACAGGTGGTTGACATAATCACGGAAGATCTAGGGAGAGCTAAGTTCATCCAATTCGGGGAACATATGGGAATGGTGGAGAAACCATTTCAGTAGTGGGGACAAGGTACTTTGGATTTTCTCTGTTGCATATGTTTCAGTTGCAACAACAACATATGAGAGGGAGTTGCAGTGCAGATGCAGTGTTGGAAACAGTTCAACAGGGTCAGCAACATCACATATGCAACTCATATCAGAGTTGCACAGTAGTTGGTGGACAACAATTGCCAGAAAATAGTAGCGTGACAAGAGATTATGCGGAGATAGGGTGTCATGAGAGCATGTTCAACATTAGAACACATTCCTCGCTAAGAGGGAGTGTTATTTTTTGTAGCATCATATGTGTTCTAGCCGCAAAATTTTGTGAAGAGGCTATAATACATGAGTTCTACAAAACCTAGAAATCGTTTTTGTAAATTCCACCGAGAAGCGTCTCAATTAGATTGTTAACCAATTTTTAAATATTTCCTAAGTATAAACTTAGGGAATATGGTTAATTAATCAGTATTAATTGATATATGGTGAGAATCATCTATAAACTCACATGGATCGAAATGGAAATAATTTGGGCCATCGATTATGTTTTAATCTTGGTTGCTGGTGCTCCAACAAAAGACTATAAGAAGAATTCGAGATGGAGAATACTCTAGTGCAGATACTCAGTTGCCCAGGAAGTTCAATTTTCTCAGTGGTTGTGATTCAGCAGAGGAGATAGAGCTAGTGGGTGAATAGCATGTGAGAGAGAGGGTAGTAGAAGAAGTCCAGAACGAAGATTTATGGATTCTAGAAGAAGCAGAGTCAAGAAGAGAGTAGTCCACTAGAGCTTTGTGCAGTCATTGCACAGAGTGACACAAAGGCTCCAACGTAAGGGCAGAGGGTCCATCTCGGGGGAAAATTTTTGCTGTGGAGAGTGGGAAATTTCTCACAAAATATCTCTCAGTATTTTTCATCTGTTTAGATTGTTAGTAGGGCATCTAAATTTTTTGTACTTAGATTTTCTCCTGAAGATTAATAAGAAAACCCTCATCTGCTGCACCCGTTTTCCCGCATTGGTTTTTACCAGGGACAATTGTCCAAAAATAACTGTGTCAATATTCTTGTGTGTGTGCTATAATTTCTCTATTTCCAGTATTTTATTGTGAAAATTGTAGTTGTAAATCTATTCAATGTTTGTTGTATCAAATAAACTACATAATCAAATTTACAGTTAGAAGAATATTTTTCAGCTACTGCAATAGATGAGAATTTCACAATTTTTTCATATGACTAGATCTATAGGTTATTTTGAATAAGAAAAGATGAATTCCCATGGAAGCAACAAAAAATTACAATAGAAATGATAATTGAAGATGTTAAACCACTATGTTAACACGATTAAGGAGGATGGAATATGTAAGATTGAAAAAAAAAGGCAATATCCTAACAAGCTATCATAATGATTACATTAACTCAACAAATAATGGGGAATTAAGTTTGAGGAGGGGTTCATCTATGGATATCTCATTTGATATAGGGATTTATAATTTGAAAAAAATGAGAGAATGAGACCTTAGCATGACGTGGTCCAAGGATTTGTATGTTGAGATTCAACAAGATGATGAGCTTAGTGAAAAGAGTTTCCTTCACTAAGTGGGCTCGCAGGCTATTTTTGGCGCAAGTCTATTTTTAGACATGATGATCATATTTTAGAAGTTGCAGGATGCTATTTGTGGATGGTTGATCAAGTTGGAAAAATAGATGAAATTCTATTTTTAGAATATTGGGCGAAGTTTATTTATAGATTGCTGATCTAAAAATAGATGCATGTCGATTATTATTAGCTCTTAATAATAATCAAACTCTAAACAACAACTTATTCTCTTGGAGCACTTTGTTTCAGTGCACAGATGTGGCACATCAGTGGAATGAGGGAATTACGCAATTCCCAAGGGTTTAATGGAGCTAATGCATGGAGGACTCAGTTAGAACTCAAGTGGCAGAGTTATGACACAGTCAGAAGAGTAGTTATGGAGTTGTATTCAGTTTAACTCAGTTAGAATCAGTTGAGCTAGTTGTATATAGTCTAACTGAATGATACACTAGTGAGAGTGGAGTGAATTAATTAGTTAATTAATTCAAAAATAATAACTCATTAATCAACTGAACAATACAACAGTTAACTACAGTGCATGGCAGTTTCAGTGGAAACCCAGAGGAGAGATAGGTGAAAGGTCAAGAAGGATTATCTGTTGTGACTATAGTGATGCATTGATTGCATCACAAACACATTGGAGTTTCCAATGAGAGATTGCGCAGTCAAGGCAAGTGTAATTCGAATTCATTCAGAGCTATTCTTCAACAGAGATTGCGTAGTGGAGGCAGGCTAGCAGGGGGCAGAGATCGGTGCATGGATTTGCAAGATTGTTCCTGTTAAGTCCCTATATTAATAGTGTAGTCCCTTATTATTGTTAGTGTAACCCCCTTATTATTATTATTGTTCCCTTGTAACCCCCATTTTGTTATTATTGTGCCCTTAAATTATTATTGTTAGGTCGGCTAGGATTACATTGTGGCCCACTAGGATTACATTATGGCCCCATGAACTCCTATATATAGAAAGAAAGTTTTCTAAATTGTATCATCCTAGAATTTTTCATTTATGTAATGTATCGGAGGTTTTCCCCTCGAAGTGGCTCATTTATAAGGCATTGATATCTCTTTTCTTCTCTTTTTGGAGCTGGTTACACACCATTTGGTATCAAAGGTTTGGATTCTAGGGTTTCGTCGCTAAAACAGTCATCGTGGTATTTTCGCTATAACTTTTTTCCTACGAAGTTTCAGAAGCTGAAATTTTTAGGGTGCGAAGCTAAAATCCTGAGGAAGATTGTCTAAAAATTTCAGAGCTTGGTTCGCAATATTTTCGGAGATATCATCTGTGGAAGTTAGGTCTTTTTTCAAGCTCCTAAACAGGTCATCGTGGAATTTTCGCTATAAATTGTTTTCTACGAAGGTTCAGAATCTGAAATTCATATGGTGCGAAGCTGAAATCCTGAGGAAATTTGTCAAAAAATTTCAGAGCTTGGTTCACAATATTTTTGGAGATATGATCCGTGGAAGGTAGTGCTTTTTCAGGCTCCTGAATTTCATCTCAAAGAGGTGATCGTGGGAAAAGTTCAATAACTCTCTCTCTGGGCAGTGGATTTGAGTGCCGTAAAAAGTGGTCACAAGTACATAGAATTTAGTTTCTTGGCTATCAATTTTAGAGACAAAGGACGAAACAGTGACACGTGGCAAGTCCTACAAGTTTTCTCTACTGAACCAGTCCAAAATTAGGTCATTGTGGGAGATTGGACACAACTTTGTCTTGGGGAATCCAAATTAGATCAGACCTATGGAATTTGAAAGAAGCTTCATAGGGCTACTACAGGGCTGAATTTCAGATATTGAAGATTTTCAATTACAGAGATAATTCAATTTCAATATCGAGCTCCTCAAAGCAAGTAAAAGGTATCAATATTGGATTCTAAAATGGCACCTAAAAATAATTCCATACCCATTAATCCCTCAAAAAGCTATACTATGACGCATGAAGAGGAAGAGTTGCAGTATGAGATATCAAAATTACGGTACCAAGTGCAACAAGTTTCGATCTTACGAAGAGAAATCGAAGATGAAATAGATGGTTTAAAAGCAGAAATGGAGGCTAATTTGGATGGTTTGAAGGATCAAATAATAGCTAATATGGATGATAAATTAGTGGAAGATCACAGCGAGCATCAACAACAAGTTCTCAAACTCTCAAAGGATAACCCAACTTTGGTGCAGAATCTAATGAAACAACAGGAAGATCAACATCATATCGAAAGAAGTTATGAAGCAGTTATAGAAACAAGAACTCAAAAAGTATGATCAATTTCAGATTATCTCAGCAAGTGGAAGAACTTTCCTATAGAATATTTCACATGGGAGGATGAGAATTTTATACAGAAGCATCAAGAAATAATCAAGCGTTGAGGACAACACTTGTTGAAGGAGAGGGGCATGTTAAGTCCCCATATTAATAGTGTAGCCCCTTGGTATGTTAGTGTAGCCCCACTTATTGTTATTATTGTACCCTTGTAACCCCCATTTTGTTATTATTGTGCCCTTAAATTATTATTGTTAGGTCGGCTAGGATTACATTGTGGCCCACTAGGATTACATTATGGCCCCATGGACTCCTATATATAGAAAGGAGGTTTTATAAATTGTATCATCCAAGAATTGTTCATTTATGTAATGTATTGGAGGTTGCCCCCTCGAAGTGGCTCATTTCTAAGGCGTTTATATCTCTTTTCTTCTCTTTTTGGAGCTGGTTACACAACAGTTCCTGATTAGTGTATGATGATTGTACTATACTGAGAGCTTGATAAGCTTTGTATGAGGATTGTCATATGATTCCATGATACATAATATATAGTTGGGTTTATCAGCTTCAGGTTTTCCTGGTTAAAAACAACTGTGTTATGTGCAATTATTTTTATTTATGCTTTACATGTGTGTGAAATTGATTTTCCGCAAAATATTAACAGTGGAATGATTCAGTATTTTGCAAGAAGTTAAATATTGTGAGATCAGGTGAATCTAGGACATATGCATGCTTAGTGCATATAATTTCTACATGGTATCAGAGCATTGTTAATTGAATATTGCAATTGTAAAGTGAGTTTGTGCTTGTGGACAATTCGAATTTGCTATAGAAAGATTCTTGGTGTAGAAGTTGAGTATACATTGAAATGGCTTTCAATGGGTTGCGATTGGAGTATGCCCTTGATGGGAGCTCGAATTACATAGCCTAGAAGGACAAGATGGAGGTAGTGCTAGAGGATAATGGACTGAAGGAGTTCATCGATAGTGATGTTCCTAAGCCGGGATCTAGCGATGCTGCATTACTTGACGCATGGAAAAAGAAGACAACAAAGACGAGAAGGATTCTGTTGGAAGGTGTGAAGGACCATATTGTGTCCAAACTTCATGGGAAATCCAATCCATTCTTAATGTGGAAGGCTATGACAGACTTGTTCCAAAGCAGAAGTGACCAGAGGAAGTTGGCGCTTAAAGACAAGCTCAGAAAAATAAAAATGGAGAAAGGCGACAGTATTCCAAAATACCTCACAAATTTTTTCCACTGCAAGGATAAACTGGGAAGTGTGGGGGTTACTGTTGACGATGAAGACTTGGTGAGCATGGCTCTCCTTGGGATTCTAAAGAGTTGGCATAGCTACGAAGACTCTGTTAATGGACGGGAGAAATTGCCGGGATGGTAGCGACTTTGGTCGAATCTTGTGCAGGAGGAGATAAGGCGGGGTACCAGGGATGGATCTTCATCGAAGAATGAAGATGAAGAGAATTGCGATTAGGCTACCAAAGAAAGGAAAGGGAAGGAGAAGAAACATCCTTCAAAATCTGATGCTAAAGGCAAGAAGCAGGATTTGTCCAAAGTGAAGTGTTTTCACTGTCACGAACATGGACATTTCGCCACTAACTATCCACAGAAGAAGAAGAACAAGAAGGCTGCTAGATCTGCAACTGGAGAGGCCTTAGCCTCACAATTTGAACTTGATTTCTCTTTGATCGCATGCTTGGTTTCAATTTGTATGGGATCGGTGTGGTATCTTGATAGTGGTGTGTCTTTCCATATGACGGGAGACAAGGAGTTGTTTAGTGACTTGGAGGAGAAGGACCTCCAGATGCATATAGAGATGGGTGACGATGGTCGGTACAGTGCGACTGGAATTGGGACCATTACCTTTGAGAGGGAGTCTGATAATCCATTCTTTTTGAAGAATGTTATGCATGTTCCAGGTCTGAAGAAGAGCTTGGTCTCGGTCACAATGCTGGAAGACAGAGGTTATGATGTTGTTTTTAGTGAGGGAAAACCCTTCCTTAGACATAAAACAACGAGTCAAACCAAGAAGATAGGGGTTTGAATTAAGAATCTCTACAAGCTGGAGGTAGATGGCTGCACTGCAATGGTGGGCAAAGCAGAAGAAGTGGTGAGCCGAGATGAGGGAGAATCATGGCACAGGAGATTCGACCATCTTCACCATGGCGCTTTGAAGATTTTGTAGCAGATTTCTACTGGACTTCCCAAGGGTATTCTTGCACAATCAAATTAGTGCAAGGGATGTACTATGGGTAAGTTTGTGAAGACCACCTTTCATGAGAAGGAGAACCGTGCTTCGGTGATCCTGGAGAGAATTCACATAGATGTGTGTGGACCTTTCTCGGTTGCTTCAACAGCAAAACACAGGTATTATGTTATATTTTTTGATGACTATTCTTGTAGATGCTAGATCTTCTTCATGCAGAAGAAGAGTGAAATGTTCTCAAATTCTGTGAGTTCAAGGTATTGGAGGAGAAGGAGTCGGGGAAGCAAGTGAAAGCTCTACTGAGCGATAATGGTGGTGAATACATCAAGGGAAAATTCAAAGACTTCTATAGCAAAGAAGGAATTCGAAGAGAAATCATATCGCCTCATAACCCACAGCAGAATGGGGTCGCGAAGAGGAAGAACAGAACGATCGTGGGTGCTGCACGAGCGATGTTGCATGACTAGGGCCTACCGATGCACTTGTGGGCGGAAGCATGCAACACTACGGTTTATGTGCAAAACCATTGTCCTCATAGAGTACTTGGCATGAGTACACTTGAAGAAGATTTTACTGGTAAGAAGCTTGATATTTCTCATTTGAAAATTTTTGGCTCACCTGTTTACATTCATGTGACAAAGGATGCCAGGAAGAAGCTGGAGCCGACTGCAGAATTTGGGATATTTGTGGGGTAGAAAGAAACACCCCATAATTATTGTGTGTATTTTCCAGACAATCGGATGACTGTTGTGCGACGGGATATAAAAATCAATGAGGTGAAAGCCATGAAGTTGTCGCTTGAGAGGGAGCTACACTTGCATGCAGAAGAGGAACTTCTTGTTCCCAAAGATGAGCCTCTAGATGTGGATTAGCCACAGGAGGAGATTCATGGAGTGGAGGAGTGCACTCATGCAGAACCAAACATTAGAAAAGGCAGAAAGCGTACCACAGAAGTTGAGAGACTGAAGCTTGATGCGGCACAGAATGTAGAGTCCCTACATCATAGCGCAGACAGAGACAGTCACCTGATCGATTTACTGGATACATGGCTCTTATGAGAAAGTGTATTGTGACAGAGCCATCTTCTTTCAAAGAAGCAGTGCAGGAGCCCACATGGGTAGATACCATGGTGGAGGAGTATGACTCCATTGTCAGAAATAGTGCTTGGGAGATTGTTCCAAGGCCGGTGGGAAAATTAGTTGTAGGGTAAAGATGGATCTACAAGGTAATGCAAGCTACTGATGGTAGTGTCGAGAAGTATAAGGCAATATTTGTTGGCCGGGGCTTCTCACAGATCGGGGGGTTGAATATGAAGAAACCTTTACACCTATTGCATGGTATTCATCCATATGGACCATCCTTTCTCTCTCAGCGTAGATGGGTTGGCACATTCATTAGATGGATGTGAATACTGCTTTCCTTAATGGGATCATTGAGGATGAGGTGTACATTGAGCAGCCTGAAGGATTTGAGATCTTCAGCAGCGAGTCGCATGTTTGCAGGCTCAAAAGAGTGTTGTGTGGGCTGAAACAAGCACCCCATGCTTGGTACAATCGGATCGACAACTATTTCACTAGACTTGGCTTCACCAAGAGTGAGACAGATGCAAACCTGTACCAGATTGTGGTGGAGGGTAAGATTTTAATCATTGTACTTTATGTTGATGATTTAATACTAACAGGTGATGAGCAGTTGATACACTCATGCAAGGCAGATCTTGCAAAGGAGTTTGAGATGAAGGATTTGGGCCTCCTTCATTATTTCCTTGGATTGGAAATATGGCAGTGGGAAGGTGAAATATTTGTGTCTCAAGGCAAGTATTCTCGGGAGATACTGGAGAAGTTTCACATGCAAGGATGCAAGCCTATCGACACTCCTCTTCCAGGAAATTGGAATAAAGAGGATGCTACATCGGCAAAGGTAGTGGATGGCATTGTTTATCAACAATTGGTGGGTTTGCTCATGTATTTAGTCAATACAAGACCATACATATGCTATGTGGTGAACCAAATTTCACAAGCGATGGTTAAGCCTACCAAGCTCTTTTGGAAGGCAGGCAAGCATGTCTTGAGATATCTCAGGGGCACATCTGAGTATGGTTTATGGTACAGACAGACGGATGAGGTGAAGTTGCATGGCTTCACAGATGCAGATTGGGCAGGAACAGACAAAAAAATCACATCAGGAGGGATTTTCAGTATCGAATCTACGACAGTTTCTTGGTATAGCAGGAAACAAAGATCCGTGGCAGTCATTTCAGTGGAAGCGGAATACATGGCAGCAAGTCAAGCTGCAGGTGAGGCTATCTGGATGAGGAAGATCCTGGTTGGTTTGTTCGGTTCACATTTAGATCCCATAGTGATACATTGTGATAATCAGAGTTGCATTAAACTCTCGGCTAATCCTGTGTTTCATGATAGATCTAAACATATTGATATCCGGTATCATATCGCAGATTGTGTGCATCGAAAGATCATGTTTCTTTCCGTACAGCTCTTTAATTGGATCGTGATGCGTATATTCTCCGACGAAGGCGCTCGTCAGGAGCAAATTCGAATACCATAGTGCGGTGGATCGGGAGAAGGGATAATCACTATCTTGTTGAGAGGGGAGTGTTGAGATTCAACAAGATGATGAGCTTAGTGAAAAGAGTCGCCTTCACTAAGTGGGCCCGCAGGCTATTTTTGGCGCAAGTCTATTTTTAGACTATGTCTATTTTTAGACATGATGATCATATTTTAGAAGTTGCAAGATGCTATTTGTGGATGGTTGATCAAGTTGGAAAAATAGATGAAATTCTATTTTTAGAATATTAGGCGAAGTCTATTTATAGATCGCTGATCTAAAAATAGATGCATGTCGATTATTATTAGCTCTTAATAATAATCAGACACTAAACAACAACTTATTCTCTTGGAGCACTTCAGTTCAGTGCACAGATGTGGCACATCAGTGGACTGAGGGAATTACGTAATTCCCAAGGGTTTACTGGAGCTAATGCATGGAGGACTCAGTTAGAACTCAAGTGGCAGAGTTATGACACAGTTGGAAGAAGTAGTTATGGAGTTGTATTCAGTTTAACTCAGTTAGACTCAGTTGAGCTAGTTGTATCTAGTCTAACTGATTGATACACTAGTGAGAGTGGAGTGAATTAATTATTTAATTAATTCAAAAATAATAACTCATTAATCAACTGAACAATACAACAGTTAACTACAGTGCATGGCAGTTTCAGTGGAGACCCAGTGGAGAGATAGGTGAAAGGGCAAGATGGAATATCTGTTGTGACTATAGTGATGCATTGATTGCATCACACACACATTGGAGTTTCAAATGAGGATTGCGCAGTCAAGGCAAGTGTAATTCGAATTCATTCAGAGCTATTCTTCAGTAGGGATTGCGCAGTGGAGGCAGGCTAGCAGGGGGCAGAGATCGGTGCATGGATTTTCAAGATTGTTCCTGATTAGTGTATGCCGATTGTACTGTACTGAGAGCTTGATAAGCTTTGTATGAGGATTGTCATATGATTCCATAATACATAATATATAGTTGGGGTTTTGAGCTTCAGGCTTTCCCAGTTAAAAACAACTGTGTTATGTGCGATTATTTTTATTTATGCTTTACATGTGTGTGTAATTAATTTTCTGCAAAAAGATTAACAGTGGAATGATTCAGTATTTTGCAAGAAGTTAAATATTGTGAGATCAGGTGAATCTAGGACATATGCATGCTTAGTGCATATAATTTCTGCATTGTAAGATATTGTGGTGAATTGGAGCAATACAACCTCTCTCAAAACTTGATGGAGTAGAATACATGGAGATATTCTATTGAGAAATCTATAGGGAAATAGTTAGGATGATTTCTCTTATAGTTGATAATTTCTTGTGATGTCATTTTACTTTTCTTACTTGTTAGCTTATTTTCTTATTATTATGTTATTCTTATCATCAAACAACTACAAAAATAATATCAATAGTACACAGGAACATAGGATGTAGGCTGCAAGCCAAGGCCAAAACCTCTCCACTTGAGAGGAAAACACACAAATCTCTTCTCTTCTTATAGATTCTTCAATTGATGAATTCCAAGACCTCTAGACCAAGATCAATACCCTTCCAAGACCAAGTCCGACCTTCTTGATGATGTGATTCCTTTGTCCAAGTCAAATCCAGTCAAATGTCTTCTAGTAACACAACCTCAAACCCCAACTACAAAATTTCAACATATATTGTAGATCTGAAATTTTCGCCCCCTCTAGAACCTACTGCCTTTACACGTATGAGAAAATTTATGGCTTCTAGATATTCTCTTGAACTTTGCTTGAGTTTCTCCTTCTTCTATTGCTTGAGGATGACCCTATGAGCCTTCCTTCGACATTCTTTCTGCACTTTCTTCAAATTCAATCTTGCAGTACCGAAACCCTAACTTCTTTTCCTTCGCACGCGTCAAAAGAGAGAAAGAAATAAACTGAACACTTGTCTTCGTCCTTCCTCATTCTTCGTTGGCATTCTTCTTTTCCTCCTTTTCTTGAATGATGAGAGGATGAATGATTTCCTTGTTGAAGAATGTAACTAGCTTCAGTCTTGATAATTTTACTTGAGTCAAAATGAACTATATTTTTCAAAATAAAGAAAAAATAATTTTATTATTAATCGGATTGACTTGTTAAAGCACGAGTTTCATGCTTGGGTCAATTATCATAGGTTAAGCCTCCACTGTAGGCCTTAGTATTTTTGTTTAAGTCAAGAATTAAATGTGCTTGGTCAAAAGGCTCTTCCATCAAGTCTCCTTGCAGTCAGCCTCAAAATGAATCGTCATAAAGTCAGCCTCACTAACTAAGCCTCACGTCAGCGTATTTAAGTAGGAAAAAACTAAATATATAAGCATAAGGACTTCACACAAATCACAGGGAGACAATTCATATTTTTTCAGATAACGAGTTCGTAGAGTTTCAGATTAGAAGATCGGTGAAGTCACGGTATAATAGAGATGCAACTTCCCTAAAGTTGCAGATAATATTTTAGTGGATCTAAGTGACAAAGTTTTAATGTACCACATAAAAAAGTTCGGATAGAGTAGAGATTTGTGTTCAGTGAAAATTTCAGAGAAGAACTCAGATCCATATCTCAGAATAGTTCGAATTATAGACAAAAAAATAAGGAGGATTATAGTTCGGATTACATCAAGGTATCTTAGAAGACCGAAGTCTATATATCTTACAGAAGGACCGAAGTTTATGGATATTATAGAAGGACTGAAGTGTGTGTATTACATCAATAGAACTGAAGTTTGATCACACTGAAGTATGATGTCATATGAAAAGGCTATCATAGAATGGATCAGGATAAATAATCATGGTATTAGAAGGCTGCCTCAGAACTGAAACATAACCAAACTATATTGATGACTGTATACTACCACTACTGGACTGAAACATGATCTTATTACGGGACTGGAGCATGATATCGAAATATACCAAGGGTTATCACATTGTTGCTGGAAAGAAGTATTAATGACTGATTGAAGAATGAAACACTGAAGAATAAAAAATGATGACTTGATGGAGGGAGTCTTTGATGTAGGTTGTGATGGTCATGGTCGTCTCATTTTGTTTTAAGTCTAATAAAGGAATAATTATTTTCCCATAGAGTTAGGTTTTGCCTTGGCTGTGTGCCTACATATCGTGCCCTCTTTTATTTGGTAGTTGGAATTAGCCTTGATGATAAGGAAAAGATAAATCGAAATAAAGAATAATAATAATGAAACATCACAAGATAATGTCATAATAAGAGAGATCAATTAATTTGCAAACCTATTGGATTTATCAACAGTCCTTAGGAGGTCAAGTTCCTTGCTATATATAGGCCACCAAGGTGGAAAACATGCCCTAGAATAGGGTGACTTGGCCTTGGAGGGTATCTTGACACTTTAAGATACAAAAAAATGTTTTTTACAAGTTATAATGTGCCCGATGGGGTCTTCATCATATTGAAATGGCTCTTTTGACTTCGTTGTTGAGATTTTGGGTAGCATCATATGTGCTCTAGCTCCAAAATTTTGTGGATGGGCTAGGACACATGAGATATCCAAGACCCAGAAATCGTATGGAGAAATTCCTCCTGGTGTAAAAGTTATTCAAATACTTAACTTTTTAATGGGGACCTTAAGTCTAAGGGAAATTGAAAAATTAAAGTGAATTAATTTACACATGTGGTGAGAATTTTCTAAGTGACGTGGATCAAGATTTCTCTAATCTTAGATGTTTATTAGTGATTAGATCACGACAGTTGATTTATCAACAAGAAAAGTATTAAAGGAAGGCTTGGGGTCAGTTGGAGAACACACACAAAGTAGCAGCACTTGAGCTAAGTTGAAATTCCGGGGCGCGGCTTACTGAGAATTTTCGAGTGAGCTTGCAGTGCTAGTGAGGGGCAGATCAAAAAGGGGATTTCTAATCTGAGGCTGAGAATACATACATCATAGAGGAAGTTCTGTACCCGGCAGCGTAGAGGCTAGCAGGAGGGACGCAACCCAGCCAGGCTGACACACAGATCACGTAGAGAGGGATGTAGACCCTTTTGGGTGACACAGAGGCAACATAGAGGCATTTAGAGTGATGCAGGGGCAACTTGTGCTGAGGCTGCGCTGGGAAAGAGAGGCTGACGCAGAGGTTGGAAGAGCTGCACTGAGGGTTACAGTGGGCCAGAAAGGGCTCATATTCAGTAATTCCCGAATCAACCATATTTTTTGTCTTCGAGTGATAAGGTACAATTGCCATGAATTTATTTGTGGGGAAAACCACTATTGGTTCCATAGATGTATTCAGATATTTCAGATAATAAATAAAACCCTCAAAGAGCTGTTGCACTGACTTTCCCACATTAAGTTTTTTCGGGGACATTTATCCAAAAAATTGTATGTGTCCTTTGTCATATGTGCACTATGTTTCAGTAAATGATCTGTATATGTGTAGGATTTTAGTTGTGTTTACTTCGATATTTTCTGAATATTTCTGAAAATAACTTGTATAATTAAATCACAAGTAGGAGAAGTAAATCAAGATATTTCAATAGGGTTTCTGTAATTTTGTATTAACATTTTTTTACATGGTATAAGAGAATTGCTGATAAAGCTGAAGCCTTCAGCAAGGGGCTGAAGTTTTTTGCTGTAGGAAGGGAAGCTTAAGCAAAACAGATCTGGGAGAAGGCAACACAACACCAGGAGGGACACAAAGGCTGATATAGGCCCTAGTGGGTGACGAAGAGCCTGTCAGGATCACACTGGACTGACACAAGCCACAAAGGTTGACACAATCTGAGTTGGAGAGACGTTGTGCCATTTTCCGAGGCTGGAAGTGCAGCTTCTGATATTCGAAGTCATTGGTGGGGCATCGGTTTAGTCGGTGCAGAATAGTGCCTAGCAAAGTTGACAAAGTAAGGGGAAACAATTCCTCAATAGACTTTCTAGCCAAGAAGTCTGAGATCAAATCAACATAGTGCTTAGAGAGGGATGATTCAGTAGAATTGGAAGAGGATTTATGGGAAGGAAGTCACTGGTCATAGGGAGTGTATTCTCTAGAGTGTTTCCATCACCAAGAAACCTAGGTCCGATCTCTTGCTGACAGAAGTAGCAGAAGAGGGGATAAGAGTATCAGTTTCGATTTCTTTTTTAGCAGAGAGGGTCTCTCATGGATTGAGGGATCAGGACAGGTTATATGGAGCATCTAACTTCGTCATCTGGAAGGCCAGGATCATGAAAATTATGAATGATCTCAAACTCTTCGTGACAAATGAGGATGAGTACGCCATGAGTACTCATGCACCTCTAGAAAAGAGGTGGGGTGAAACAGATCTGTAGATTGAGCTACAGATGGTGAAGGCGGGATACTTGAGGTGACCAAACTCTTGGATCACATACGAGCTACAGGAGCCTATTGTAGCCACTACAACACCCTCCAAAAATTCACTATCTAAAATTTTTTGAGCCCCCTTGAGCATCGAAAAGCGAAGTCAAAACATGAAGTTCAAGTTTCTTTTTCAAAAAGAAGCCTCAAGTTGCTGAGTCGCAGAGTAGGCACTTTTTCCGATTTGCAACCTAACGACCCTGCAACCTATCAGGTCGCGAAGTTGCACATTGCCCTCAAATTTAAATAATTGTGACCTAGCGACCTTGCGACCCCGCAACCCCCAGGTCGCAAGGTCGCGAGGTCGCAAATCACATAAGTGCGGGATATTTGCGACCTAGTGACCTCATTTATTTCCCACATGTGTGACCCTTTTATAAATAGATGGGTCGCTAGATCGCATTTCATCCACGCGACGGAGAGAAAAAAACGCTTCTGATAGGCCAATTGGAGCGCAATTTTCTCGGGTAAGTTGCCTTATCCTCCTGATGTTTTCGTTTTTATATTTGTTGCCCCTTTCCACTTACCTTAGCCCTTTTAAAGCCACCTACCATCTCCCCTTTGAGATCCTTTTGAACCTGAATCTTTTCCAAGTATCTAAACCCTGCCATTCCTAACACAGACATGGAAATGGAGCCAACCAGCCTCCCTTGTGTTTGTCTATTCCCCTAATGACCACTTCATCCTCATTTATAGGTTTTCCTCACTCAGTCCTTGTATTTTTTTGAGTTAAAAATGAAACAAAGGACCATGCCACTGTCGAAATCTTCCAGCCAGCCCTAGCGCGACCTCCGACCTCGCGACCTCGCGACCCCCACGACCCAGCGACCTCGGTCGCTAAGTCGTGAAGTCGCATCCTGCTCAAAACTAAATGTTTGCAACCTTGCGACTCAGCGACCCAGCGACCCAGTCACAAGTCGCTAAGTCGCAAGGTCGCACCCTCGTGAATTGTTAAACCAATGCAACTTGACGACCTAGCGACCTGGTCGCAGGGTCGCTAAGTCACAAGGTCGCACCCTCATGAATTGTTAAACCAATGCGACTGAGTGACCTCGTGACCTTGTCGCAGGGTCGCTCCCTTCTAAAGTTTAAACCTCTGCAACCCAGCGACCCAAGAAATAGGTCGCTAAGTCGTAGATCCACCCTTTCCTAGGTCTCAGTTGGTCAGAGTTAAACGCAGTACTTAGGCATTTATTATTATGGCATCTATCTTATCCTGGGACTGTTTTATGAACATGCCAGGGAACCTCGAAGCAGAGTTAGAGTGCGTCTCCATCTCTTCAGCCTCAAGCAACATGGGATCTCCGGTAGTTCGCAAGAAAAAAGAGAGCCCAGAGATAGAGATCATAGAAAGTGAAATACCAATGTCTCCTCCCTTGATATATGGGGACAACGCATGTACATTTAGCAAAGCAGAGAGCATGAGTTGGTATCAAGTATACTAAGAATTCGCATAACGAGAATTTCCAGAGAACCTCCCCGACCGACAAGTATATGTACAAGTTAAGAGGTCAAAGCTTCACTACACAGGTGCCCACCCAGCTATATTCCCATGTGTAGAAATTATTGAATGGATCATACAGAAGATCGACCCCAAGAAGTGGGTAATTCGAGATTACGAGGGAAAGACTTTTGCAAATCTAAAGGGCTCGAATGTAGAGTATTATTACGAACTTCCAAAATGGGAACAGACGTTCACAGAGGAATGGGCCACCACCCATGTGGTCCTCGTAGCAGACACCCTGAGAGGGTGGTGCGAAGAACCTGAGAAGTTCAAGATCAAGAAGGATTAGGAGTATCTAGTGGCAGGCCTCAGAAAGGTCTACAAGATGGTGGCAGCTATGCTCTGTAGGATATATGGTCATCCCGATGCCACCACATTCAGTGGTTCTTGGATATCCCTGATGAAATTTGTCACTGTATATGGCACCCATTTCAATTGGGCCAGCTTACTAATGTCGGCTCTCAAAACAAACATATCTGCAGCACTGGCACCAGAGGAGGGATACTCATCCGAATTTTACATGGCCTCCTATCTATTGGATGCAGTTTGTTCCAGGTGCTACTTTGAGGGATGGGCTCACAACTAGGATCAGGAGCGGGCATGCCTAATTCACAAAGAATTGTAGGTATTCTGTAACTCTAAATATAAGTAGGATATAGAGTCAATCTCACACAGTTGCATCCCTACACTCTATGGGAAAATTTTCAGTCAGGATACCCCATGCATGTCCTGGCGAGCCATGGAAACGTTAGTCAAGGTAGCACATTAGTTTCTATTTGCAGAATGCACCTTCATTCGAGTCTTCGGTTCATTCAAGTCTCCCCATGCTCTGCCCCGATTCGTCACTGACAAGATGCTTCTTCAGGAAGTATGTTATCAGATGACTTCCAACTTCTCAAAGGTCCTTAATAGAGGTAAGAAAAAGTCATGGCCCACATTTCCACTCACCATTGGTGCTTACACAGTCAAGGATTTCAGGGAGGTAGAGGCGGAAGTTGAACAAATTAAAAGATTCTACCTAGGGCCTTTGGATCACTAGACATACGATCTTGAGAGGATAGTCCCTGACCACTGCAAACGGGCCAAGTTCAAATGGAGCTACCAACATACTGAATGCCCATCTCAGGATGCTAAAAGAAACTGGTATAACATGGATAGGGAACTTGCCTTGGGAGCCTGGTCCGATCAGGAGGATCAAGATGATCATACTCTAGAGGAAATAATCCGCGAGTTGGGAGGTGCCTCTTCTTCCCAAGCCAAGAAGCCCTGACCTAACACAGGCCATAGCTCTACCGTCCAACAGAAATAAAAAGAAGCATAAGCTTAGCTAGAAGCTGAAAAGAAAGCGAAAGAAGATGAAGATAAGCGTAAGAAAAACCTGAAGGCAGAACAGAGAAAGAAACAGGCAGAGGATGCCTGGAAAAGGAAGGAAGAGTAGGAAGCGAAAGCAGAAGCTGAACGACAGCTCAAGAAAGAATTGGATCAGGTAGAGGCCAAAGGCAAAAGTAAGGAAGAGAAAGAAACAAAGGCAGAAGCTGAACGGAAAAGTAAGGAAGAAGAGGAAAGAAGGGCAGAAGCTGAATGGAAAAGGAAAGAAGAAGAGGAATGACAGCAACAAAATAGAACACGGGCCCCCAAGGAGAGGTGGTATCTAATTCCTGTCCATGATTCCATTTATTTAGCTTAATTCAACACAAGAAATCTTCTCGCTTTTGTTTACAAACTTATTTGTCAATTTCAAAGAAATTGACAATTAAATTCTTTAGTGCCACTCCAACTATAACCCGACATGTACAATATAATGGAGTTCTTAAATCCTGCATGCATAAATCATATGAATGTATATAGTTTAAACCACAACACATGCCTTCTTATTATTCCATCAACCTGCTCTTTATATAAGCGTGAAATAATTTGGACTCCACAACACAACCTTGGAAAACCATGCACTAAAGTTTTTAATATGATAAACTGAGCCACTATATTCTCGGCCTAAGGCCAAGGGTATCTTAAATATATGTCAACCACCTTATAACTCCGCAAGATCTCCACGACTGTACCTAGGCACTAAAATTTGGAAATAAAATTATAAAAGCCAACACATTAGCACTGTTAATATATTGTATACCGGGCCCACACATACAAATGTGAAATTTCACTGATCGTAAACGTCCATACCTTGAGTTATCTCCCATGCTAATTTGAATGCAATCACCGTTCGATGACCCAGCCTCCAGATCGGATGGCGTACATCAATATTGCGCTGATTTCACCGTCAATAGTTATCGCGCGATGAGGGAGCGATGAGGCGGCATTGCCCTGTCGACATGGCAGATTTTCACATGATCGCGTGATATTTGAGTGGTTTCACTTCTGTACAAAGGCGGTGCGATATGGGTGGGTTTGGTTTCGCATACCCGCTCCGGATTATGAACAATGTTTGACCGGAGTTTCACTGGGGTTGACACTACTCCGTGTATTTGCTCCACTCATTAACTCAGGTTCTAACCTCGAGCAGGTCTTCAATTAACAATAAGGCAGTCTATACTTTTATACGCAAGTTTTTTTTGTAACCGGTGTCCACAGTTCTGTGGCAGACACACTACCGGTGTGCTCTTTTAAAAGCTCAAGGCATACACACGACTCGACACCTGCAGCAAGGTCTAGTACATCCCTTCAAGGTTTCTTACAGGGGTTATGGTGACAGAACATCTCTCGAAATTTCAAGGGAATCAAGGCTCAACATAGACAAAGGATTGTGGAGGTTTAATACAACAAATTATTTCATCAAGATTAACACAAAACTAGAGGTTCTAATACCTTGGAATTAAACAATGCACATGCAGAGACAGTTATATCAACTATCACCACTGATGATCATCAAACATCGAATTTCATTCACCAGAGAACAAAAATGCTTAACACATACACAATCTTTATTATGGAAATCCCCCCCTTTCCAATGTATCCGAGGGTTACATTTTATATGTATTGTCATGTGTCTCTTCTGTTCCTCTGTGAGGACCGTTTCTACTCTAACAAAAGGCCTAATTACATTCATTCGAATAACTGAACAGGACAGATGGATTGAACCTAAAACTATTCGACTTCTATTGACTCTAACTGATCTAAATGCAACAGACAGCTAAGGTATTGACACCTTGCTGTTACAAATTCGAATGATTTTGAACCCTCCTAGCCACAACATGTGGAAAAATTTCCTACATTGCTGGCTAGTGTCTAATTCCCCTGCATCAGACTCCCGAGGGAAATTTTCCTTCATGGACTCCTGTCCATGAGTTCTTCCATTGATCTGCCTAATTTCTGCAACATTCCTTTAGTCATCTAAGTGGCATCTTCCTCTGGCTGGTCCTTCCACTTGATTAAGTACTGAAAGTACTCTTGTCCTCTGGTCTTCTTGGACACTCTTTTGTCCAATATCTTCTCTGGTTGTAATGGTTGTGCTGGAGGTAGCTAATTTTCCCACTCAATCTGTTCCTTGTCTGCTAGTCCTTCTTCTGCACCATCATCTTCATACTTGTACAAATCTGCAACATTAAAAATGGGAGATATTCCAACATCAGGAGGCAATTCAATCTCATAAGCATTAGCAGGAAACTTTCTAAGTATCTTGCATGGCCCAATATTTTTAAACTTCAGTTTGTTATACTGCTTCTTTGGGAATCTCTCCTTTCTCAAGTGTGCCAAAACCAGATCTCCTACTTCAAAATGGACTTCTCTTCTACTCAAGTCTGCTCTGCCTTTGTATTTTATGCTGCTGCCTTGTAGCTGTTGTTTCACTTGTTCATGTATGGCTTGGATTTTTGAAGCAAATTCCTCACCATCAAGACTCCTCAGCTCTGCCTTTCCTAGATTTCTTAACTCTGATATTCCTCTGGGGTGCATTCCATAAACAATATGGAATGGAATCTGCCTTGTGCTTCTGTTTGGTGAGTCATTATATGCATATTCTGCCTTGGGAAAAATATGATCCCACTGCTTAGAATGTTCTCCTGCAAGACTTCTCAACAAATTTCCCAGACTTCTATTCACTACCTCAGTTTTTCCATCAGTCTTAGGATGATAAGCTGAGCTGAAACTTAGTTTGGTACCAAGTTTCTTCCATAGTGTCCTCCAAAAATGGCCCACAAATCTGGTGTCTCTGTCTGAAACAATACTCTTGGGCAACCCATGCAACCTAACAACTTCTTTGAAAAACAAGTTAGCAACATGGGTGACATCACTAGTTTTATAACATGGAATAAAATGTGCCATTTTAGAAAATCTGTCCACTACGACAAAGACTGCATCATTCCCTCTCTGAGTCTTGGGCAATCCTAAAACAAAGTCCATACTCACCATGTCCCAAGGCCTGTTTGGAATAGGCAAGGGAGTGTACAATCCTGCATTCTGGCTCCTTCCTTTGGCATATTGACAGATTTTGTAATTCTTTACAAACTTGTCCACTTCTTCTCTCATCTTGGGCCAATAATAGAAGTGACTAAGCTGCTCATAAGTTTTATCAGTACCAAAGTGCCCAGCAAGTCCACCACTATGCTTCTCCTTGATCAAATTTTCTCTCATGGAACATTTTGGTACACACAGTTGGTTTCTCTTGAATAGTAAGCCCTCCTGCAAGAAATAATCCAGCCACTGGCTTCTATCCGTTAGAACAGGGTTACAACATGCTTCAAATGCTTTCTTAAAATCTTAATCTGTTTTATACAGTTCTTTGAGAAAATCAAATCCTACAACTTCAAAATTGGTTTCTTGAACAAGCATGTGCCTCCTACTCAAAGCATCAGCTACTTTATTTGCTTGGCCACTTATATGTTTCAAAACAAAGTTAAAACTTTGGAGATACTCAACCCATTTGGCATGCTTATGATTCAACTTGGGCTGTTGTACAATGTACTGCAAAGCATGATTATCAGAGTATAATACAAATTATTTGGACATCAAATAATGCCTCCACTTTTTGAATGCCTGAACAATTTCATAGAATTCCTTCTCATAAGAGGAATAATTCCTTCTGGTGTCATTCAAATTTTCACTGAAATAAGCTACAGGCCTATCATCCTGACTCAGCACAGCTCCAATGGCTTCTCCACTGGCATCACACTTCACTTGAAATGGTTTAGTAAAATCAGGCAGAATTAAAACAGGCTTTTCAGTTATCTTTTGCTTCAAAAGTTTAAAGTTTCTTTCTGCTTCAGTAGTCCATTTAAATGGATGTTTGCTCTTTTTTATTGTCTCAATGATGGGTGCATTAATCTTACTGAAGTTTCTTATAAATTTCCTGTAAAAACTGGCAAGTCCATGGAAACTTCTTACCTCAAAAACATTTCTGGGTGAAGGCCACTCCACAATTGCCTTAACCTTTTCTGGGTCCATATTTAATCCTTTTGCAAAGACAACAAAGCCCAAATACACCAAATATTCCTTCATGAATGAGCATTTCTTTAAGTTTATCATCAATTTCTCTTGGTGCAGCTTCTTCAAGACATAATTAAGATTCCTTAGATGTTCTTCTTTAGTTTTGCTGAAAACTAATATGTCATCCAAATACACTATCACAAATTTACCAATGAATTCTTTCAATACTTCATTCATAAGTCTCATAAAAGTGCTAGGTGCATTTGACAACCCAAAAATAATTACCATCCATTCATACAGTCCTTCATTCGTTTTAAAGGCAGTTTTCCACTCATCACCCTCCTTTACTCTAATATGATGATATCCACTTTTTAAATCTAACTTTGAAAAATATTTGGCACCACTCAAACAATCCATTAAATCCTCAACTCTGGGCAAAGGGAATCTATACCTGATTGTTATCTTATTGATTGCTCTGGAATCAGTACACATTCTCTAGCCTCCATCTTTCTTCGGGCTCAATACTGATGGTACTGCACATGGACTCAAACTTTCTTTGATTAGTCCCTTGTCCACCAATTCCTGTACTTGCTTCCTGATTTCCTCATTTCTGTGGGAGTCATTCTGTAGGTTGTCTTATTTGGAAAATTTGAACCTGGGATAAAATCTATCTGATGGCTAATATTTCTCACAGGGGGTAGCTCATCAGGTAAATCATCCACAACAATGTCACAATAAATGTCTAACATCTCTTGGATTTCTATTGGAAAATCAGAAATCTTTGTAGAAGTAAGAACTACCTTAGGTTTGCAAACTTAAGCAAATCTTACCTCTTCTTCTTCAATCTGTTGTAGATACTCCTTCCCGCTCAGCAACAAGGTCTTTGGATAAACCACTCTGCTTGATGGTTCTCCTTCTTCCATTGGTATAAATGTATGATATACCCCATCTTTGAAGAACTTGTAAGTGTTCTTCTTTCCATCATGCACTGCTTCTCTGTCAAACTTCCAAGGTCTACCCAGCAGTATGTGACACACATCCATGGGCATCACATCACACAGGACTTTGTCTTTGTAGTTGCCCATTTGCAGCTCTATCTCGCACTGTTCCTTTACAATCAGCTGGTGCCCTTTATGCAGCCAGGACACCCTGTAGGGAGTTGGATGCTTCCTTGTATTCAGCTTCAACTTCTCTATCACCTCAGTGGAAAACATATTGTTTGTGTTGCCACTATCAATGACTAGCTGGCAAAATTTCCCCTGTACTTTGCATATGCTCCTAAACAAAGTCCTCCTTTGTGTAGGCTCAGTGACCTCTTTGGCTTGTTTCAACAAGACCTTATTAACCACCAAGGATTCTCCAGCCTGAGCAACAATAGCATTTCTTGGACCAGCACCCATATTATCTGGGCACTCATAATTCTTGTGTCCCACTTGATGACATCTATAACACCTCAATTCTCTACCTCTGCCTCTGCCTCCTCTTCCTCTGTAATAACCCCTTCTGCCTCTTGCATCACCCTCAGTAGATGCATTCTGAGGTGAGCTAATTTTAGCTCCATATCTAGGTGTAGTAGGCTTTCCTCTACCACCCCGGCTTCCCTTTCCACAGAAAGTACCTCTCCCTTTGGCAGATTGCTTTCTCAGGAGTTTCTCCTCTGCTTTCAAGGCCATCTGATAGGCCTCTTCAACTGTCTTAGGAGACAGAAGACCAATTTCATCTTGGATCTCCAGCTTGAGACCATTCACATATCTGACAATCTTCTCTGGTGTGTCCTGAAACTACCCAACTCTTATACTTACTCTATAGAATTCTTCTGTGTATTCCTTTATTGTCAGAAACCTCTGTCTTAGGTTCTGCATTTGTGTAAAAAATGTTAGCTGATAATCACTAGGCAAGAATTTACCTTTTAGCTTAGCCATCATTTTGGTCCAGCTTTTGATAGGTTGTTTGCCAGCTCTCCTTCTTTCTGCTTGCACTCCATCCCACCAAAGTGCAGCATGTCCCTTCAGCTTTGTTACTGCAAACTTGAATTTCTTATCTTCACTCATTTCTTCATAGTCAAAGCACTTGTTCATTTCATTAATATATTCCACCAGCTCTTCTGGATTCAGTCCTCCTGCAAAAATTGACACTTCGATTTTGGGCTTAACTGCAGACCCCAGAACAATTCTGAGGAGTCTCATCTCAGGAGGAATCTCAGCATTTTCTCCAGCTTCTTCTAATTCAGGTTCAGTGATGTCTTTAGGATCTCTGGGCTATCCTAGCTCCATGGCATCCAATCTGGCTTGGACCCTCTGCAAGGTCTCCAACACTTCTGCATTGGCAACAGGTCTGCCTCTCCTTCTGCCAGCACCTCTAACAACTCGGATAGCCATGTTAATTCTCTACAAAAACAACTCAAAAATAGCTCTGATACCATGATTGACAACAAAAAAATAGAACACGGGCCCCCAAGGAGAGCTGGTCTCTAATTCCTGTCCATGATTCCCTTTATTTAGCTTAATTCAACACAATAAATCTTCTCGCTTTTGTTTACAAAATTATTTGTCAATTTCAAAGAAATTGACAATTAAATTCTTTAGTGCCACTCCAACTATAACCCGACATGTACAGTATACTGGATTTCTTAAATCCCACACGCATAAATCATATGAATGTATATAGTTTAAACCACAACACATGCCTTCTTATTATTCCATCAACCTGCTCTTTATATAAGCGTGAAATAATTTGGACTCCACAGCACAACCTTAGAAAACCATGCACTAAATTTTTTAATATGATAAACCGAGCCACTATATTCTCGGCCTAAGGCCAAGGGTATCTTAAATATATGTCAACCACCTTATAACTCCGCAAGATCTCCACGACTGTACCTAGGCACTAAACTTTGGAAATAAAATTATAAAAGCCGACACATTAGCACTGTTAATATATCGTATACCGAGCCCACACATACACATGCGAAATTTCACTGATTGCAAACGTCCATACCTTGAGTTATCTTCCGTGCTAATTTGAATGCAATCACCGTTCGATGAGGTAGCCTCCAGATCTGACGGCGTACATCGATATCGCGCTGATTTCACCGTCGATAGTTATCGCGTGATGGGGGAGCGACGAGGTGGTATTTCCCTGTTGACGTGGCAGCTTTTCACAATATCGCGTGATATTTGAGTGGTTTCACTTCCATACAAAGGCGGTGCGATATGGGTGGGTTTGGTTTCGCAAACCCGCTTCGGATTATGAACAATGTTTGACCGGAGTTTCACCGGGGTTGACACTACTCCGTGTATTCGCTCCACTCATTAACTCAGGTTCTAACCTCGAGCGGGTTTTCAATTAAAAATAAGGCAGTCTATACTTTTATACACGAGGTTTTTTTTTGTAACCGGTGTCCACAGTTCTGCGACAGACACACTATCGGTGCGCTCTTTCAAAGGCTCGAGGCATACACATGACTCGACACCTATAGCAAGGTCTAGTAAATCCCTTCAAGGTTTCTTACAGGGGTTATGGCGACAGAACATCTCTTGAAATTTCAAGGGAATCAAGGCTCAACATAGACAAAGGATTGTGGAGGTTTAACACAACAAATTATTTCATCAAGATTAACACAAAACTAGAGGTTCTAATACCTTGGAATTAAATAATGCACACGCAGAGACAACTATATCAACTATCACCACTGATGATCATCAAACATCGAATTTCATTCACCAGAGAGAAAAAAATCTTAACACATACATAATCTTTACTGTGGAAATCCCCCCCTTTCCAATGTATCTGGGGGTTACATTTTATATGCATTGTCATGTGTCTCTTCGGTTCCTCTGTGAGGACTGTTTCTACTCTAACAAAAGGCCTAATTACATTCATTCGAATAACTGAACAGGACAGATGGAATGAACCTAAAACTATTCAACTTCTACTGACTCTAACTCATCTAAATGCAACAGACAGGTAAGGTATTGGCACCTTGCTGTTACGAATTCGAATGATTTTGAACCCTCCTAGCCACAACATGTGGACAAATTTCCTACATTGCTGGCTAGTGTCTAATGCCCCTACATGATCCGGATTTATGCAGGAATGCAACAGAATAAAAATATAACCATAAATACAGAGATGCATCGGAGATAACACTTCATTTCATTGATATCAAAGAACTGAAATTTGCTTACAGACAATGGAAATAAAACTAGCTAGGGCGCTGGTAGCTATCTCTGAGAAGAGATGTGGCGGCTACAGGCCTCTGAACTAAGTTACAATGAGGCTCGAGGGCCTATTTATTATTGAGAAGAAATGGAGAATCCTAAACATCCAAAAACCTAACCCTAGGAGATGAAGCGCCAAAACTATGGGCCCCGTTTGGGTAAATTGGTGTTTCAACTTCCCAGGGACGTAACTTTGGCATACTATCTCCGTTTGACGCACATGATACATAATTAGAAAGCTCTATCTGAGGACTAAAAATTTCGCCATGAATATCATTTTGAAATAGAATGATATTTTTTGGAGGCGCGATGCCCAAAAAACGTCGTTTAGGGCCTCAAAACGGCTCCGGAAGTTCAGGACCCGAAAAACTGCTAAAAATAGTAAATTATGTCGAAACTGAAAAACTGAAAGAGACAATGGTGGGGGCCCAAGTGGAATGGGTGGGTGGCCACCAATATCCACCTGGATCATTCCTCCCCCCTTAGGAAGAAATGGTCCCCATTGCGTTAAGTTCCCCCATGAGATGAGGAAATTTCTGCTGAACTTGGTCCCTGGTGAACCACTTTCCTTGGTGCGAGAGTTGGCCAGCTTTGACAACCCGATACAGTTGGATCTTCTGTTGGCAAGTGTTCTTGATTTGCATGTCCATGATACAATTTGTGGTGGCCTGTTCCATGCAGTCTGGGTTTAACTCTGTTGGTGTGAGTTGTTCTGCAATGTCTGAGGTGTCCAGTAGAGGTGGGAAGTAAGGAAGAAGGCGATCCACATTGAAGACTGGGTGCAGACCAAGGAATGGAGGAATACTAAGCTCGAAGGCATTGTTCCCTACAGCCTTGGTGACGGTGTACGACCCGTATCGGAGTGGGCGAAGCTTGCGGTGGGGTCCAGTGAGGCGCTCCTTCTGCAAATGTAGCCATACTTTGTCGCCCACCTAGAAGTTGTGTGGCACCCGGTGTTGATCATGACGCTGATTGTATTTCGCATTGGCTCTATCCAATATATCATGAACCTTTTGGCGGATGTTTTGAATGCGCTCGATGAAGCTACTTTCTTTGTCAACTTCAGACTGGACATGAGCTGAATCGGCCTGAGCAACTGCAAATGGCATGGCTACGTCAATGGGACATAGTGGCTGGAATCCCAAGCCCACCTGAAAGGGGCTATGGCCAATTGAACCGTGGAGAGCCCTGTTATAACTATGTTGTACATAGGGGAGGCTCTCGTCCCATGTGCGTGGATGCTTTGAATTGTACATGCGCAGAATGTGTACAATCATTCTATTGACGACCTCTGTCTAGCCATCTGTTTGGGGATGGAAAGCTGTGGACTTGGTGAGCTTTGTGTCCAACATTGACCAGAGGCTGGACCAAAATGTGCCGAGGAACCTGCTATCTCGATATGATATGATAGACTGTGGGATCCCAAAGTGCACCCACACTCGTTCAAAGAAGAGTTTAGCAGTGGCTTCTGCTGTGATATTCTTCTTACAGGCCGCCATGATGGCCATCTTCGAGAATCTGTCAACGACCACGAAAACACAATCATTTCCATTCTTAGTAGAAGGTAGGCCCGACATGTAATCCATGGAGATGGATTCCCAAGGTCGACTAGGGGTAGGCAGCGGAGTATATAGGCCTTGCTTCTTGATGGTTGGTTTGGCAATGGCACAAGCAGTGCAGGACCTGATGTGCTTCTCGACATCCTTTCGAAGTTTCGGCCAATAGAAATAATTTTGTAGTATTGCTACTGTTTTCTCGACCCCGAAATGCCCAGCGACTCGACTGTAGTGTGCTTCCCATATCATCTTGGCACGCTCGCTTGAAGGAACACAAAGGTGTCCCAGGTGACATAAAAGTGCATCTTGGAGGTGAAAATTTGGAACTTGTGTGCCCCCCAAGAGTGCCTTGTAAGTGTGGCCGAATTCTGGGTCACTCTCATAGAGAAACGGCCAATCAGAAGTCTCGTGCCCACAAGAGTTGAGCACGGTGGTGAGCGCCACGATCGGTGGTCGGCTGAGGCAGTCTGCAACATTATTGGTGCTACCCTTCTTGTACTTGATGTTAAAATGAAACTGTTGCATATATGTGGACCACTTCTGATGGCGATCATTCTGCAACTTCCCTTGTGTCTGTATGAACTGCAGGGGCCGGTGGTCTGTGTGGATGATCGTTTCCTTCCCCAAAATGTAATGCTTCCATTGTCGACAGGCTTGCACAATGGAATACATTTCTTTGTCATAGGTGGGATACTTGCGAACTGTCTCAGACAATGTCTCACTGTGATATGCCACCGGATGTCCCTGTTGAGTAAGAACTGCCCCAATAGCATAGTCAGAGGCATCTGTCTCGATCTCAAATGGCTGCTGCAAGTCTGGTAAGGTGAGCACTGGGGCATAACAGAGGCGATTTTTCAATTCTTTGAACGCCTTCTGTTGAGGTTCCGACCAAAAGAATTTTTCTCTCGATCCTCCTTTGGTGACTTGACTCAAGGGCCAAGTGATATGAGAGAATCCCAACACGAATCTACTGTAGAAATTAGCAAGACCCAGAAAGCTGCGAAGCTCTGTTATAGTAGTCGGGGCTGGCCAATCCCGAATGACTTGGATCTTGGCTAGATCCACATGCACCCCCCTTTCATCAATAATGTATCCCAGATATTGAACCTGGGTCATGCCAAACATGCACTTCTCCAAATTGGCACACAACTTGTGTTGCCGCAGTGTTTGGAGGACTTGTTGGATGTGGTGAAGGTGCTCTTCCCAAGTCTTGCTGAAGATCATAATGTCATCCAAGTACACCACTACAAATGAGTTAGTGAATGGCCGCAAGATGTCGTCCATCATCCTCATGAAGGTTGCAGGAGCATTCATCAACCCGAAAGGCATGACTAGCCATTCAAAAAGGCCTTCCTTGGCTTTGAAGGCAGTCTTCCACACATCAAAGGGTTCAATTGGTACCTGGTGATACCTAGACTTCAGGTCAATCTTGCTGAAATATTTTGCACCTTTGAGTTGGTCCAGAAGGTCATCAATCCGTGGGATTGGGTACCTATTCCGTACAGTGATCTTGTTCAGCGCCCGATAGTCAATACAGAGTCTCCACGTCCCATCCTTCTTCTGTACCAACACGATCGGGCTCCCACAAGGCGATGAACTTGGTCTGATGTGACCTTTCTGCAACAGCTCCTGAATCTGTCTCTTGATTTCATCATTCTCCAGAACAGAGCGCCGATAGATCGGTCCATTAGGTAGCGGCGCACCGGGGGTCAGATCAATCGGGTGCTTGACCTGACAGTGCAGAGGAACCCCTGTGGGTGAGGTGAATATGTCCCCGTACTCCTCCACAACCTTATCCATTTGTTGTTGTTGTGCAGAGGAGCCCTGTCTGGAGGTCGTGGCCACAGTCTTCTTCTTGCCCTGGGGGCGGATCATCAGGAAAAAAAATTTCCTAGTTTGGGAAATGAGCTTGCTGCATTGTTTTGCACTAACCAAAGAGATAGCCGCAGGAGGTGGTACCTCTGGTATCCTGTACAACTTATTTCCCAAAGTAACAATGACAGCACGAGGTCGAGACTCATACACAGCATGGCGCTTCCAAAAGTATGGTTGTCCTAATAATATATCAGAAACATCAATAGGAGCAACATCACATAATACCTCATCCATGAAGGGCTTGATGCTATAGGGAAGGCGACACTGCTGGCTGACGCGGAGATCTCGTCCTTGGTGAAGCCACCCAATGGTGTATGGATGTGGGTGAGCTGTGGTCGGAAAACCCAACCGCTTCACGGCGTCTATTGAAATGAGGTTCTTTTGGCTCCCATTGTCGACAATGAACTGTACAGGGGAGCCCTTTACCCACATCTGGGAGTGGAAGAGACGTTCCTCCTCCTCTGGATCTTTCGGTTCCTCCTTCTGGATCTTTGTAGTGGCAATAGTGGCATTGGGCTCCGCATCAATAATCTGTTTCCCTTTTTCATTCCCCTTTTCAGGTTCTGATTCGGAGTCGGAGCATGCATTTGACTCAGAAGCCCTCATCTCGGCCACTAGCGACTGCTTGGCCCGACATTCACTTGTGTTGTGAGTGGAGCTCTTATGGAACTCACACCACTTTCTCGTGTCCTTCTTTAGCTTTGCGGTGCTGTTCTTTTCTTGTGGCTTTGACGGGTTGTCTTTAGCCGCCATGCCTTGGCTCTGTCCTTTGTTCTGCAGTTTGGAAGCACCTTTCCCTTGCTTTTGATTCGTAGATCCAAAGTCTCGCTTCTTTTGTTTGAATTTCTGCTCAATCTTGGCAGCATACCGGTATGCCGTACCAAGCGAGGAGATGTCGAGGAACTCCATTTCCTCCTGAATGTATCTGTGCAGACAGCTGCGATACTTTAGCACCAAATGTTTCTCTGAATCTTTGATACCCAAATTTGTGCGTAGGGTATGGAACAGATTCGTCAGCTCATGCACATCTTGATCCCTTTGTTGTCGCAGCGTGGTCCATTGTATGTACTTGTCCTCATAGCTCCCCACGGGATAGTACTGTTCCTTGATGGCGTCTCGAAAAGAATTCCAAGTTGGTACGGCCGAGAACAGAGAGGGTTCTGTCTGGTCCTTGTTCTCACAGTAGGTTTCCCACCAGTCCTTAACATGGGGGTAGCTTTGAGGAGTGCAAAAATAATCTTCTCCCGGTCTGAAAAGTCATGAACCGAGAAATATCCTTCTAACAGATTCAACCATCTATCTATGGCATCTGCGTCTATTTGACCCTCAAATATGGGAATGTCAAAATTTACTTGTACCTTAAAAGGATTCGCACCTCCAGAGTGGCTGCTGGATGCAGATGCGCCGCTGGTGGGCAGCCGTTGAAGGATCTGAACTAAGTTATCCATCATTGCGTTCCTTTGTTTTTCGAGGACCTCCTCGAGCAATATTTTGATAGGATCTCCTGCTCCCTCATCTTTCTTTTCATCCCCCATGGGCATCTGTTGAGGTTTGCGAGGCTGATCTTGCAAAGGTTCCACCAGATCAAGCCCTTGCTCCTTATACCCCGACCTCGTTGGGGACATGCAAAGAAGGATCGAGAAAAAGTAGACCGCTCTGATACCACTGATCCGGATTTAGGCAGGAACACAACAGAATAAACATATAACCATAAATACAGAGATGCAGCAGAGATAACACTTCATTTCATTGATATCAAAGAACTGAAATTTGCTTATAGACAATGGAAATAAAACTAGCTAGGGCGCTGGTAGCTATCTTTGAGAAGAGATGTGGCTGCTACAGGCCTCTGAACTGAGTTACAATGAGGCTCGAGGGCCTATTTATTATTGAGAAGCAATGGATAATCCTAAACATCCAAAAACCTAACCCTAGGAGATGAAGCGCCAAAACTATGGGCCCCGTTTGGGTAAATTGGTGTTCAACTTCCCAGGGACGTAACTTTGGCATACTATCTCTGTTTGACACACATGATACATCATTAGAAATCTCTATCCGAGGACTACAAATTTTTCCACGAATATCATTCCGAAACGGAATGATATTCGCTGGAGGCGCGATGCCCAAAAAACGTCGTTTAGGGCCTCAAAATGGCTCCGGAAATTCAGGACCCGAAAAACTGCTAAAAATAGTAAATTATGCCGAAACTGAAAAACTGAAAGAGACGATGGTGGGGGCCCAAGTGGAATAGGCGGGGTGGCCACCAATATCCACCTGGATCACTACATCAAGGAAGCAAAAGCAGAAGCAGAGCACAGGCAAAAGGCAGAACAAGATAAGGCAGAGGCGGAACGACTATTGAAGGAGGAAGAAGAACAAAAGAGAAAAGAGGAAGAGGATCAAAGATCGAAAGACACCGAGACACCTCCCCTAGTAATAGGAGTATAAACCGAACTGCCGCCCATCGAAGTACCTGCAATTAACACACGATTTGCACTCTCAGAGCCAGGTTCCTCTGAAGGACAGGAGGAGGAGGTGTTCAACCTGACGAGACTGACGTATGATCAGTTCACCTTCAAGATCCGGCAGGAAAAGAGGAGATTCCTAGCATGGAACCCTGCCACCCCATTCACAGCCATGACAGAAAAGGATATAGTTCTAGACACTAGGACCAATCCAGTGATGATAGCATCAACCGACATTGCTTTTTCCACAACCACAGAAGAAAATGTGAGCCGGATGAATAGGGAAATCCTTTCCCTACAAAATATATTACAGGACTCTGAACAAAGAGAAGCTAGGTCAGAGCAAGAAAAGAGAGTGTAGAAATTTTCTGAATAATGAAGATTTATTCACCGAGATTATCCTGGTCACACACTAATTCGAATTCATGCATAACACATAACCTCTTCTACAATTGATCATCAATATGCGGAAATAGAAAGCAGTCGCATGCGCTCATTAAAACATAATCAAGCACACATATCAACACAATATGTAATGGGGAAAGCTTATAGCTGAAAACCCCCAGCTATTTTGTATATTATAATGGAAGAGAACATGTAACAATACATAGCACAATACTCCTCACAAGTACTCAGTACTATCTCCAAAAGTTACACACAAACTAGCTTAGTTTTGAACAAGTCACGGGTTCAAAACTCCTCCACTATTTGCCTGCCTCTACTACGCAATCCAAAAGGATTATGGGTGAGATCCAAGTTTGAATCCCACTAGCTCCAACTGCGCAATCCTCATTGGCAATCTCCTCCAATGCTTGTGCAAATCTCATGCACAACTAATGTCACAACTAATAGAAAACTGGCTCTTTCACCTATCTCTTCCACTGGTCTCCACTGAACTGTCCATGCACTGGTGTTAACTGATGTGTTCTTTAGTTGAATAATGAGTTAATAATTAGTGAATTAATTAATAATTAATTCACACCACTCATCTCTAGTGTATTAGCCAGTTAAACTAAATACAACTAGTTCAACTAAGTTAAATCGAACACAACTCCATCAACTCCTCAATCAACTCCACCAAAACTCTGCCACATGAGTCTAACTGAAGTCAACCATGCAATAGCTCAACCAAACCCCTAGGAATAGCGTAATTCCTTTTTCAGCTGCATGGGCCACATCCGTAGCTCAAACTGAAGTGCGCCAAGAGAATAAGATAATGTTTTTAGTCCAAATATTATTAAGAGCAAATAATATTTGACTGTTCTATTTTTAGCTCGGTAGTCTAAAAATAGAAACCGCCCAATGTCTAAAAATAGAGGTCCATATATTTTTACCAACTCGACCAATCATCCATAAATAGCATCCCGCAACTCATAGACCATGATCCATATGTCTAAAAATAGACATAGTCTAAAAATAGACTTTGCGCCAAAAATAGCCTGCGGGCCCACTTAGTGAAGGCAACTTCATTTCACTAAGCTCCATCATCTTGTTGCATTTTCAACAGAGAGCACTAAGGGAAGAAATCCAACACCTCCAAGACAAAAACACCCTTATTAACGAAGTACTGCTTACCGTGCAGAGAGAGTTGGTGACACTGGAAGCCACCATGAAGCAGGTTTATGGGGAGATGTTCACCATAAAGCAAACAGTCGCACCCCTCCTAAGAGCCCAAGTGGAAACGAAGAAGAGAAATGAGCAACTGAAAGAGGCCTCTGCCGCTTTAGATAGAATGATAGAATGGACAAGCAGATATCCACAGGATCTGGAAACCTTGCCCAAGAAAGATTGGACTCACACTCAGAATGACAAGGTCCAAATTCGTATGAAGGTGCAATCCAAGGAGAAATTATTCAAAGATCTGGAGAAGGTGATGTCCGCATATGAGCATTTGATCAGTGGCATTGACTCGATGCATGAATTGCACCATATTCCTTCTTTAGGTGCATTGAGTGAGGAAAAGACATGGGGACAGGTAGATCGGGAGATTCAGGCATTTCTACAGCCTATCAGACAAGCCGCCACTACACCTGATCTTCCCGCATCATAGAGAACTTGGTTAAGTTTGTTGTAATGCTAGTTTGGATTTACACCAAACTGGCTTCCTTATCTAACCAGGTCACAATCAAGAGGGAGACTCTGATTCCGAATGCCTTAGAATGCCTACATCGGTGAAGGGAAGATACTCCTCTGATCTCCCCAATCGCTGAAAATTATCGTGCATGACAGAATTTCCTCAAAGAGAAACAAGTTGATGTTCTCGACCTAACAATCACACACATGCTCCCATGATCAGATTGCAAGGCACACCTACAAAATGGGTTGCAGGTCGCACCTTCCATGATTAGGTCGCAGGTCGCATCTTCCATTCAGGTCGCAAGGCAGCCCAACAGACAGGAAGGTGAAGAGTCAGGGCCCCCCAGGGGTTAATTTTGTCTTATATATACCCCATTTGGGGACTGGTAAAGGACCCTTTTTTTTGGACTCCAAAGGAGAGCAGAGAGTTTTAAAGCATTAAACGGCCTATTATGAATGAATACAAGCATTTGTTTTAAATCCGCTATTGGATCCGATGGAAATCAATGTGTCAATGCTATGAGTATTTCTTCGTATATGTCTGATATCTTATGATTAATTGATCTGAGTTTTCTGATTATACTCTTTATGCATTTCAACTTACTGTATGTGTATATGATGGTATGTTATTTACATAGGAGATGTTAGTAACTTTATTATTGACATCTATCTCATTCACGAAAACTCCCAGTACGTATAAGTTTTTCTTACTAGGAAAAACTGTTTCTTCTATGGTTTGAACAATCTTACAAACATGACCTTAATGATATGATGCTAACAGCATCTCCTTCAGTTGCTTGTTTTCTTTTATATCTTGCTATTTGTAGTGTTTATGCTCATTGAAAATCATCGATATTTTTCTTGTGTCATTTGATAACTGTACACCTTTAACTCTGCAGGGCTCATTTGCGTCCAGAAGAAGGAGTATTTAGCGGTAGCCGGACCCACACCCCTGGACGAGATCCATATCACAAATGGTTCAGAGTCTAATTTGGAATTTCTACCGGGGAGATCTCCTACTGTTGGTTGGACAAATTTTCCCGTCAATACAGCCTTAAGGCAGTGGCAGGAGGACTGGAGCAGTGGGTGCAAAAGATCATGGTGAAGCAGAGGCAGTTTTGGGACGCTGAAGAGTGGAGCAGCACGGTGCAATGGCAACAACAACCTGGAACTAGCATCACAGAGGCTCTAGAGGGACAACGCAGAGTAGCAGCAGAGGGTGCTTTAGCGATGAGATGGAGCCAGACTAACTTGTCTCTTAGTAGATTGGGTGATTCTCCTTTAGTTGATTACTTCTCAACAATTGAGTTGCAATGTAGCAGTTAGAAGTGGCAATGATATAGGCAGCATGATGCAACAATTTGAGAGGGAGCTGCAGTACATATGTGGCAGTGACTGTGGCAGAGTCATGGGAAATAGTACAGAAAGAGGCATTGTAGTGGATGGAGGGCAGCAGGCCAAGCATCAGCAGCACAGGGATCGATGCCAGAGATTAGGGTGATGCTTCAGTGGTGAAGTGTCGTTATAGCACATTCCTCACTAAGAGGAAGTATTGAGATTTTGGGTAGCATAAGATGTGATCTAGATTTGAAAATTTTTGGATGGGTTAGGACACATGAGATCTCCAAGACCCAGAAATCATTTGGAGAAATTCCACATGGTGTAAAATTTATTCAAATAATTATTATTTTTAATGGGGACCCTAAGTCTAACTTAGGGAAATTGAAAAATTAAAGTGAATTAATTTACACATGTGATGAGAATGTTCTAGGTGACGTGGATCAAGCTTTCTATAATATTAGCCATTGATTAGTGATTAGTTCATGACTGTTGATTTCTCAATTAGAAAAATATCAAAGGAAGAATTGGGGTTAGTTGGAGAACAAACACAGAGTAGAAACACTTGAGCTAAGTCGAAATTCTGGGGCATGGTTTGCTGAGAATTTTTGAGTGAGCTTGTAGTGCTAGTGAGGGGAAAATCAGAAAGGGATGTTCTAATATGAGGCTGAGAATACATAAATTAGAGAGGCATTTCCATACCAAGCAGCGCAGAGGCCAATAGGAGGGATAGAACCCAGCTAGGCTGACAGATAGAGGGACACATACCCTTCTGTGTGACATAGAGGTAGTCCAAAGGCCTTGAGAGTGACGTAGCGGAAACCTCTGTTGTGTAGAGGATGCGTTGGGTAGGAGAGGTTGACACAGAGGCTGGAAGAGCTGCGTTGAGGGTTCTAGTGGGATAGAAAGGGCTCGTATTCAGTAATTCCTGAAGGGTTTGAATCAACCATATTTTCTATCTCCGAGTGATAAGGTACAAATGTCGTGAATTTCTCTATGGGGAAAACTACTACTGGTGCCCTAGATGTATTCAGATATTCTACATAATAAATAAAACCCTAAAAGAGATGTTGCACCGATTTTCTCGCATTAGGTTTTCCCGGGGACATTTGTCCGATAAAATTATGTGTGCCCTTTGTCATATGTGCGCTATGTTTCAGTAAATGATCTATATATGTGTAGGCTGCTAGTTGTGTTTACTTCGATATTTTCTGAATATTTATGAAAATAACTTGTATAATTAAATCACAAATAAGAGAAGTAAATCAAGATAATGTAGTAGGGTTTCTGTAATTTTGTATTCAGAAATTTTCACATCCTTGACCTTAAGACAAACCCTAGAAGCACTCAATGAGTGCTTGATCTCTAAAATAAAATACCTTGAGCATGAAACCCATGCTTCAAAAATATCAATAGCAATATTTTCTTTCATTTTACAATATACAAAAATCAAAATTATATTTCATATTTATGAAGACCGAACCTAGTTACACATTTTTCAACATATTCAAGGCACCCATGGAGATGTTAAGACCAAAAATGAGTTGGGATTTGAATGCACTAGATGATATATTATAATGTGCTCATACTTGGTGGTGGTACACACAATGCAATTGATTCACAAATGTTTTATTATTTTTTGTTATAGAAAGGAATTAAAGATCCCCAAGAGCACCTAAAGAAATGTGTTGATGTTTGGATCTAGGAGAATAATGCACAGAAAAGTTAGGTTGACAAATTTAACCACATCTTAGGAGAAATTCAAAAGTCATGGCACATTTAACGAGAGAAGGAATGCCACATTATTCAATGGGATGGGGATGATGTTGAAAAAGATCCAAGGATTCAAACAAGGTTTTTATAGATTATAGGATGTTATAGATTATTACTTTTATATTTTCAGATTTGTTGAAAGAATTTAAATAAGTCGCTACCCTAAAAAATATTAATTATGAGATTTTAAAAAGTTGAGTATAACATTTAAATTTGATTATTACTCTCATTAAAAAAAATCATAAACTTAATTGCATTTTGACATATTAAAACACATGTTTTTTTATTTTATGTATATGTTCACTTTTAAAAAAATCATGCAACTCCTCACTTTTTATAATTCCAACGGTGATAAAATTTAGGAATTTTAATAAAATATACTTTTATTATAAAATTTAATACTAGAAAACTTATTTTAAAAATATTCAAATTTTTAGGTTTTAATATAAAAGATAAACAACCCCCAAGGTGGGTTTCCATTTAAGCCAAAAATCTTGCTCATGATGCAAGAGAATGGTTATACGAGCTACGAGAGCTGGTACAAATTGATAAATTCCCATGCGAGGATCACATTAAAGGAACCTGGTGTGGAGGTACACCAGGTTCGGCTCGCAAGCATATGATGCCAATCAATTATTATTCGAAAAGGCTCATTGAGCTAATGGTAGAGGGTTGCGTCATAGCGAGGTGACTCCTTTTTTTAGTCATGTCATTCCTTCTATCAATCAATATTGTTCACCACTCTTTGAGTTATTGGCTATAGCTCGGGCTTTTATAACTTTAAAACTTCCATTGAGGTTGAGATGCTTAGGAATTTTGGTGCCTTGGCTCAAGAAAACTTACCACCATATGAGAGATATGTTCCAACAGTGAGCATGCTATTTCCTTTCTCAGGTAAGTACAATTCTGTGATATTCTCCTCTCTCCTCATGGTCTATGATTCCTCTCTATTTTAGATTCTTTGGTTTTGTATATCAGGACATCCATGTCTATCGCCTATCAACGCAATATGTGTGTTTTGGACATGTCTTCTTTTTATCCGATAAACTGGTTTAGCGAGGCCTTAGTAACCTCAAGATTATAAATATGTGCTACTGATATGATTTCCCGTTGGGTAGCATAGTTAACTCTCTTTTGTAATGCTTCATTAATGTAAAATTTCAAACAAAAAATTATAAAAGATAAACAAAAGAATATATTTTTTTTTAATATTAAAATTTGCAATAATTTTAATATAAAAATTAAATCTAGTTTATTTATTTTTTATTATTCATTCTTAATTAAATAAATTCAATTGATAATATTGAATTATTTTGCTTTAGTAATAATAATAATAGTTATAACAACAACAACAACACAATAATCATAATAACGATAATAATAATGATAATGATCATAATAAGAACCTAGGGCATACATATGAGCCTAGGGGTTATAATGGTAGTGGTCAAAATAATTTATGTGTTATGTAAGTATGAAACCAGTCTAGTTTCGTATTCCTTTAGTCATCACAACAACAACAACAAAACAACAACAACAACAACAACGATGACAATAATAATAACAACAACAACAACAATAAAAATGACATTAATAAAAGAAATAATAATAATAACAATAGGACTGATTTTGAGTAGATGGGAAGAATGATTGGTATCCTTCCCACCTAGGCGTAATTCCTACAAGACACACATTGAGCTCATTATGATTATATTCAAATGACTTTGAGCCTTGTTGTTAACTAGCCTCATGCCTTGAAGAATCTAGGGATTAAATTGAATAACATCCTTAAATGGGGGGAAGTACTTGAGGGTTTCTGTTGGGAACATAATAATAATAATTAAATAAATTTTCCCATTTAGAATAAGATTGAAATTTTTTAACCATCGAGGGATGGCGAAATTGGAGATGGTTGTGTTATGAAGTATTATGTAAAGTATGTGATTCAAGGTTCAAATCCCCCCAATTTAAACCGTGATCCATGTTTTAGTGTGTGTATGGTTTCACCTAGAGGTTATAATGATAGCAATTGGAATCAACTCCATGTCAGACGAGTACGAGTTTGACACTATTGCCAATTCCTCTAGTAAATAAAAAGTAATGAAAATTTTTAGTATTTATTTAGCGCTTAGTTATGTTGATTGTGAGAGATCCCAATCCCTAACCCACTAACCTACTTATTGTGAAATTTTATTGAACTAAAGTAACTTGAATGTACTCTCCTAATTGGTTAGAAATTTATTAATTTTCTGATTAATATCGAATATATCACACTGCAATTCTTCACAAATAAATTATGCAGAAGAAAAATAAAATGTTGGAACTTAGAAAATAGATGCACACAAAAAATAAAAATGACACAAATATTTTTGGACAATAGCCCTTGGAAAAACCATGAAGGGAAAATCGATGCAACATATGGGGGTTTATTTTATTATTATGCAAAAGTAAAATACGAGTACAATAATTTGGACGCCTCACTGGCAATCCTTTGACGATAATCTAGCTACAATATTTGAGGGAAAATTTACCCTCTCCACAAGCAATTCAACCTCTTCATGCAACTCGAAATAGCACCCGAAACACCCCTGTGCAGGCTTTGCGCAATGCTTGTGCAACCTCTAACTCACACTACCAAACTATACTTCGATGAACCTTAATTTGACTCTCTCTGCCACTGGAATGAATTTTCTTGCCCTCCTAATAATTCTCCCGATCTTTAGCACCTGAATTGAACTTCTATTTGGTTGAATTGGACTGCCTCAATAAAGGTTCTATGCTGCCATTATGCATCTTTATTGAGAAATAATGCAACCTCCCTTTCTTTCACTAGAAACTAACTAAAATTCTCTAAAATCCTCTTGATTCTCCCTCAATCAGTGTTTCTCTAGCTCGATCTCACTTCCTTGCTAAATCACTACACTAGATAACTTGATCTGCCAAGGTAACTTACTCTCCCTCTTGTTGGATGTGTCTATTTCCATCCCCATTGATTTTCTCTTATAATCTCTCGTTTTATCACCAACGACCATGATTAAATTTGTATCAATGACTAAGATAATTTTGGAGACAATCCATGTGACTCTCTAGAGATTTCTTGATCTTTCAAAATTAATTGTTGTTAATTAATCAATTTTCCTAAGTTAGAATTAGGTATTTTTTAATTATTGATCATTTAAGTTAATTGAGTTGTCTCTAGGTGTTTTCTCTTGAAATATTTTCTGGGTTTTGGAGTCTCTCTAACATAGGTCGATACTAGAACTCCAATCCGATGCTATAAAAACCAACACTTATGCACTAATCATTAACCCATTAACATATTAATTCATTAAGCCATACCAACTTACTAATTCATAATGATCCCTAACCCACTAATTAATAATGCATGGTTAAATAAACACTACCACACTAGTGATCTAATGCAGTATCACTAACCCCTAACAAGCAACCCACTAACCACTAACCCATTGCTTGCTAGCCCCATAAGCTATTGAAGAATGTAACTAGGTTCGGTCTTCATTAATGTATTTGAGTCACTATGTAATGTACTTGTCAAAAGAATAAAGAAAATATTTTTTTTATTAATGTTACAATGACTTATTAAAGCACAGGTTTCATGCTTTGGTCATTATGTTTTAGGTCAAAGTCCACATTGAGAACTTCTAGGAGTTATTATGAGTCTATAAATTTATTGTACATTTAAAAAGACACTTCTTGGGCTTTTGAATCATGTAAAAAGGTTTAGTGTTGAGTCAAATATGATTTATGTCACCTCCACACCAAGTCGGCCTCAAGGAAGGATATTTGACCTCACCTAAAGGCTATAAAAGGAGCAAATCAAATTCATTTGGAGGATAACATCTCAAGCAAGTTGGATATCTCTAAGGAAGCCAAAAAAAAGTGAAAATCGAAGGAAGAGGGCTAAAGAAATGCGAGTTTGGTCAAGGTGAAGGAGAAAAGTAAAATAACAAATTTGGTGTATCTCTCTCTCTCTTTCGTGCCCCAGTTTGGAAGATCGAAGTCCCTTTTGTAATACTAATTCCAATTGCTACATGATTCTACTGCCAAGCCACGTATAGGTCGAAGTTTTTGTTGCTGGGTGATGTTGCTTGAAGAAGTTGTATTGGGTCAAAATTGAATTTTCTAAGTCAAGATCGAAGTCTCTCAGCCAATATCAAAGTCTCTAAAGCAAGATCAAAGTTACTGGATCCAAGAAATTGTTGCATAGTGCTACTGCTGCTAGCAGGTCAAAATAGGATCATCTGCAAAAGAAGAAGAAGGCTAACATGGTGTGGAGGAAGTTTGTGTCAAGGTCTAGAGTCTTGGATTATCTTAGGGAAACTATTGAAGTAAGAATTACTGACTGGGTTTTCCCCTAGAATGGGGGTTTTCCCTAACTGTTCACCTATATCTTGTGTCCTTGATCTATGATTTCTTTGATAATTACTTGATGAACAAAGAGAAAAGAAGATAATAAGAAAACTAATAAGAATACTGAAACATCACATGTAAATTATCAATTACAAGAAAACATTTCTGCATTTCTGATTTCTAATATGGTATCATAGCTTTGGTGAAGAAAGAAGAAAAATGCAATTTACAGTAGTTGATCAAGGAATCATAAAAGGAAATTCTTTAAGGAAATAAGTTCACTATCTTCAATAAAAATGTATAACTCAATCAAGGGAGAGAACAAGCTTGAAGGAGCACATAATTACAGGTCATGGAAGAAGAGGACTAAACTCATTCTTGTAAAGAAAAAAGTAATAGTTTTGGTTAGAGGAAAAGTAAAGAAGCCTACAAAAGAATCCAATGATGTTGACAAGGTGAAATTCAGAGAATAAAAATTAGTGGCCATGACTCTAATGGTGTTACACTGAAATTTGTCACCATGACATTTTATTACTCCCTTAGAAGTCCACAACATCAAAGTTCCTAAAGTCAAGCCTTGAAATTAAGAGAAAAGCTCATAAAAGTCTTAAAAACTCTTGTACCGCACTTTCTCTTAGTATTGCCTACGATGCCGCACTTTATTGCTCTAAATCATATGGAGTTAAATGCACTTTCTGTTTATTAAGGGTGCGGACCCCTGTAAAAGGTAAAAAAGGGTGCAAGTAAAGTCTAGAAGCTCAGTTTGAGTCATTTTTGGAAGCTTCTAGAAACATTCCTGTGGTGGAAAGATCGCTCTTTTCAAGTTCATGTATCCCATCCATTAAGGAGCTAACCCCTTGATGTAAGGAACTAATCCCTTTGAAGGAGGATTATATCCCTTCTTGTTTGGAGTTGTAACTTCCTCTCTTTCACTATAAAAAGAGGCATAGGGTAGCCTCAAAGGGTTACAATGGATGAGTTCAAGCTTTATTATTGTTGGAAGTGAAATGTTGTTGGAACTTAGACCCTTTTAGTTGAGATTTTATGTGGGAAAGATTACATACCTGTATGTATCTCGGTTGGAAGAGTTCAAGGCTTGTCAGAGTAAAGGAAATGCCTGTTCCGGACCCCAGGAAGGCCTGTATGACATCAAGGCGGACACGGTAGTAAGACTCTTCTTATTTAAGTTAATACAAATAAGTTTGTTTTTCTCAATAAGCTATCAATTGATTGGTTTATTTTATGGATTCCTTGATCACCATAATAGATATGATTCATGAATATATCCTATGCAGGTGCTATTTGATGTTTTTTTGTTTGTGATTGCAGATCTTCAGAGGCAACTCTTTCGGGCGAATGAAGGACGACTACTACAAACAAGCGTTGGATCAAAGGTAAGATCGTAAAACCTTCATAACATTTAATTATGAATCACGACATATCTAGATAAAGATATATTTAATTGTCCGTTTGTTGCTAGCTGTCTGTAGGACACTTGGGAGGTCTATCTTGTCCGCAAGAACGACTTATCTGTCCAAAAAAAATGGCGACTCCATTCGGGAAGGGATTTTGAACTTTGATTTCTTTTATTTTTGACTTGTGAATTTATTTTTTCTGATTTTGATTGATTGATACTGGCTTGGGTAGTTTATCCCTGTAGAATCCTTGAGAAATGATTTAATTTTTTTGTTTTTTCTTTAGTTTTCTTGTGCCCGCTCTCTTCTTTTATAGATAGTGTGCGCCGTTCCACACTTTTCTTGTAACCACAGTGCAAGACCGCACTGGTTTGCACTGAATCCTACAGACCCTGTGAATTTTTTTTTTAAATCTTAAAATCCTTTTTTCTGGATTAGTTTGTTAGATTCTCAGTGAATACCCAGACTTCTATCTTCTGTCAGAAAGCCTTGGTTAAGAGTTTATTTCAACATTTTTAGTTTTGAATGATTTTCTAAAAGATCTGCATGTTATAATGATTTTTGCTTTGTCTTTATCCCGCTCAAAGATTAGAAACCTTGGTATACCTTTAGATCACTGGTATTTATTTGATTTCTTGCTGAGTCTGACATCATAGTAGAAATTGTTTTATGAGATTTAGATCCCATTTTTCTCATTTGAAAATCTTTAAAAAACTTTTGTTAATAAGTTTGGAATTTCACTTTAAAAACCAAAATTGGATGTTTTTTTGAGTTCTTGCTGATCCAAGCAAAGAATTTCTTAGTTAGATTACAAGCTAAGCCAGGCATCCTCAAAATATTTGAAGTTTTAATTCAGATTTAGTCTTTCGAATTTTTAGATCTCAATATTAGTGTTTTTAGCTTTGAGTGTTATTTCTAGAAATTGTAGTGTCTTTTGAAGCAAAAACTTGGTTTTTAGTTTCGATCTTGAATAAAAGGGATTTCTTATTGAGTAATAGATCATTTTGAGTTCTCGTTGAAATTAGATTTCTTTTCATTTATTCTTGTTTGAAGGAAATATTTGTTTTTAAAATATTGCATTTCTCAACTCTTCCTTTAGATAGAATTCATTGAAAGAAAATGGATTGTTTCTCATAATAGATGCATTTTTAGTGTGTTTTGAGTCAGGTCACTACATATCATCAGTTTCACTTTCACACCTATTGTCCTAAGAAACAGATTTTTAAAATCAACGCTTAAATTAAAATCAATGTAGTAATTTTTATATTTCTAGGGCTCTTTTCACGAATATAGCTTAGGCTAGTGTCTTGGAGTAGGGAGTAATTAACTCTCCAAGACAATTAAAACAAACAAGTAGTTGATATTGCGATAGGAAAAAATCCAATAGTCACTTGTATGCCCTGGGAAGCTCCTCTTAAAGGAGTCAAGCATGAGGTCATATCTGAACCAGTGGGATAATCAATTCTATCTCATTGGGAACGAAAGAAAATATGTGCGTATTAACAATGGTAAACCTCGAATAGACCATTGTAGAGGAGCCTAGGTTCACTTGTCGGTATACCTTGGATTATGTCAAGGAGCCTTCAAGGGGATTGAGCTTTGTTACTCTGCCCTTGCGCATATGTCGGACTGTAGACTGTTCCCCCAGGTGTATTAGTTCCTGTTGGTAACCATAGTGACCATAATATTTACGGTTTCTTCCTAAGGTGACGGTGGAGGAAAGATCACACTGTACCTGGAGCAGACATCGACTTGACTCACTTAGACTCTCCGGAGGGTTATCTTCACTCGAGATGGTTTAAGTGGAGAAACTTGCACTGGTCTATTTTATTAAGCAGGTTGTCGGGGTAACTGTTCCAACTGCCTTTTCTGCATTAAATACTATGATGTTGGATTTCATCACCAACTAGTGTTTTTAGTGTGGGAAGTTACTATTTGTGTGTGGTTTGATCTCCTAGATTTTTAGGTGTGTGATTCATTTGTTTGTTTCCTTAGCAACTCTAGGAGTTTTTGTTGAAATTTTATTTGATTGCGTGTGACTAATAATTTTTAATCGTGGCTGAATTACCAAGACAATCGCGTAGACTCCAGGGGAAGCCCCCTGAGTATACACCAAGCCAACTTGAAGGGCTGCGAGCTCTAGTATCGCCTAGTGACAGTAGAATTATATCAACAGAAGCAGGAGATTCATCTATAGTTGTTCATCCTGATTATCAATTACAAACAACAGAGCATATTCAAGAGCCGATTTCAGTTTTCGATGTTACTGGTAATATTTATCCTTCCAGTGAATTAGCTGAAGAACCTGAAATTTCTGAACCCGACACTGAACCTGCTGTATTGGAACCATCTTCAGGATTTGTTACTCCAACTTCTAGTGATCCTGGTTCACCTAGGGTAAGATATCACATTACTGAAATTATTCCTTTTGACCTCATATCTATTGAAGATCTTGTCAGTCCAGACGAAGACGTAACTCTTCCAAAAACCAAACAGACTTTGAATCTTAGGGAGCGTGAATCAATATTTTACAGTCCTTTTAGAAGCGACGCTTGGTATTTATCATTGACAGATTTTTTAGAAAACCCGGGTCTTAGTTTTTCACCACCCCGCATTCCTTTTCATCCTACACCAAGTGGTTATTATCCTTCATCAATTATGTCAGGTGAGTCATCTATGTTTTCCCAATCACCGGAAACATTTTTATATGGTGGTCCTTTTGTTCCTTCTGGGTACCAGTCACTCTTTGGTACTTTCTCAGGAGCAACTCCTAGACCAACTAAACAAGTGTTATCAACTGGTACGAATGGAGCTAAAACTGAAACGTTGAATGCAGAGAAAATTTTTATGATGTCTGGTAATATTCCAAATCCTCAACCTCAAGGTAGTCAGTTACCGCCTGGGGGGCAACCTCAAGGTAATTTTTTATCAGGACAAACTGTAGGAAAATATTATTTACCTGGAGAACAACCTCAAGGACAATACATACCTCAAGGTTATCAACCTCAAGAACAGTACATACCCCAAGGTCAACCCCAGACTCAGTATATTCCTCAGGGTCCTTATCAACCCCAGATTCAGTACATGCCTCAAGGTTATCAACCTCAAGGTCAGTACCCAACTCAAGGTTTCCAACCTCCTCTCGGTCAATCATTTTTACAAGGAGCTGGAAATTTACCACTTAATTATCAACCCTACGTTCAACTAGGTTATGGTCCTTCATATGCACAACCTTCTACGGGAAATACCCCGGAATGAACATGGTGTGAAATCCATCTCAAATTCAACAGACTATGCAACCTAATCTGCAGTTACCTAATCAACTTGGACAACCTTTAGTTTCTGGTCCAACCCAGCAACCTGTCTAGCCTACTATTCAAGTCCCTGCACCTGGTTCTGTTCAATAGCCCGGGCCTAGTACACCTCAGACTCCACCTCAAACTGCTGCAGCTACTGCAACTTCTGTTCAACCTACAACACCTGTTTCTGGAGTATCTGTAGCTCCAGTTTCTTCTATCCCTGCATCAGTGCAAATCCCTCAAGCCTCTGTGCCACAGTCAGGACCTACAATTTAGACTACGGTCCAGATTCCTATAGGACAAGCTAGTACTAGTACGATTGTCTCTAGTCAACCACAGTTTAATAATCAACCATACCAGGGACAGTATCAATTTGGTCAGACTACACAAAATACAGTATATAAGTATCAGCCGTACCCTGGGTATACTTATCAAGTACCTAAACAACCCCAGTATGGTCCGGTTAATCCTGGTTATCCAGGAGGTTTCACGATTCAAAATGCACATCCAATTCTAGGGTATCCTGGATATCCTCCTCCTGGAACTAGTTTGATCACATAAGGTTATCAAGACCCTAGCCATTAGTTACCATTCATAGCAACTTTAGATTTACCATATCTATCGCGCCTTACGAATGATCCCATTTTTTATCTTCCATATTGGCTGCCGATGCCTAACAAGTTGCCCAGTGATATTCCAAAATTTGAAGGTAAGTCAGGAGAGGACCCATCTAATCACGTTATGACTTATCACCTCTGGTGCGCATCCAATTCACTAGTCGATGATTCGATTCGATTATGTCTTTTTCAAAGAACTCTCATTGGTCTAGCTGCCAAATGGTACATTGAGTTACCACACGGCTCTTTTAATAATTTTAATGCGCTAGCTACTGCTTTCTTAACCCATTTTCAGTTTCCTGTCAGATATGACAATGACAGAGAATTGTTGACTTCATTAAAATAATCTACGTCTACATACATATCTGATCACATTCATGAATGGAGACGTAGAAGGCATTTAGTGAAAGTCTTTATTCCTAATCAAATTTTGGCTGAATGGTTTATTAAATCGTTATTGCCTAAAATTACTGAAGATGTGGCCAAAGGAGGCGTAGTTACGGAAGAGAAAGTCATTTCTCAAGCTCAGTACCTTGACCTTGTGTATACTCAGTCAGGTACCTTGTATGATAAAATCCCCGATTTACCAAGACCTGGTCAATTAAATGCAACTCCTTCTGGCTCTCATGCCACTGATGGTGTAATTGGTTCTGTTAGCACTAGTAAAAGTAAGAAGAAATCTTCCAAGACTACTTCTCCTATTATCACTTTACCCGATTCACCCAAAGGAGATTCTTCCCTAGAAAATTCCGCCGATATTCATGTTGTAGAGACATCTACAACCAAATCTAAAACTGGTGGTAAGAAGAAAGGTAATAATAAAAAGAAAAAATCTTCAAAAGATAAATCTGATACAACTGAACCAACTGACGAAAAACACAAACCTCGATATCCTTGTCTTATCTGTGACTAGGATCATTTTACAAAAGAGTGCCCGCATAGAGCCGAGGTATCGAAATTCGTTAAGGGTTCGCCTATACCTGCTGTCTTGAAGGATCCCTTTCCCGCTCAAGATAGTAACATGGTTGGATCTTCCTCCAATACGGTTGAGGATATCTTGGTGGTTGCAACACGATCGCAAGATTATGATAGTAAAAATACTGGTAAAGAAGCAGAAACATCCAATTCTACATCGACTACATCTCCCTCAGTTTCTGATCCATTACAGATCGAGAAACAAAATCCTGACTTAGTGATTAAACCACCTGCAAAAGGTGTACTTCGTAAATCAACTTTCAATCCACATGCCAGAGCTGCTCAGAATTACAATATTGTTGAAGATTTGGAAATTTCCCCTTCAGCAATGTCGGCTTTGGAAGTATTGCAATCATGCCCAGCCCAAAGAAAATTACTTTTTTCAGCCTTAGGAGTTGTAGATCTCCAGGATTCGAACCTCATGATCTTCGATTTAGAGAATTTTACACCCCGCCTACCCCATCAAATGGCTTTTCAAATTTCGGTAATAGTAAAAAACAAATGTATCTTTTGTACTGTTGTTGATGAAGGGGCTTCTACGTGTATTATGTCGTTAAAATGTTGGAAATCACTTGGTTCTCTGAAAATTGACCAATCAACAACTATTCTCAAAGATTTTGAAGGAAGAGGTTTTCAGCCATATGGTATCTTACAAGATCTACCAATAGAGGTCAAAGGAAAAATGGTTAATCTAGATGTGGAAGTGGTTGATGCCCCTCTGGATTACAACCTTCTCCTGGGTCGTAGTTGTTCTTACGCCATCACTGCTATTGTATCATCGATATTTCATCTCATCATGTTTCCTCATAAAGGAAAGATCATTAAAATAGATCAGCTCTCATATTATTCATCCGACCCAGCCTCTACTGATAGCATCCAACATATCGAAAAATCGACTATCCCTTATAAGGATGTCGAAGTAGGTTTGCTTAAAGATTCAGCTTTACTAGGAAATTTTTCCCTGCGTACTCCCAACGTACAACTTCCTATTGCTAATATCAATATTATTTAGTTAAGTAATATGTCCTTTGATGTTCCTTGGATAGTACCTTCAGAATCAGAATTGGATTCTTTCGATGGCCCGATGCCTTTGAATCCTTTTGAGTTAGCATATCAAAATGTACAGTCATTTTATGATACTCCTTCAACTGAGTCTGATCCAGTGAATGTGATCAATCAGGAGTCATTTTCAATATCGAGCTTAGCTTTGACACTAATTCCAGATCTCGCTCAACAAGTATTCAATACTGATGAACATATTCGTGAATTCTAGTCAGTCGATGAGTTACCATGGGAAGATATTCATCATAGGTCTTCATTTTTACCTGATCTCGATCATTTTGAGAATGATTTTTCCTCCATTTTTACCATTGATTACGTCCAAGAACCTCAGAATCCTCTCTCACATATCGATTTTGAATTGAATTTAGAAAATATTTCTATAACGGTTCCTCTTGACATTTCAGTAAAACCTGGAATTGTTGAAAACATTCACATAGGTGCTTCTTGTACTCCTGATGAAATTCAAGCATATAAAGCCCTATTTCAGGAATTCCGCGAAATTTTTGCCTGTTCATATGAAGAAATGCCAGGAATCGATCCGTCGATTGTTGTTCATGAAATTAAGACATACCCGGATGCTAAACCCGTTAGACAGAGATTACGTTAGATACATCCAAGAAAAGATGCCGCTATCAAAGACGAAGTTGAAAAATTACTTCGCACAGGTTTTATTTATCCAATTCCACTCACGGACTAGGTATCTAATATTGTTCTGGTCAATAAAAAAAAAGGAACAATAAGAGTATGTATCGATTATAGGGATATAAATCGAGCTTATCCAAAAGACAATTATCCAACCCCTTACATCGATCAAATTATTGACGATTGTGCTGGAAGTGAAATGTTCTCGTTCATGGATGGATTTTCCGGCTACAATCAAATCAACATACTCCCTGCAGATAAACCTAAAACAACTTTCATTTGTCCATGGGAAACTTTTGCTTATCGTAAATTACCTTTTAGCCTTAATAATGTTGGCGCCACTTTTCAAAGGGCCATGTCTTATGCATTTCACGACATTAAGCACATTGTGCAACCCTACCTCGATGATTTTCCTGCTCATTCTTCACGCAGAGCAGATCATACTACTCATTTACGAGCCATATTTATATGATGTAGGCATTATAAGATTCGTCTGAATCCTCACAAATGTGTTTTTTTTTTTACAATCCGGACGATTGCTGGGATTTATTGTCTCAAAGGCAGGCATTCGTGTTGATCCATTGAAGGTTGAGGCAGTCATCAATTTACCTCCTCCTTCTACTCTTTTCCAACTCCAAATTTTGCAAGGGAAAGAAAATTTTTTACGTCGATTCATTCCTAACTACGCCGAGTTAATGAAAGGTTTCACTAGGTTGTTGAAACAGAATATTCCTTTCTTTTGGGACGAGGTCGCTGATAGATATTTTGATGCTCTGAAAAATGAATTGACCCATGCACCATTATTGCATCCTCCCAACCACAACCAAGATTACTTTTTTTACCTCGCCGCTTCCGATTCCACGATAGGGATGGTTTTAGTTCAGGAAGATGAATTCCATGGTGAACATGTGATTTAATTTCTTAGTCGAAATTTGCATCCGACTAAGATCGAAAATTCACATGTGGAAAAATTGGCCTTGGCGGCTGTTCAAGTTGTCCAACGTTTTCGTCACTACATACTTTTACACAAAATGATAGTGATCTCTGATTGTAACCCTATGATGTACATCTTGGCCAAAAAATTGCTCGGGTGAAAATACTCCAAATGGATTGTTATTCTACAAGAGTTTGATTTGGAGTTTGACAAATCCAAATCCAAAAAATCATTGATATTTGCTGAACTTATGTGTGATTTCCCACGTACTGATACAGAAACTGTGGCGGAATAACCAATCGCGGATGAAACCTTATTTCTTATTAGTACCATTGATCCTTGGTATGGATATATTATTGTTTATCTTCAAACCCAATCTTTTCGGCCTAAGCTTTCATAGTCGCAACGATGAAAAATACGTTTCCAGTCTCAACAATATCATATTGTTGGCGACACACTATACTGTCATGGTGCGGACTCAGTTTTTCGACGTTGTCTAACCCATGAAGAAGCCGAAAAGGTTTTAAATGACTGTCACTCTAGATCATGTGGCGGTCATATGTCTGGGTACGCCACATCCCAAAATATATTGTGTGCAGGATATTTCTGGCTGTCCTTGTTTAAAGATTGTATTTATGTGGTCCGAAAATGTCATAATTGTCAAATATTCAATCGAAAAATGTGTGCACCACCTGCTCTTCTTCACCCTATAATCGCTGTCGGTCCTTTTGAAAAATGGGGCATTGACTTCATTACATGTAACCCTCACTCGGATGGGGGGCATGGGTATATTATTCTAGCAGTAGATTATTTTACCAAATGGGTCGAGGCGATGCCTACATTTGCGGTAGATGGAAAAACTGCAGCTACTTTCGTATTCAATCATGTGATTGCTCGTTTCGGTGTACCCCAAGCAATAATTACTGATCACGGGAGCCATTTTCGAAATATCATGATGATCGAGTTAACGGACCAACTTGGCCTGTGCCATGACAGTTCTACACCATATTATCCGCAGGCCAATGGTTTATTTGAAGCGATTAATAAAGTTTTAGTCACCATGATCAAACGAATCATTGGAATTCATAAGTCGAATTGGCATACCATGCTCTTTTCAGCACTTTGGGCATATCAAACCTCAACAAAAACATTGACAGGTTTTACCGCTTTTCAACTAGTTTATGGTTTAGAAGCGGTATTACCCATTGAATGCGAGATACTGTCACTTCGACTAGCCATAGAATTACTATCAGACACTTCTAAAGAGGAGAAACATTTTTTATACTTGGCTCAATTAGATGAGAATCGACACACTGCTGCATTAGCTACCGAGACTCATGCGAAAAGAATGAAAGCTCAGTATGATAGAAGTGTTACCCCTCGTAATTTTTTAGAAGGAGACCTAGTTTTGATTTATGATCAAGCCAATGATAAGCTAGGGGCTGGGAAATTTGAACCCATGTGGCATGGTCCTTATATTTTCAAGTGACAACTTGCAAAAGGGGCCTATGAATTGATTGATTTTGATGGGGTCTCTTTAGGTAAACCCAGAAATGGAATTTATCTGAAGAGATATTATGCTTGATTTTTTCTGTGGAGATCTTCTCTGTATATTAGTTACTTTCTAGCTGGTGTGCTATAGATTAGAAACGTGTGCCTAGCTTAAGTGTGCTCTTACTACTATTCCTGCTTATCTGGATACTTTTGATATCACAGATGTTGACGTCCTTTCAAACGTATATTGGTTTTGCTGATGGTGCTTGTCGTAGTACACGGAACATCTCTTTCGCAGTTTGGGTTATTTATTCACCCACTGATGAGTTAGTATCGATGCATGGGGTAAGCCTCGGTCAAAAAACGAACAACATTGTTGAATATAGTGCAGTTATTGAGTTATTGTCGGAATCCATTTCATTTGGAATTCGGAGTTTGATCATTAGGTTAGATTTTGAACTTGTTGTATTACAGTTAAACTGAGTATATGCCATTAGAAACCTAGTATTATTAAGATTATTTTTAAGGGTTCGTCTCTTGGAACGAGAGTTAGATTATATTGAGTATCAACACATTCCAAGAAATTTAAATGCATTAGTAGATGTAATAGCTTCTAGTGTTATAAATAGACATTTGCAATAACAAAGTAATAAATCAACATTCGATAATATGATTGAACAGGTCGCCGGATCCGGCTGTTTAATGCACCGGACGGGATGTGCCACCTTGCGCACTTCCCCATGGAGATGGCCAGGGCAACCCACATGGCTCCTGGCACCTGCATTAACGCAGCACTTAATGCTCCTGCTCGCTCGAAATTCATTAATCTTGGTCTGCTCAATTTGGTTACGATTATGGCGGTGCTGCAAGATATGGAAGGTCATTCGCATGGCTCCGAAGACGCCACTGGTTCGGTGAGCTCGCCTGCCCCGCTTCTCGGTATTTGCACTCCTGGCTCGCTCGAGGCCAGCGTGAAGACTTCCACAGGGAGGCGCTGCTCTTTGCAGGCCTGCATTGAACTGCTCCCAGGTATTCATTACTCTTAGAGTCCGCATTGTCTGCTTAAGTTTCTCTCTGGTGCTGGCACTGACCTGCGTGGTGAGCTTCTTGGTGGTTTCTCTTCTCCTCCTGTCATTCTCTGCTTCGCCCATCCCACTGCTCATTCCATCGCTCCTCCCGCTATCATCGCCTCCCCTCTTGTTTCCGCTCACCTCTGTCATTCCTTTGGCGACATGCCTCATCTTCGTGAGAGGATGAGAAGTCGACGAGGCCTCAGCCGAGGTCTCAGTCGCCCCCCTCCCTGCTCTTACTCCACCGATGAAGCTCGAGACTTCTCTCCGAATCCGCGTGGTGGCAGAGGACGTGGTCGCCGTCGTGCTGGGGATACGGTTTCGGTTCCCATGGATGATGCCCCGCCTTCTCCCTCCCATGCACACGTTCTCGGCGGCAGCTCTACCCAGTCTGTCCCTCCTGCCCCTCTTCGCCCCACCATCAGGCAGACTTCGCAGCGTGCGGAGCTTAGATTTGATACCACGGCCTCCAATTTTGTTCTCACGGCCTTCATCACTGTCACTCTCCGTGAGGAAATTCCCAACCATCCGGCGCCCCGTCTGGCTTCCTTGCACCTCTCTCCGGGTTCTGGCCCCCTCTGCGCAGAAGCTATTCCTGTCAACTCCCCTCTTTCACCTCAGGAGCAGCAGAGATTCACTGGAGCGCACTCTGGCGGCATGGATACTAACGACTCTGGAAAGGAGGACAGCAGTGAGGATTTCGGTTGCAGGGTCATTGAGGAACCACCTTCTCCGACTCATGGCTAGCCTCTGCAATGATTTCCAGGTTTTTGGTTCCAGTTTCATAGACAATGCTAGTTTTTGTAGCCTTGCAGATCAATTGGAGAAGTGGTTTCTGAACTATGGCTTCTCTTTTTATTTTTGTTTAGTTTATATGTACTCCAAACCGGTTTCCCTCACAAGGGCGGTCAAGACTCTTTGTTTAATAGGACTGATTTCCCAATCTGGGCAGTCCAGGCACTCCTTGAACAGTTTGATTTTCAAACACAGTGCTCAGGATTTCATAGCTGACACTGTGCCTATTTTGTACCAGTAACCTTATACATAATAGAATTAGTTATACTTAGAAAAAAAAATATGATTGAACAGGTAACTAGAAATAATAGTATATCACAGTATAGATGTAGTGTTCAAAAAATAGTACATCGTCTTCGATCATAGGTTCAAAACTCCTTATGATAGGAAAAACTTGATAAAAAAAATGAGTCCACAAGTCAATCATCCACTATCCGCGGTGATGATCACGATGATACACTACTGCTTATGCCACCCTAGTCAAAAATCTCCTGAATGGTCCAGGAACACCAACGATGTATCTCTGTAGACGGAGTGGGATGTCATCTATGGTAGTCTCAGGAATATCCATAGTGATCCACTCCAAATTGTGTTCTAAATCAGTCAGGATCTCTGCAGTCTGATCCTGTGGGGGTGGTGGTGGTGCTTCTGCATCCCTTTGCCTCTAGTCAAAGGGGCGGAGAATGGCTGGTTGACTCAGACCCACATCTGCATTTCAATTTTTTTTTATCATTTTTGGACGATTTAAAACAAAATAAAAATTATAAATTAGAACAAGTCAAAAGAGATTTTTACCTGAGTCATCCCACTAAGCTCCTGGAGGAAGGGGCATATACTGGTTGCCGCGAAAATCCATGCCCGCATAAGGAAAATCCTCTATCACAAAAATTTGGCGTTCTAGCCAATGAAAATAAGTCGAGAGAAATCGAACAATCCCCACCCTCGCTGTGGCGGGCCATCAAAGTAACCCAACGAACCATCTGAGGCTCTCGAGGTCTACCAGCATCAACAGGAATGTGTTGTGGGGCTAACATAGGGATTCTCTCTAGATCAAAGGTGACTACGATAGATCCATATACAAAGTTGTTTAACTTCCCATTCTTTGCTCAGGTAAGTTGGCCTTTCACATTTTCCAACACTGCCTCGCACTAGTTGAATATGGTGCCTCGAAAACAATCTCCTGTAATCTTCATCTGAGATCCAGTAGCTACATGCAAATTTTCACTTCGGCACAACTTGACAATGGTAAAAGAAATCACTTTTAACTCGGGACGGATGATAGTTTTAATGTCAATCCGTTTGTCTCTGGGATTGGCTTCATCATTACAAAACTCTAATTGCAGGCTGGCAATAGACTCGCCACCCGGCCTAGCCCCAAATAGAGATAATGGTTCGCCTCTCCTAGAAAAACCAGTCAAAAATATATGTCCTCCAGCTCAATCTCGAGCCGGTGACCTCCAATCACGAAACAATGGTCCTGAACATCCCATTTGCTTACCAACCAAGTAAGAAGATCTACTTGAGCTCTCATGCCACTGATAGCCCAAAATTTGAATAGCCCGCATGCTCTTAAAAATTTAAAAGTAGGTTGATGGATCATTGCTGCTTCATCTACCTCCTCATTTTCCTGTTCTCGCCAAATGAGCATTGTAGATATCCTACAAAGAGTAAAATGAAGGATTAGAATCATTTTGAAATTTTTTTTTTGGGTAATTTAGGAGGAAAATGTGTTTTTAAATTTGTTACGGCGCCCCCACACTTTACGCTCAGGGATAGTGCGTAGCTCCGCACGAGCTGTGTGTTAAAGGTGCGGGGCCCCGACATTTTCCTTTGTGAGAAAATGTCGGGGTCCGCAGGTACCTAGTGTCCTGCTTGCAGACCCCCAAGGGCGAATTTTTGAACCTATTTTCCTCCCAAAAATGAAATTTTGACTCTAATTTAAAAAATTGAATCGATGAAAAGCAAGAGAAAGAGGTTGTAGATTACCTGGAGCAGACGGTTTTCGATTCCGACGGTCGGTTTGCCCAGAATATTCTCCGAAGCATTTTTTTCCAAAAGCTCTAAAATCTCCTCTCCAAACTCAAACGGTGAAAATGAACGTGAAAAACTCCTTTTTATAATAAATGAATTTTAAATTTGTTTATTTTTCACTTTAAAAAGTCGGTTTTTCAAAATATTTTTATTATTATTGAAACATGTATGTTTATTTTTTTGAGTTTTTGTGCAAAATACTGGATTTTTCAGACGAAATGATCATTTTTTACGAAGAGTATACTTTTATCACTTTTTCGGGCTCTTTAAAATTTATGAAAAAGTGAAACCATGGAGTCCTCTTTTAAGCCCTTTTCAGACTCTCTAAAAATGAAAATATTGCCGAGTACTTGACTATTCGAACTCGTTAATGGAAATGAACAGTCGTCCCTTCTATATAAGTTTACCCCTTTTCCGGATTGAAATTGATTGTTTACGGAAAAGGTATGCATTGACAAATCATGGTAAATAGAGTTCTCTCTTGCATTATTTTATCCTTTTTCGGGCCTGAGAGACTAAATTTACAAAAAAGTACACCCATGGAGTTTTCTTAAGTTTTTTCTTCTGACTCCCTAAAAATGAAAAACACTGAGTTTCTCCTATACTGGACTCATTAAAATTTAACAGTAAAGGACCTATCGATTACAAACAGGAACGGACCACTCCTTCTTAGGGTTCGATTTTAAACTAAGTTGGACTCATCCGAAGGATGAGCTTATAAACAAGAAAATGTTATCCTCCTCAAGCTTATCAAAAAATAAAGAGTTACTTGCCAGAAATGGTGGGGGAGAAAAGAGAAAACAAATTCATTTGTTACACTTTGATTTGTAAAAGCATTACACCACTCTTGAACACAAAAATTTTTGTCACACTTCTACCTGGGTTGGGAAATCCTTTGCCTGTCAGTTAATCAAACCACATTGAAGGTCTTCAGCCAGTTTCTGGGTATTAGCTTAGGGAAACTGTCACCAAACCATCTGCAGTGTCATTATGTGTTCAAGAGGATAGTCAAACAAACCATTCATCTGCAAACATTTGTCTCCATTCGCGTTGACCATTCTGAGTCAGTCCTTGCAAAAAAATTCTTCAAAACTTGATCTATGGTTTCGTGTCGTGAGCTTACTTACGACGGATCACTTTCTATCGACGACAGCTCATCATCTAGGAAGTTGATCTAGAATCCGTCAGTACCTTGGAATCTGCATGCCTTAATGGTAAATTTCTCGCCTTCGACGACAAGATGCATCATTGACCTTCGATCGAACGATTCCGTGAAATGTTCGACTCCAGATCGCTTATTCACATTTCATGGATTGTACTGAGTACTTTGAAAGCCATTGTCATTATTGGTGGTTTCTCTCACACTTGTTAACAATTCACATCATTGATTGGTAATCAAGTGGTTTCTACCATGTTCGACTTCAACACATTTATTCGCATGGATAGAATCGTACTAGTTCGGGAAGCAGAAATCAAGACCCTGGATCTAGTTTCTACCATCCAGGGTACGAGGAGTTTTATTATTCATTATGCAGTAGACTATTCATTACAGATGGTTGTGCCCATGCTGTGTCTACACTATTGATGTAATATTAAAATCATTTCTATATCAGAACGAGTTTAGTTAGTTTTGATCTGAGTATGGGAATGCCTACCTCAGCGATGATATATATGTTTTGCATTGAATGTTTTTACAGGGTTTCGACTGGGGTGTCCACAGGCTAATCCTTGAAATGATAAAGCACATCACTCTTTGAATACTCTCAGACTTCGCACTTTAGGGGGCAATTTGTTACACTGAAATTTGTCACCATGACATTTTAGTACTCCCTTAGAAGTCCACAACATCAAATTTCCTAAAGTCAAGCCTTGAAATTAAGAGAAAAGCTCATAAAAGTCTTAAAAACTCTTGTACTGCACTTTCTCTTAGTATTGCTTGTGGTGCCGCACTTTATTGCTCTAAATCATGCGAAGCTAAATGCACTTTTTGTTTATTAAGGGTGCGGGCCCCTGTAAAAGGTAAAAAAGGGTGCAAGTAAAGTCTAGAAGCTTAGTTTGAGTCATTTTTGGAAGCTTCTAGAAACATTCCTGCTGTGGAAAGACCGCTCTTTTCAGGTTCATATATCCCATCCATTAAGGAGCTTACCCCTTGATGTAAGGAACTAATCCCTTTGAAGGAGGATTCTATCCCTTCTTGTTTGGAGCTGTAACTTCCTCTCTTTCACTATAAAAAGAGGCATAGGGTAGCCTCAAAGAGTTACAATGGATGAGTTCAAGCTTTAGTATTGTTGGAAGTGAAATGCTGTTGGAACTTAGACCCTTTTAGCTGAGATTTTATGTGGGAAAGATTACATACCTGTATGTATCTCAGTTGGAAGAGTTCAAGGCTTGTCAGAGTAAAGGAAATGTCTATTCTGGACCCCAGGAAGGCCTGTATGACATCAAGGCGAACACAATTGTAAGGCTCTTCTTATTTAAGTTAATACAAATAAGTCTATTTTTCTCAATAAGTTGTCAATTGATTGGTTTATTTTATGGATTCCTTGATCACCATAATAGATATGATTCATGAATATATCCTATGCAAGTGATATTTGATGTTTGTTTGTTTGTGACTGCAGATCTTCGGAGGCAACTCTTTCGGGCGAATGAAGGAGGACTACTACAAATAAGGGTTGGATCAAAGGTAAGATCATAAAACCTTCATAACATTTAATTATGAATCGCGACATATCTAGAAAAAGATAGATTTAATTGTCCGTTTGTTGCTAGTTGTCCGTAGGACACTTGGGAGGTCTGTCTTGTCCGCAAGAACGACTTATCCGTCCAACAAATGGTAGAAGACATAAAGGACAATCTTGTCCCATACATAGCCAACATTGACCATGCTCAAGAAATGAAGCCTTTTCAAAGCTATTCACTATTAATAACATTGGTCAAGTAACAAGTTCGAAGAATGAAATAAGGACCACAAAGATGACTAAAGAGGACATTGTGGCTACCTTCTTTGTAAAGATAACAAGAATTAGAGATGATCTTCTAGCCATTGATGAAATTTCACGAGAAAAGGAACTTGTGATCATTGCAGTATTAGGGTTTCCACCTTCTTGGAGTGATTTTGCTTCACGACTCAACAAATAGAAGGAAGCTCCCACCTTTGAAGAATTATAGATTGCCTTCAACCAAGAGGAATTGAGAATCCCATTAGTATTTAACAATGAAGAAGTTTCAAATTCCTACATCACTCATCACAAGAAAGGAAACTTCAAGAAGACAAAAGGACCAAGAAGGAAGGTAGACATGTCCAAGGTAGAATGTTATCCATGTCATAAACTAGGTCACTATAGAAGTGACTATCCTGAAAATCCGAGAAATAAGAAGAGGGAAAGAGATAAAGAAAATGTTGCTGAAAAATGATCTCCTAAGAAAGTTAAACCAATAGGATCTGACATAAGGAACTTACACTACTAAGTCGTTTTCTCTTAGCCTTAAATATTCTATTTTATATTTTTGAATTTTAGTATTTGTAGGTTTAACATGTTTCTGGAAAAGACATTTTTTGTTTTTATAAGATTTTAGGCATCCCTTAAGCTTTGGAGGGAGCCCTCAACAATTCCCAAAGATAAGCATCTCATTTTTTTTTTCAGCCTTTTGGTTTCATATACTTATTTAAGTATTGTTTATATTAAATAATAATAACCTTTATACCTCTGTTTCCTTGTTTAGGAAATGGCTTTCTGAATGCTCAAGGATTATGGAAGAAGGCCTCACAAGAAAAAGTATTGAAGTTACAAGTTTTGTTAAGAAATAAAGGTATGTCTCAGAACCTAAGCTTTTTTCTCTTCAGGACTAAGGTATAATCATTGTCTTTGGTAATCTATTCTACATTACTAACATTGATGTGTCTAGCACTCTTGAATCGTTAAGATTCTTGATTGGGTGATCCATTATTTGATAAATCTACCCTCATAATTTTGATTGTTTGTACAAATAACCCTAGAAAGGTTATCTGGAAAACCCTAACTTAAGGGTATGATAATGATAATATGTGAAACCCTAGCCTTCTTAGGGTTATTGGGAAATTCTTTTTGAAGTTTTTGATGATGATGTCATGTTTGGGATTTTGGTATGGTTATGAAAACCCTAACTTATTAGGGTTGAATGATGATCTCTAAGATCTCAAACCTTTGAAGTTTTGCTATAGTATGGTTTTCTTTTCTATATTATGAAACCTTAGATATTTATGGTTTTTTTGGGTCTTGTTGTCGCCCAAAGTGTACACCAAGGGCCACAATGCTCATGACAAAGGTTATCACTCTAAACTTTGTCCACTTTGTTCTAGCTATCTCCTAGGAAAGCTAAGGGGGGAAGTCCCTAAAAGGTGAAAGATGGACGATGAAGGAAAAATTGTTGGGAACCAACAAGTTCTATGAGATGCAATGAAAGTTATGTTATTAATTTGATTTAAATCTAATGCAAGCAATATTAATTGAGCATTGTTTAAGATATTCAATTAAATTTACACAAACTAGATTTAAAGTTATGAGACTAGTGCCTTTAACTACAATGCTCAGAAAAATAAAGATTTGTAAAATAAATGGTTTACCAAGTAACAAGATGAAATTTTTTTCTTTAATGAATTATCAACTTGTCGAGAATTTAGTAGGGTAGAGTTTAATTCAATTCTCTTACTTGATAACTGCTTGTGTTACACTTATTATGATTCTATTACTTAGATCTTATCTTCATTAGCTTATTATGTATTTTATCAAGTCAATTATAAAAACACAAGAGACACCGAGTTTTGGCTCTTCATTATGGGAATTTTGAGGTCTAAAATGTGCCTCCTAAGGAAAATGTACAATCAAAATTCACTTTATGAGAACCAATCACATTTTAGGGGATAACATTATCCATAATGGTTGAAGTGGCATTGTTTCAGTTAAAGGTATTTACTTGTTACATTCTCAATAGTGGATAAAAAATTATGGTTGACTATGATAGTACTCTAAGTATTTTTAAAGTCATAAAGTAAAGTACTCATAATAAATATCATTTCACACTTTTTTAATAAACTATTATTATTGTCATTTCATATTTTTTGAAAGAAACAATGCATATCCCTACACAATCTTCATGTATTTACACACTTTTCAATAAATATTATATTTGTATATTTTCAAATATTTATTTATAAATAAAATAAATTCAATATGTAATATAAAATTCATAAATAAAATAATATATTATTTTATTTTATTTTTATATAGTATATTAATTACATGTTATTATATAATTTAAATAATATAAATTTTAATTAATAGTATATTCTATAATTAAGAATTTATGAATTTATATTTATATTTTATTTAAAGTTATTTAAGTACAAAGGACAAATGCATTAGTTGTGCAATGATAATGACTTTTTCTTGAAAATCTCATTCTTATTTATAGTCACATCAATACAATTTTTTTATTAATTTTCTTTTAGTACAAATTTTGAATTTAATTTAACCATGGTTACATGGATTTTGGTGCAAAAAGTGAATTGAAAATTCATAAATATTATTTTATTTGTTTAGCTATTATTTTATTATTTCCTTAGGAGGCCCATTTTACACCTCAAAATTCCCCTAATGCAAGCTAGGGCCAAAACCTATCCCTCTTGGTGAGGAAGACCCGAAAGTAATTCTTCTTCTAGATCTTCAATTGACAAGTACCATGACCATGAAAAAAACCCTTGACACCAGTATGCCTCCAAGACCTTGTCATTGCTCTTTCTAGGCTCCTTATGTTGATCTTCTTTCTGCACTTCTTTGCACCAGCCCTAGGGAATCTTGGTCCCTAGCCTTCTATCCTCTCTTCCTTGATGTAGCCTCGATCACCCAAACACTTCTTGTCGACATACTTTTCTTCGTTCTCTAGACAAAGATCTCCTTTACGCTGTATGCATTTCTGAGATATATATCAAGGCTTATATATAGTCTTACATTGCAGTTGTAGTGATCTTTAAGATGAGTGAGCTATATGATTGTTCTCCTTCTTCAGTAGGCAACCTTTCTTACATATTATATTATAGAGTCAACATTTGCTAAGGTAGCCCTCGGTCTACCTTATTCTCTTCCCTTGTTTACAGTCCTTATCTCACACTATATTGCAGACCTTATACAAAGATGAAGTATACTCAAGACCGAGTATATGCGATTCCTTTCACTACGTTGTAATGAGACCCTTCTTCGCTGACTTGTCTCCTTCTTACGAACCCAAAAAACATACACTTTATCGCACTATAATCTCATAGCATGACCGAATTGATGTGTCCAAATGGGGCCGCAGATTCTTCTATTTATAGAGGTTGTCTTTCTTCCTCTAGGCCGACAAGACAAGTCTATGGGTGAGCCAAATTATTCCAACATCTTCTAGGCCAAATTTTTCAAGGGTATATGCATAAAATTGAGCCAAATTTCATAAGTATATTGTCTAGAATTCTATCAGAGTCTACACATCGTCCTAGGAAATTTTCTAGTCAAGTCTTCTTGGCTTCCTTCGATGTTGTCTGCTTCTTTCCATGGTTGTACTTCCCACTATCTCTTCCTTTTTCTTTCTTCACACAGAATTATCTCATTCCCAAGAAATTTCATTGTGCAGTTCCTTGTTAATGTACAATAACTTCACATTCCATATGAGGACATATTATGTTGATTTAATCTTGTGAAGATAATGCCTTTTGGAAACCTGTGTATTGGAAGAGTTTCTGCTTTCTATATTGATTATACTTATAAAGATAGAAGTATACTACATGTAACCACATGACATGAATTCATAGCATCCAGTGTCAGGATATATATACATGTACCTCATTATTTCCTTTTGAGTCACCCTGAAGCGGGTTTCCTTAGAATGAAGAGCTTCATTCCCTTGACCTGCTTCATCAATATGTCATCATATCCTAATCCCATAATTCTGCAAGTTAGAATTCTCAATGAAACCTTTTGCTTTCTTTCTAACCAATGAATCCAAAGAGGATTCCTTAGAAAATGTTAGCACCTGTTTCCATATGATTATTGAATGATGACCCCTACTCTAGATGAATACCTTACATAAGTGTTGTTTTCGGTGAGGTACCCAAGAGCTACATATATCACAACATAGTTGTCACACATCCTCCTATGACAAGTGCTCCTCCTTCAATTATTTCATCATGATTCCAATTAATATACCTTTTTACAACCAACATATACCTCTTAAAGAGGAATATGATCTCAATCATATTATAGATCTTTCACTTTTTCTTTCTTAGGTTTCTTTGAATCTGGTTCTTCCACTTCTTTGACAACATGAGCTTCTTCCTTTTTCCTCTCGTCCTTATTAGATTTGGGAAAATTATTCTTATAGTGCCCATGTTATTTACATCCATAGCATCGTATGTTATCCATGTTTCTTCCTTTCTTCTGAGGACCAAACTTACCAAATCTTCCCTTTCTCCTTGACATGGCAACATAGGCTTGATTCTCTTTATTTTCCATCCTATATCAAATTTAGCTTTTAACCTCGTCTCTTCTATACATAGAGACAAATTATGGAATGGTATTTCTTATTTCTTCCCATAGATAATTGAAATGAAGTTTCCCCATCCCTCCGGTAGAGCATTCAACACCATTGTAGTCATTTATATGTAAGACATTACTTCCTAGAGTTGATCTCACATTTAAGAAATCTTCATAAAATATGAAGTGATTCCTTCCTCTCTTGAAAATTTCAACTTGTATAGTTCTTGTCCCAGATATATTTCTTCCCCTACAGTACTTCACTGAGAATAACTCCACCAATCTGTCATATATTTCTTTTGAATATTCTAGTTTTGATACATAGGGGTTGAGAGAGTCCTTTATGGATTCTATAAGAATCCTCTAGGCTCTTATGTTTTCCTTAATGTATTTGGCATGTGATTGAGTATATTATTTTGAAGATATAGTTCCTGATATCGTCCATGACTTCATTCTCAATAATATTTAGATCTTTCCTTTTCTTCCATGCAAGAAAGTTTGAAACCCCAACCAGTTTATTGCTTTCTTTGAAAAAATATATTTTGACAGATTCATATGAAGTCATAAATATACTTGAATATATTTTTTTCTTATACAACCAACTTCCTTGTTGATGATGATATAATTAGTATCAGGAGCTCTCTCTTAGATAGACTTATTCAAGAGTGGTGTAAAGCAGTAGATCACCTTGGATACATTGATGACTTCAACAAAATGATGATTTGATGATGTATCCAATAATGTTGACTTGGCTTCAATGAGATAGGTTTAGATTCCTTGAAGATAAAGATCACCTCCTTTATCTTGCTTTTATTCATGAAATTAACTTGATGTATAATTCCTTTGAGTAAGGTATTTGATCTTCTTGATATGGCACGAGGGTTTTCCAATTTCTGCAAGCTTCTCTTTGAATGGAGGTCTTCTTCCTTGGATCTATGGTTTTGACCTTTTAGTGTAGATATATTTTCTTTGAATCTTCACTCGAAAAATGATCTTTGAACTCCTTCCCAAAATTCAATCCTTGTGTCTTCTTGCAAAACTGCCCTTTCTTGTCTTCAACACCTTAGCTCTGATACCATGTTGAGAATTTAGTAGGGTAGATTTTATTTCAATTCTCTTACTTGATAACTGCTTGTGTTATACTTGTTATTCTTATATTAATTATATCTTATCATCATTAGCTTATTATGTCTTTCATCAAGTCAATTATAAAAACGCAAGAGGCGCAGAGTTTTGGCTCTTCAAGCCAGGGCCAAAACCTCTCCCTCTTGGAGAGGAAAAATCGAAAGTAATTATTCTTCTAGATCTTGAATTGAAAAGTACCATGATAATGACACCGACCCTTGACACCAGTATGCGTCCAAGACCTTGTCACTGCTCTTTCTAGGCTCCTTATGTTGATGCTCTTTCTGCATTGCTTTGCACCAACCCTATGGAATCTCCATCCCTAACCTTCTATTCTCTCTTCCTTGATGTAGCCTCTATCACCCAAACATTTCTTGTTGGCCTACATTTCTTCTTTCTCTAGACAAAGATCTCCTTTACGCTCTATGCATTTCTGAGATATATATCAAGGTTTATATATAGCCTTACCTTGCACTTGTAGTGATCTTTGAGATGAGTGAGGTATATGATTGTTCTCCTTCTTCAGTAGGAAACCTTTCTTACACATTGTATACAAAGTCAACCTTTGCTAAGGTAGCCCTCGATCTACTTTATTCTCTACCCTTGTTTATAGTCCTTATCTCACACTATATTGTAGACCTTATATTGAGATGCAGTATAATGAAGACCGAGTATATGAGAGACCTTTCACTTCAGTGTAATGAGACCCTTCTTCGCTGACTTGTCTCCTTCTTACGCACCTAGAAAACATACATTTTCTCTCATTGTAATCTCAAGGCATGAACGAACTGATGTGTTCGAATGAGGCCGAAAAATCTACTATTTATAGAGGCTATTTTTCTTCCTCTGGGTCGACATGACGATTCTGTGGGTGAGTCGACTTCTTCCAACATCTTTTAGCATGACTTGTTCAAGGGTATATGCATCAAATTGAGCCAACTTTCATGAGAATATTGACAAGGTATTGGAACATAAAAATTACATCAATATTTTTCTTTTTGAAGTGTAGCAATAATTCATATACATGAATCTAAATTATACACTTATAAAAATATGACAAACCCCTAAAGACATCAAGAAGAAGTCTTGTACCTATAATAAAATCTCCTTGCCTAGGAAACCCATGATGCAAGTATTACAATAAATACATTTTATTATCTTTGTCTCTTCATTACATAAATTCATAATTACAAGTCATTATGAAGACCGAACCTAGTCACACTTTCCAACACAACTAAGTTATATGAAATGAAAATCTAACAACTAGGTGAATTGCATAATTCTAGGTTAATTTTATTAAAATGCCTACTCTAAATTTAGCTTTCCCTTAACTATTTTGAAGCTGGGCTCCAAGGTAATTTGTGGGAAGGAGGCCAACATGAAGCAGGCTAGGGCCTAATTAACGATACCTTATGTTGTGCTCCTATCACCTGATGCCTCCAGCATTGTAGAGACCGTGGCTATGACAACTACAAGGTCACTGTGTTAACTACTGAAGATTTTCTCTAGCCCCTCAAGTTAAACGAGAAAGTTTGTCCTAGATGTCTATCAACCAAGCTTATGCTTGGAGGTGAATTTTTAATATGCATGACTAAGATTAAAATGCAAATGCAAGAAATGATTAAAATATGAAATGTGATGTTAAAGACTTAAGCATTTATATTACGATTTATTATGAGCTAATCACTAAGTACTTAAAATAAAATTTCAATGAAAATCCCAAATATGCAGATGCTCAAAATACTCAATTTCAGGAAACAAAAGATATACAATTTACCACAAGTCCATGAAAGAGTACTCAATAAAATGTTGATCACACTTACTTGAAAATCCCCAAAACTAAATTTGCAAGAAATATCCAATAATTTAAGTAAATAAATCCACACTTAGAGTTAATTTTCCTTTTAAACAATGAGTGATCTCAATAGATATCCAACATTAAAAATAAAAACTTAATGCCAATGATCATGAAACTTAGTTGAAGTGTGTAAATATAAAAGACATAAGCACTTAAATTTCAATAATTAATTACCACGAAAAACATATGAAATTTAGATGCTAATCAAATAAACACTTCTTTGAGTATTCCCGAATTAAATGATCTTCTTAAATAACCCTAACTCATAAAATTATATTTTTTCTCCTATAGTTAAACTTAGAGATATTTTAAAATTTTAAGTTATTTCTACCATAAGAATATTTCCCACAATAATTTTTGTTTTCAAACCAAATTATTTTATACAATTAAATGTCCCAATACCCCTATCTTAAAAGAAAACCCAAAAATTGATTTTTTCAAAAACAAATTCTCACAAATTTTATTTTTTATTTTTATTTTTAATTATCTTCTAAAAATTAAAAAAATGGCCGTTTAAAAAACAATATATATATATATTAATTTCATAAACATTAGCACATTATTAAAAAAAAAAAAAAAAAAAGGCCACGTATCAAAAAAAAAAAAAAAAAATCAATTTTTTTGTGGCTCTATGATTAGGTAAAGTCGAGGTAAAAGCGTATGAAGTGAAGGGAGGAAGAGGCCCAAGGGAGGAAGGCCGCACAGAGGAGATGGAGACAAAAACCAAGGGTCGATGGAGCTGGGAGAGGTGACGTGGGATCAAGGAGCAGCGCAAGGATGCGAGGATAAGAAGATGCAGGATGAGGGAACTCAGGGAAAAAAGGAACGTGCAGATGGAAGGAGATGGTTGTGGGTTGATGATAAAGGAGTAGTTGTGAGAAAGGAAAAGGGAATAAACACAACGCAGAAGAGGAGAGGCGAGCGTAGAAGGCAGCGAAGGAGGATAGGGTCGTAAGGAAGAAACAAAATGCAGGCCGAGGGGAAGGAAACGAAGGCAGGTGTAGGGGGTTGAAATGCCTTTAGGACCCGTGAAAAAATGGAGTAAAAGGGCAACATTTGGCCTAGAAAGTTAATGTAGGGATAGGCCTTTGGGGCCTTTAAAAAAAATTCCCAATCCTTATTGAAAAAAAAAAACACAATCTAAAAATCAAATTCTTTGACGGAATAATATGAATTGTTTATCTTTGCCAACCAATATTTGAGACCGAATATTTCCCTCCAGAGCCTAAATCCATCTCAAATTTCACGGAATCTCCTTGAACAATCTCATTCACGTACAAGACAAAAGAAACAAAACCCAGATCCTGAATATATGTACAAAAAAAAAATTAAAACCCAAAACCCATATGTTAGAAACTAAAAGTCTTTTTACAAAGACTTCATATCTATACAAATAAAATACAAATCTATCAGATATAAGGAGTATGAGTCCAAATCCGCTCCCAAATTTAAAGACTTAGACTTTTTATAGCAATATCTATCTATTTAGCACAAATTTATAAAAGGTAATTCATATATATTTAGGCACAAGCACCAAAAAACACCCTAAAAGAGGAAAGCTATAAGATAAGCTTGAGGAATTAAATATGTATTCCCTTGGGAGTCAGTTGGTCTAGTCGAGGACTTTCCCAAACGCCCAATTTAAATAAGAATGATTTTTGCACACTCAAATTTAAACTGTTAAATAAATAGAGAAATAAGATAAAAATATTTTTTTCAAGAATTAGAGATACTTGCTAATTCAATCCAATTAAAATTCTTATCCTAAATCCAACGACCTATGTAATAGATTACTTTGCAAGAGCTATTAATCAACAATTCATTAAAATAACAACCAAAAGAATATTAAGAACATGATTACCATAAGATGTAGAAGATGATCACCACCATCAAGTAAAACCCCAAATAATTGTGTTTGTATTATTCTAGAAAATAGTACAAGAGAGCTTCAAGAATGAGTACACGATTCAATGATCAAATCCTTTGATTGACAAATGACTCCTAGTTTATAGATAAATTCTCCAACGAATAGTTGGCCTGATCCCAGTCAAATTAACCTCAACCGTTCATAAAGATTTAAATATATTTTAATCATCACCGTCAATATATTTATTTTTTGAGAAAAAAACAAAATTTTCATTTAATTGATTTTTAATTAACTCAAAATTAATTATTTCGAGTTAATTTCCTAGAAAAATTGACTTTGACTTAACCACCAAGGCCCAAGGGTCCAAAACTTCTTGATTGCTTCAATATTCCCTTGGTGGAGGACCTCCAAAAATTAAATTTTCTAGAACCCATGATTTTTTATTTAATTTGGAGGATTAGTTTTTCCTAATACTTAACTTGGACTTAAATTAATTAAATTTCTGGCTTAGGAATTTTATTTATTTTTCAGAAAATTTAATTAATTGACACATGAGGGGATTAATAATTTTTTCCAACCCTCTAATATTTTAGCACCATGGCTAAAATATTATGTACATAAGATAAATACATTTAACCTATAAAGGGGGAACACTCGTTCGTTATATACCCTCAAATATCTACCCAATTCTGCGACCCAAAATATGATTTAGTAGACCAAGTGATTCGTAATAAAATAATCTCACAAATTAGCTAGGATTATTCCCAAATTACTGTTACAAAGACTCGATGAAAAACACTAGGACTCACATAATATCTTGACAAAAAAATCCACCCTAGATTTGGGTGAGGTTGGAGGGGAAAAATTTGTCAATCATTTGTGTCTAGAGACACATATGAATCAGTGAGACAAAAAACCTCCTAGCATAGAAATTGTCACCAAAATGATAGGCTTACCTAGGTAGTTACATACATGATGGTCTTATTAAGATCATTTACATTATAAACATGCAGAATGGGTTTAAATCTTTAACAAACTTAAGACAGATGACGAATCCTCGACGATCTGAATGATGAAATCCATTTTGCGAAAAAAGGGGTGTACTACTATAGGGTTGTTGACACAGAGTGGTCAACATTTGACTCTACCTGGGGACACGTTGCTTCACCGAAGGAATGTGAGAATCCATAACCTGCACCCAAGCAACACACAAATTCATATAGGTAGCATCCATCCAAAAATCATCATATAACATTAAATACAAGAAGCTGAATATTTATTAACGAGTAACAATTCTACTAACATGAAATGTAAATATAATCTAAAAACAAAAATGAAATGCTGAAATGAAAACTACTTTAACTATAGAAAGAAACAAGGAGTAGGGTTAGAAATACAATACAAAGGATGCCCTATGACATCAAATGTCTTTAACATAGTGTATATTGAGCATCTTCCGACTTTTAGTTAGATCTATGTCTTGCTTCTTAGATTTGCCATTCCTAATACTGCATATTGTAGGACTCTGAATATTGATCTGATCTCAGCCACCAGATGCATCAAACTACTTCCTTCTTCTTTTCTTCTTTTTGATTTTCTTTTGGGTGGGCGGTGAGATCAACAATGATACCATTGTAGATTTCTTTTCCCGATATTGGAAATGTTCATATGAAATATCTGAAGAACGTGAAGTGTGACCAATCTTATTTTTGAATATACTTTGTCAATGGTGACACATAAGCTTGGTCTTTCTTAACTTCCTTTTTAACCATAGTTAACCTGTTCTTAATGGGAAAAGTGACCTCCGTGCGATGAGATTGGAACTGCTTTGACAGGCAAGGAGGCTTATGATCTGTTGACACTTCTTTGTTTCTTCCATCCTTTGATCCATGCTGAAAATCCTGCACCTGTATATTTTCCATTACTTGCTGCTTATCCTGAATAGTGGTCTTTTCAATTCTGATGGAATCCAACTTATTTTGAATAACAGTTATTTGATTATAATGCTCAATATTCGTAGCATTGATTTCCCTGACATAATTTTCTTCCATAGTCTTTATCACTTTATCATTATTCACTTTCATGGCCATCAAGAAATTGTGCATAGAGTTCATTTCTTTGACATGATTTTGCATGGTAGTCATCATTGTTTCCATTTACTTAGTGTGATTTTCTTCTATAACACTTATATATTTCTCATGATTTACTTTCATGGTGATCAAATGATTTTACATGGTGATCACTTGATCGAAGTGATTGACCTTCATGGTTTCTAGCTCCTCATAACGATTTTCTAATTTGGTGTACAGGTTCCTCATATCCTTGGCGTGATATGCTATTAATTTTTCTTGATTAAGTTCCATGTTTTTCATCAACTGTGTTTGACTGAATTGCACGTATTTAACCATTTTATTTAGTTCCTTGATAAGATGCTTATCATTTTCCCCTTCATTTTCGACACTAATTTGATCACTTGTCCCTAATTTTCCACTATCGCGGATTCGTCTTGCAACGACCTAGGTGGATTCATCATGAGAATGGTCACAATGCCTTCAATATGACATATTTTGATGTGGCACATTTTATCTAAATATTTCTTTGATAATTGGGTTGTTTATAGGATCACTTTCATCATTTTGTATAGTACTAGGGGCACAATATGAGCCACTTTGATCTCCATATATATATTTAAAAGCATTGATGATGTCTTGTAAAGAATCAAAGAAATTATTAGGACAATTTCAAAACCAATCTCTAGCATCACCTTCCAAGGAAAGGAAAAAGAGGCGCATATTGACATCTTCATGATTATATCGTGAAGGTAAACAATATATTAGCATACAACGAGTAAAATTTAATATATGTTTTGGAGCAGTGATTTCATCATTACCTGTGAACAAAGGAAATTTATTACTGGAACTTTCTAGAATATCATGAAGATTGTTAGTAAAATGACACGGGGCAAGCAAGTCATCCATGATGACTTGCTTAAAGGGGAAAGGAGTCGATGGAAGTTAAAGAGAGAGGTCCTTGTTTAAGAAAAACAAGAGGTCCACAAGAAGTGAGATTCTAGTAGAAATTCTTGTAAGAAATGAAAAAAATGGAGTTGCCACTTGAACATGAATCTAACTATAAAATCCAAAAGGAAAGAACTAAAAAGTTAGTTAGATAGAAGCAGATGGATATCAATGATAGCTTCATGTCCAATATTAACAAGAAGTGCGCAAGAAGAGAGATTGTGTAATCAAATTTTGAGATCCTTTTCAGCATCAAGAACAGGATAAACCAAGCTACTTGGATGCCTTATAGTACACGCTCTTGTAGAATATGAAATAAATGGAGTAAGCAACTTATCCTGGTAAAAGATGAAAGGATGAGAAAAGAAGAAAAATTAGTAAGCAACTTATCCTAGTAAAAGACGAAAAGATGAGAAAAGAGAAGATGATAATGAATGAGATGAATATTGAAAAAACAAGGTCGAAAAAATTGGTCCCCAGCTACGACGCTAAAAAATGTTGCCACCCAAAGTGTGCACCAAGGGCCAGAATGCTCAGGACAAGAGTTGTCACTCTAAACTTTGTCTACTTCGTTCTTGCTATCTCCTAGGAAAGCTAAGGGGGGTAGTCCCTAAAAGCTTAAAGATGGATGATGAAGGAAAACTTGTTGGGAACCAACAAGTTCTAGGATATGCAATGAAAGTTATCTTATTGACTTAATTTAAATCAAATTCATGCGATATTGATTGAGCATTGTTCAAGATATTTAATTACATTTAGACAAAATAGATTTAAAGTTATGAGACCAGTGCCTTTAACTACAGTTCTTAGAAGAAAAAAGACCTGGAAAATAAATGGTTTACCAAGTAACAAGATGACAAATGGTTCTTTAATGAATGGCCAACTAACTTATATGAAATGAAAATCTAACAACTAGGTGAAATGCATAAGTCTTGGTTAATTTTATTAAAATTCCTATTCTAAATTTATCTTTCCCTTAACTATTTTGAAGTTAGGCTCCAAGGTAAGTTGTGGGAAGGAGGCCAACAGGAAGTAGAGTAGGGCCTGATTAACGATGCCTTCTATTGTACTCTTATCACCTGGTTCCTCCATCGTTGCAGAGATTGTGTCTCTAATGATTGCAAAGTCATTATGTTAACTACCGAAGACTAGTTTTCGTGATCCCTCAAGCTAAATGAGAAATTTTGTCCTATATTTCTATCAACCAAGCTTATGCTTGGAGGTGAATTTTTAATATGCATGAATAAGCTTAAAATGCAAATGCAAGAAGTGATTAAAAAATGAAACGAGATGTTAAAAACTTAAGAATTTAGATTATGATATATTCTGAGCTAAACAATAGGTACTTAAACGAAAATTTTAATGAAAATCCCAGTTATGTAGATGCTCAAAATACTCAATTTCAAGAAACGAAAGATATACAATTTACCACAAGTCCATGAAAGAATACTCAATAAAATGTTGATCACACTTGAAAAATTCCCAAAACTAAATATGCAAGAAATATCCAATAATTCAAGTAAATAAATCCACACTTAGAATTAGTTTTCCTTTTAAACAATGAAAGATCTCAATAGATATCAAGGATTAAAAATAAAAACTCAATGCCAATGATTATGGAACTTAGCTTAATTGCGTAAATCATTAAGGCCCAAGAACTTAAATTCAATAATTAATTACCAGGAAAAACATGTGAAATTTAGATGCTAATCAAATAAACAATTCTTCAAGTAATTCTGGAATTAAATGATGTTGTCAAATAACCCAAACCCATAAAATTGTATTTTTTCTCCTATAGTCAAACTTAGAGATATTTTAAAATTTTTAAGTTACTTTTAACATAAGATTTTTTCGCACAATCAATTTTTTTTTCAAGCCCAAGTATTTTATACAATTAAATATCCCAACACCTCTATCTTAAAAGAAAACCCAAAAATTTATTCTTTCAAAATTTTGTCACAGAAAATAATTTTATTTTATTTTATTTTGAATTTTCTAATATTTATGATTTTTTTCCAAAAAAAAAATTAAAAGTTTTTTTTTTTTTTAAAGGACCATTTTTTAAAATTTTTATTAATGTCTAGAAGAGAAATTAAAAAATAAAATTAAAGGGTCGAAATACCACCTCACAAAAAAAAATGTTTTTTTTGGTGGCTTTGTGATTAGGTAAAGTCGACGGATGACGTATGAAGGGAAGAGAGGAGGAGGCATGAGAGAAGGGCTGCATGGAGGTGATGAGGATGGCAACTGAGGGCCGAGGGAGTTGGGAGAGGGGACCCATAATTGAGGTGCAGTGCATGGATGTGAGGAAAAGAGGACACGGGATGAGGGAACTCAGGGGAAAATAGAACATGTAGAGGAGAAAGGAGCAGCTGCGAGGAAGGAAAAGGGAATAAATGTAGCACAGAAGAGGAGAGATGAGGGCAGAAGGCAACAAAGGAGGATACGGTGGTAAGGAAGAAATAAAATGCAAGCGAAGGCTAAGGAAACAAAGGCAGGAGCAGAGGTTGAAAGGCCTTTAGGACTTGCGAAAAAATGGAGGAAAAGGGTAGAATTTGGCCCAGAAAATCAACGTAGGGATAGGCCTTTAGGACCTTTAAATTTTTTTTCCCAATCCTTACTAAAAAAAAACCCGATCTAAAAGTCGAAATCCTTAACTAAGTAATCTGAATTGTTTATCTTTTCCAACAAAGATTTGAGACTAGATCTTTCCCTCCAGGGCATAGATTTGTGTCAAATTTACCGAAATATTCTTGAACAATCTCACTCATGTACAAGACAAAAGAAACAAAACCCATATACCGAATATATGTACAAAAATAAAATTAAAACCCAAAACCCATATGTTATAAACTAAAAATTATTTTACAAAGACTTCATATTTGTACAAATAAAATACATATATATCAGATCTGAGGATTATGAGTCCAAATCCACTCCTAGATCTAAAAACTTAGATTCTTTATATCTAGATATATCTGTTTAGCACAAATTTATAAAATCTAATTCATTTAAATTTAAGAAGAATCCCCAAAAAACACCCTACAAGAGGAAATCCGTAAGATAAGCCTAAGGAATTAAATATGGAAGCCTCTTCATATCTTATTCCCTTGGGAGTAAGTTGTTCCAACCGTGGGCTTCCCCAAATGCCCAATTCAAATCCTAATGATTTTGCACACTTACATTTAAACTGTTAAATCAATAGAGAAATTAGATAAAAATAAAATTTTCAAGAATTAGAGATACCTGCTAATTTAGTCCAATTAAATTTCTAATCCTAAATATAGAAACCTATGCAAAATACTTGTGCAATAGATTATTGTACAAGAGATATTAATCATCAATTCATTAAAATAATAACCACCATAATATTAAGAACAATATTACCATAAGATGTATAAGAGGAACACGACCATCAAGTAAAACCCAAAGACTTGCGTTTGTATTATTCCAGAAAATAATACAAGAGAGCTTCAAGAGTGAGTACAAAATTCAATGATCGGGTCCTTTGATTGACAAATTACATCTAATTTATAGATAAATTCTCCAACGATTAGCTCTCCTGATCCCCGTCAAAGTAATCTCAATCGTTCATAAAGATTTAATTATCTTTTAATCATCACCATGGAAATTATTTATTTTTTGAGAAAAAATCGAAAATTTCATTTAATTGTTTTTTAATTAACTCAAAATTAGTTATTTTGAGTTAATTTCCTAAAAAAATTGACTTTGAATTAGCCACAAAGGCCCAAGGGTCCAAAATTTCTTGATTGCTTCAATATTCCCTTGGTGGAGGACCTCCAAAAATTAATTCTTCTAGAACCCACAATTTTTTTTTTTTAATTTGGAGAATTTGTTTTTCCTAGGACTTAATTTAGACTTAAATTAATTAAATTTTTGGCTTAGGATTTTTAATTTATTTTTGCGAGAAAATTTAATTAATTGACACATAAGGGGATTAATAATTTTTCCCAACACTCTAATATTTTAGTACCATGGCTAAAATATTATTTACATAAGATAAATACATTTAAGCCATAAAGGGGGAACACCCGTTCGTTATAGATCCTCAAATATCTACACAATTCTGCGACTCAAAATATGATTTAGTAGACCAAGTAATTCGTAATAAAATAATCTAGCCAATTAGCTAGGATTATTACCAAATTACTCTTACAAAAACTCGATAAAAAACAGTAAGACTCGTTTAATATCTTGATGACAAAATCCACCCTAGATTTGGGTTGAGGCTGGAGGGAAAAACTGTGCCGATCATTTGTGTCTAGAGACAAATATGAATTAGTGAGACAAAAAACCTTCTAGGATATAAATGGTCACCAAAATAATAGGCTTACCTAGGTTGTTACATACATGATGTTCTTACTAAGATCATCTACATTATAAACATGCAAAATGGGTTTACATCTTTAACAAACTAAAGGCTGATGATGAATCTTGGATGATCTGAATGATGAAATCCCTTTTGCAAAAAAAGGGGTGTAGTGTTATAGGGTTGTTGAGATGGAGTGGTCAACAAGTCTATACATAAAACCCTTGTTATAAAGTAAGGTGCTAGGAATAAAACCCTATGTATGTGTCCATTGGTTGAATCCTTATCATGATCTTATATGTCGATATACATGTCTAATATATATTAATATTGCCTAGCTTGTGATGTGCCTATGTTTGATGATGAAGTCCTAGATATGCATGTATGTTGACCTAATTATTAATGGTCATGAGTCCTAGGGTTTGGAAAGAATCCCTAGTCAAAGATCGATATTCTAGGATGATGTTTAAGAAAGCTAGGATTTTATAGCTAAATCCTAGTAGTAGTTAAATTTTTGAAATGTGTGATATAACAATTTGGAATCCATGAATCTATATTGTGGTTGCTAAGAATTTGTAGATGGAAAATCTAGGGTTTACATCAAACACTAGTAGAAGCTAGTAATATTGTTGATTAAGCTATGACTTGTTTTGATTGTTGGAAATCATGTATAAAATCTAGGGTTTACATGAAATCCTAGTAGGAAGTCTAACATATGAATTATGAAAATTGTTAGATGCATTAATACTATTTGTTTCTAGGGTTTTTTGTTTGAAATGACTTGTCATATCATTGAAAATAATGCTAGCACCCCTAGATATAATGACACTGATATCTTGATTGAGCTATTGATGTGATTTAGGGTTTGTAACAAAACCTGGGCAAGAAGTTGATGTATTGAAGTATAGCCTCTTGCTGATTATGTTTTTAAATTCTAATGCTTCCCTTCATATAATATTTTGTTATGGCTAACTTCATGCTTCTATAGATCTGATTGTACTTGATATCTAAGTTGTGAAGGTTCATCATCTTCAAGATGGTGAAGATGTTCGTAAGATAAATTTATATGATAAGTATGATGAGAAGGCCCAGAAGCCATGAAAGATTCTCCAATGTCATAAGAAAAATTCGATCTGCCTAAGTTAAGAGGGAGCCTGGATAGAAGAAATATCCCTAGTTGAGAGGGAGGGAATATCATATTCTTGATTGGAGAATGCACTTTGAGGAATATGTTGCTGCATGAAGAGTAGGAAAGAAAATAGGAATATTCTGTCAAATATTCAGTTGATAGTCCTACTGTGATAAGTTGAGAAGAAACATATAGTTGTCTAAAAGACCTCAAAGGTTTGTATTTGATTATGTACATTTGAAAGTGTATTACTGATTGGGGTTGTGCTTGTACAATTAAATCTCTCAAATTTTTGATAACATGCTGGTTACTGATCAATTTGATCAGGAGAGAATTTTTTTTTAGGCTTTGTGAGTGAAACATTTCATGGGAGGACATATGGCTGACACTTTGTGTTCATGTATATTTCTAGAAGTAGGAAAGGTGGTGTTGGCCATTAAGCTCTGACATGCACCTGAATCCATGGGTTTATGGTTAGTAAGTAAGCCTGATGGTACCTAGAAAGGATGAAAGCTTTAGTCCATCTTATTCCTTCTCGGATAGATTGCCCTGGTCATGAATCTAGTTCATGGCATTTTGGTGCCTAAATTGTTGAGAGACCTTGGATATATTTTCTTGGTCAGGAATCTAGTCCATGGCATTGAGGTGCCTAAAAATTATTCATAGTTGACATAGTTTGAGATCTTCCTTGTACTTGTATATTATGAATACCTCGCTAGTTAAGAGGGAGTGATGAAGAATGTAACTATGTTTGGTCTTCATTAATGTATTTTTCACCATGTAATGTACTTGTAAAAAGAATAAAGAAAATAATTTTTATTATTGTTACAATGGCTTATTAAAGCTTGGGTAATTATTTTTTAGGTCAAAGTCCCCATTGAGGACTTCTTGGATTTATTCTGAGTCTATAGAGTCATTTTACATTAAAAAAAGACCCTTCTTGGGATTTTGAATTATGTAAAAAGGTTGATTATTCAGTCAAATGTTATTTATGTCACCTCCACACCAAGTTGGCTTCAATATGACAAGTTGACCTCACGTAAGGCTATTCGATCTCACCTAAAGGCTATAAAAGGTGCAGATCGAATTCATTAGGAGGAGAACGTCTCAAGAAAGTTGGATATCTCTAAGGAATCCAGAAAGTGTGAAGTGAAATAAGAGGGCTAAAGAAATGCTAGTTTGTTCAAACTGAATGAGAAAAAAAAAATCGAAATTTTGGTGTATATCTCTCTCTCTTTCTTTCCCTAGTTTGGAAGATCGAAGTCCCCCTTGTGATATCGCTGCCAGTTTCTGCATGATGCTGTTGCCAAGCCAAGTATAGGTCAAAGTTGATTTTTCTGGGTGTTTTTAACTCAAGAATTTGTATTGGGTAAAAATCAAAGTTTCTATGGCAAGATCTAAGTATCTCTACCAATATCAAAGTATCTAAAGCAAGATCGAAGTTACTGGATCCAAGAAAATGTTGCATAGTGTTGTTGTTGTTGTTGCTGCCAGGTCAAAATAGGATCATCTGCAAAAGAAGAAGAAGGATTACTTGTTGTGGAGGAAGTTTGTGTCAAGGTCTAGAGTCTTGGATTATCTCAGGGAAACTATTGAAGGAATAATTTCTGACTAAGATTTCCCCTAGAGTGAGGTTTTTCCCTAGCTTTATGCCTATATCCGGTGTCCTTGATCTATTTTTGCTTTGGTAATTGCTTGATGAAAAAAGAGAAAAGAAGATAATAATAAAACTAATAAGAATACTGAAACATCACAAGTAAATTATCAAGTATAAGAAAATATTTCTACCTTTCTGATTTTCTAACATGGTATTAGATCTTTGGTGAATAAATAAGAAAAAGGCAGTTTCAAGTAGTTGATCAAGGAATCATAAAAGGAAATTATTTAAGGAAATAATCTCCTATCTTCAAGAAAAATATCTAAACAAATCAAGGGAGAGAAAAATATTGAATGATAATATAACTATAGGTCATGGAAGAAGAGGATTGACCACATTCTTGAAAACAACAAAGTACTAGATTTGATTCGAGGAAAAGTAATGAAACCTACAGAAGAATCCAATGATGTTGACAAGGTGAAATTCAGAGAAACAGAATTAGTGGCCATGACTCTAATGGTAGAAGGCATACATGAAAATATTTTCCCATGCATAGCCAACATTGACCATCCTGAAGAAATGTATGAGGTCTTTTCAAAGCTATTCACTATTAAGAACATTGGTCAAGTAACAACTTTGAAGAATGAACTAAGGACCACAAAGATGACGAAAGAGGACACTGTAGCTACCTTATTTGTAAGGATAGAAATAATTATATATGATATTCTAGCCATTGATGAAATTGTACGAGACAATTAGGAACTTGTGATCACTACATTATTAAGGTTGCCACCTTCTTGGAGTGCTTTTGCTTCAGGACTCAACAACTGGAAGGAAGCTCCCACCTTTTAAGAATTATGGAGTGCCTACAGCCAAGAGGAATTTAGAACCTCACTAGTATCCAACAATGAAGAATTTTCAAATTCATACACTGCTCATCACAAGAAAGGAAACTTCAAGAAGACAAAAGGACCAAGAAGGAAGGTAGACATGTCCAAGGTAGAAAGCTATCAATATCATAAAGTAGGTCACTATAGAAATGTATATCCTGAAAATATGAGAAATAAGAAGTGGGAAGAGATTAATAAAATGTTGTTGAAGAAGGATTTCCTAAGAAAGTTAAACCCTAAGAATCTTACATAAGGGACTTACACTACTAGTTCCTTTTCTCTTAGCCTTAGATATTCCATTTTTTATTTTTTATTTTTAGTATTTGTAGGTTTAGCATGTTTTTAGAAAATACAATTTTATTATTATTATAAGATTTTGGGTATCCCTAAAGCTTTGTAAGGATCCCTCAACAAATCCCAAAGATAATTATCTCATTTATTTTTCATCTTTTTGGTTTCATGCAATTATCTAAGTTTTTTTTTATATTAAATACTAATCACCTTTCTACCTCTATTTCCTTGTTTGGAAATGGCTTGTTGAATGCTCAAGGATTATGGAAGAAGGCCTCACAAGACAAAGCATTGGATTTACAGGGTTTGTTAATAAAAAAAGGTATGTATTAGGACCTAAGATTTGTTCTCTTCATGACTAAGGTATAATCATTCTCTTTGGTAATCCATTCTACATTACTAACATTGATCTGTCTAGCTCTCTTGAATCGTAAATATTCTTGATTGGGTGATTCATTATTTGATAAATCCACCCTCCTCATATTTTTTATTGTTTGTATAAATAACCCTGCAAAGGTTCCTTGGAAAACTCTAACTTAAGGGTATGCTAATGATAATATGTGAAACCCTAGCCTACTTAAGGTTATTGGGAAATGCCATTTGAAATTTTTGATGATGATGTCATGTTTGGGGTTTTGGTATGATCATTAAAACCATAACTTGTTAGGGTTGAATGACGTTGTCTAAGATCCAAAACCTTTGAAGTTTTGGTATAGTATGGTTTAATTTTCTAAATTATGAAACCCTATATATTTAGGGTTTGTTTGGGTCTATAAGCAAAACCCTTGTTATAAAGTAAGGTCCTAGGAAGAAAACCCTAGGTATGTGTCCAATGGTTGAATCGTTAGCCTAATCTAGGTAGATATATGTTTAATATATATTAATATTGCTTGACCCGTGATGTGCCTATGTTTGATGATGAAGTCCTAGATATTCATGTGTGTTGACCTAATTATGAATAGTCATGAGTCTTAGGGTTTGGAAACAAGCCCTAGTCAAAGCCTGATATTCTAGGATGATGTTTAATAAATATAGGGTTTTGCAACTAAATTGTAGTAGTAGTTAAATCTTTGAAATATGTGATATAAAAATCCGGAATCTATGAATCTATATTGTGATTTCTAAGAATTTGTAGATGAAAAATCTAGGGTTTACATCAAACCCTAGTAGATGCTAGTCATATTGTTGATTACGTTGTGACCTTTTATTATTATTGGAACTCATGTATGAAATCTAGGGTTTACAAAAAATCATAGTAGGAAGTCTAACATATGAATTTTGAAAATTGTTAGATGCATTAATATGATCTATTTCTAGGGTTTTCTATTTGAAAGGACTTTTCATATCATTTAAAGTAATTTTAAGGCCCTATATATAATGAGATTGATATCTTGATTGAGCTATTGATGTGATTTAGGGTTTGTAACAAAACCTGGGAAAGAAGTTGAAGTATTGAAGTATAATCTCTTGCTGATTATTTTGGTAAAGTATAATGCTTCTATTATTATAAGATTTTTCTATGGCTAACTTCATGCTTCTATATATCTGGTTGTACTTGTTATCTAAGTTGTGTAGGTGCATCATCTTCAATATGGTGAAGATGTGCATAAGAGAAGTTGATATGATAAGCATGATGAGAGGGATGGAAGCCATGAAATATTCTCCAATGTCATAAGAAGAAGTTGATCTCCCTAAGTTAAGAGGGAACATGGATAGAAGAAATCTCCTTGGTTGAGAGGTGTTATCACAAAAATTGGACCTGATTAGGCTGCTCAACAAGTCAATCTCAGTGTAACTATTTCAAACCAATATTTTGACTGAGGCTTAGCCTCCTCAGCCTGAGAGGGCTCTCTCAAGGGTAATGATATGGAATAAAGATATAGATAGATGGCTAACTCTATGAATTAAGTATTGATTTTGTATATTTTTAGGTTGAAAATATGGAGACTTGCTACCATTGGGCTATGGAGTCAGTGACAAGGATAAAGATGATAAAGGCTCTCCTTGTGGAAGTTGAGGCTTGTATATACTTCAATGAAAGAATAACACATTCAGGAAAATCCCAATAACTTGAGTTTCAAAGGAAGTCAGAGCATGCAGCACACGAATTCTGAGTAATGAGACATCAAGGTATTGAAAGCAAAAACACTGAAAGAGATTTCACCATAGCTAAATACTTAAAGGAAATCAGAGAATGAAAAATCATGAATTCTGAGTAATAAGCACTTAAAATATGGAGAAAATAATTTCAAATGATAGGACATAAAATCATTGAAATACACTAAGAATCTCAGGTGAAAAGAAAGTGGTATTGTTACTGTATATATCAGTCAATCGAAAGCTTTACAAAGTGGTATGCTTAGATAACATTTTCCAACCTGTAGGTTGAAACTAAAATTAGCATGTATACATTGGACTTATGGAGTCAAAGAAATCTCAGAAAATCAGTGAATCTAATCTAATTAACATGGAATTTGAGGCATATCAAGGTTTTTAGTCATGAGACACACACTCGAAACATGTAAAAACACAATCAGTCCATTTATAAAGGAAGTCAGAGCATCTAAAGATGAGTTCTGAGTACTATAGATGAACACCACTAAAAATAAGATATTTAATAAACACTGATAGAATAGGAAAACACTAAAAACCCTTTCTGAATCTCAACTTAGTCAAGTAGAAGCTCTCTGCATTAGCTGAAACAGTCTTTTTACAATATGCACCAGTTTTGCCAAAAATGTCCAACCCTTTGCTAATTCGACCCCTTGGTCTTTAATAGACATATTACAACATAAGATAAGCTTATACACATCTAGACACATCGAATTCCTATCTTTGAAACCTATTCTAACCATAAAACATGGTATTTATTACAAAAACAGCGGTAAACCTAATACAGAGTCCTATTACAAATAGAATTGGAACTCTTTTAACTCTATTCAAAACAACCTTATATAGATTAAATTACATCATTTTACAAGTGTATTCAACACATGGTAGAATTTTGACTATAGGTTTTAACTCTTCATAACCATATTTCTGTCCTCCACCAAAACAGGAAACAGTCTCCTATTTTCTAGGCATAGGGTCCTTTGAACTCTTGAGACATTTTGGCCTTCATAAATGCATAATTTCGAGGTCCTTTTGCTGTTATAAACTGAATTAACACCTTCCAAAATCCTCCCTAAGCTCCATCTATCCAAAACCATCTCAAACTGTCCAAAATTCATATTAAAAAGTGCAAAAAGACATCTTCAGCAATTTCGTAGCGCGCTACAAAACTGCTGTGTAAGCTTATTTCAAAACAGTCTTCAGAATTTTTTTAAGTTGAGGATATTTAAACTTCACAAGGACTGATATTATTTCAAATCATATAACTTATCCTCAAAAATATGATCTTCATCAACATTTGTCCTCAGCTTAATGAAAAACTGACTTATAGATTTGACCATTTTTTTGCACTGTTTTTATCTGAAAAATAGGTTTTGAGACATAGCTTGTATCTCCTCATCCATAATGTATTTTGAGAAACTGAAGGAAATTTTTGTAGGCCATTCTTTCTTGAACAAAAACCTCTCTTGGTTTTTTGAAATACCTCTCCTACTGTCCAGAAACTGTCTTTGAGCAACATGTGTAAAACAGGAAAACTCTGATTTCTGAAACTATGGCTTCAAAGAAAGCCTTGTATCTCCCAACTAGTAACACTTGTGAGAAAATTGAGAGAGGTTATTGTAGCTAGAGGTTTGATGAAGAGAAACCATTTTCACAATTCTAAAATAATTTTTCATGTGACCATAAACTGATCTTGAAGTTGACTACTAAAACCAGAAAACAAAGTTTTTCTCTTCATGACTTTCAACAGTTTCGTAGCGCAAGTTGAGTCATCATTTTCTCCCACCTCATAATGAATTTGAAGAAACTGAGAGAATTTTTTTGTAGTTGGGTATGTTAGGAAGAAAAACCTCTTTCATTTTTCAAAAATATTTTTTCAGTTTCTCAGAAACCCCCTTGGAAGTTGACTATTAAAACTAGAAAGCAAAGTTTTTTCTTCATGACTGAAAAAGCTGCTACAGCAGTTTCGTAGCACGCTACGAAAGTAGCAGCGCTTTCATAGCACATTTCCTCATTTTTGAACTAGAGGCGTTACGAAAGTGTGGATTCTTGGCTAATTGCAAAATTTCAACCCGAAACCTAATGGAATGATTTCTAAATGAATGATGGGACTTTTTAACCATGGAATGAGACTTAAAGACCTTATCTGGAAATGGAAACTGACGTTTTAAGACCTTTAAAACTATGGCCTACCCTTTATGAAGACTAAAATTACCTTTAGACCTACTTGAAACCATGACCAAAAGAAGAGTTGACACAATGATGTTTTGAAAATTTAGGGTGTGATAACAGTGGCTCCACTAGGGATAGTGTGCCCCCTGTGGTACACTAAGAACTAGTAGCTCCAGTGCTGCTATCCATTCCTTAGAATAAAACTCTGAAATTTTTCCAAGCTTCTCCTCAAGCTTTAATGATTTCTACAAGAAGGACTCAAACTACACCTACTAAAAAAATTTTGCTCAATTACTTTGAGCTTATTTTCATACTCCTACCCACCCTAGCAGCTGCAATTTCCACTTTAGCTCAGGCAACATGATATTTCCAATAAAGCCAATCATTTTTCTTTTCTGATATTTGAGGCTCTTGACTGCCTTCAACCTCAAAATAACCATGATATTGAGATGACCAATGCCACTGAAAATATATCTGATCTTCATAATAAAAATGAAACTGAAACACTGGAAAATAAAGTTCTTCCATGTATTCAGCTATAGGGTCCCAAAAAACATGATCAGTTTGATGACCATCATAACATTTTGTATCTTCAGACAATTGATTCTCAGCCACACAAGATTCCTTTGATATGCTATCCGACTGCTTTTCAAAATGATTCCCACAAATAATGTAATTTTCCTCATTAATATGATCATTCTTTGATGTAATTTGCTGCAAAGTATGACATAAAAAATCAACCTTTTCCTCTACCTGAGGATTGTAGCAAGCATTTTCCAATATTTCCTCTTGCTGTTTGAAATGATTCTCATACTCCTGATGATCAAAGGATTGATAAACCTGCTCCAAATTTTCCTCAAACTCAGAGGATGTGACATGACTTTCATAAGTAAACTCCCGCTGAGTTTCATTTTCATATAAGGGAGATATTATCCTTTCTTCTTGGTGTTCTTCTTGTTGATAAAAGGTATTGTCATGAAGGGCTTCTAAAATTTCCTCATCCATGAACTCATCATCTTCATAAAAATTTTCCATATATTCAATAAAACTCTCCGAGTGTTTACAGCAGTGTTTGACCATCAATAAAGAGGGATGACACTCTTTATACATCTCATAAAATACATCATGGAAATCAGAAAGAGAATATAATGAACCATTTGGCAAGCTTTCATACCAAGACCATGCTTTTCCTTCTAAAGTGGCCATAAACATCTTCATGACACAATCTTCAGGGAACTGAACCTTAAGATTGTGTACATGCATATGGAACCTAACCAAATGAAGAGCAGCATTGTCTTTATTTTCATCTTTAAATATTGGAAGATCATCTAACCATTCAACCTTTGGCATAGGATTTGGAAAACCAGGGATATGAGACTGATTCATAGGGGCATACCTAGCATTCATTCTTGCAATGGAACTCATCTTGAAACTTCATCAAGCTACTGATCTTTAAGCAGTGGAGTCACCTTCTAATTTGATTATTTGATGTGTGGAGTCACCAAGGTAGATGCAGACTCGAAAAGCTTCCTGAGCTCCTGGTACCTTCAGAAGTTCAGCTTCAAAATTTTCGAGAGATGTATATCTTCAGACTCCCGACAGACGCACCAAAATGTTATCACCAAAATCGGACGTGATTACGCTGTTCAACAAGTCAATTTCAGTGTAACTATTTCAAACCAATATTTTGACTAAGGCTTAGCCTCCTCAGCCTAAGAGGGCTCTCTCAAGGGTTAATGATATGGAATAAAGATATAGATAGATGGCTAACTCTATGAATTAAGTATTGATTTTGTATATTTGCAGGTTGAAAATATGGAGACTTGCTACCATTGGGCTATGGAGTCAGTGACAGGGATAAAGATGATAAAGGCTCTCCTTGTGGAAGCTAAGGCTTGTATATACTTCAATGAAATAATAACACTTTCAGGAAAATCACAATAAATTGAGGTTCAAAGGAAGTCAGAGCATGTAGCACACGAATTTTGAGTAATGAGACATCAAGGTATTGAAAGCAAAAATACTGAAAGAGATTTCACCATAGCTAAATACTTAAAGGAAGTCAGAGCATGAACAATCATGAATTATGAGTAATAATCACTTAAACTATGGAGAAAAAAATTTCAAAGGATAGGACATAAACTCATTGAAATACACTACGAATCTCAGGTGAAAGGAAAGTGGTATTGTTACTGTATATATCAGTCAATCCAAAGCTTTACAAAGTGGTATGCTTAGATAACATTTTCCAACCTGTAGGTTGAAACTAACATTAGCATGTATACATTGGGCTTATGGAGTCAAAGCAATCTCAGAAAATCAGTGAATCTAATTGACATGGAAGTTGAGGCATATCATGGTTTTTAGTCATGAGACACACACTTGAAACATGTAAAAACACAGTCAATCCATTTATAAAGGAAGTCAGAGCATCTAAAGATGAGTTCTGAGTACTATAGATGAACACCACTGCAAATAAGATATATAATAAACACTAATAGAATAGGAAAACACTAAAAACCCTTTCTGAATCTCAAGTTAGTCAAGTAGAAGCTATCTGCATTAGCTGAAACAGTCTTTTTACAATATGCACCAGTTTTGCCAAAAATGTCCAACCCTTTGATAATTCGACCCCTTGGTCTTTAATAGACATATTACAACATAATATAAGCTTATCCACATCTAGACACATCGAATTCCTATCTTTGACACCTATGCTAACCATAAAACATGGTATTTAATACAAAAACAGCTGTAAACCTAATACAGAGTCCTATTACAAATAGAATTGGAACTCTTTTAGCTCTATTCAAAACAAAATTATCTAGATTAAATTACATCATTTTCCAAGTGTATTCAACACATGTTTGAATTTTGACTATAGGTTTTAACTCTTCATAACCATAATTCTATCCTCCACCAAAACAGGAAACATTCTCCTATTTTCTAGGCATAAGGTCCTTTGAACTCTTGAGACATTCTGGCCATCATAAATGCATAATTTCAAGGTCCTTTTTCTGTTAGAAACTGAAATAACACCTTCCAAAATACTCCCTAAGCTCCAGCTATCCAAAACCATCTCAAACTCTCCAGAATTCATATGAAAAAGTGCAAAAAGACATCTTCAACAGTTTTGTAGCGCGCTACGAAACTGCTATGTAAGCTTATTTCAAAATAGTCTTCAGAAATTTTTTAAGTTGAGGATATTTACACTTCACAAGGATTGATATTATTTCGAAACATATAACTTATCCTCAAAAACATGATCTACATCAACATTTGTCTTCAACTTAATGAAAAACTGACTTATAGATTTGACCATTTTTCTGCACTGTTTTTATCTGAAAAATAGGTTTTGAGATAGAGCTTGTATCTCCTCATACATAATGTATTTTGAGAAACTGAAGGAGGCTTTTCTAGGCCATTCTGTCTTGAACAAAAACCTCTCTTGGTTTTCCAATTTCTGCAAGCTTCTCTTTGAATGGAGGTCTTCTTCCTTGGATCTATGGTTTTGACCTTTTAGTGTAGATATCTTTTCTTTGAAGCTTCCCTTGAAAAATGATCTTTAAACTCCTTTCCAAAATTCAATCCTTGTGTCTTCTTGCAAAACTACCATTTCTTGTCTTCAACACCTTAGCTCTGATACCATGTTGAGAATTTAGTAGGGTAGAGTTTATTTCAATTCTCTTACTTGATAACTACTTGTGTTATACTTGTTATTCTTATATTACTTAGATCTTATCTTCATTAGCTTATTATGTCTTTCATCAAGTAAATTATAAAAACGCAAGAGGTGCAGAGTTTTGGCTCTTCAAGCCAGGGCCAAAACCTCTCCCTCTTGGAGAGGAAAACTCGAAAGTAATTATTCTTCTAGATCTTGAATTGAAAAGTACCATGACAATGACACCGACCCTTGACACCAGTATGCGTCCAAGACCTTGTCACTGCTCTTTCTAGGCTCCTTATGTTGATGCTCTTTCCGCATTGCTTTGCACCAACCCTATGGAATCTCCGTCCCTTACCTTCTATCCTCTCTTCCTTGATGTAGCCTCTAACACCCAAACATTTCTTGTTGGCCTACCTTTCTTCTTTCTCTAGACAGAGATCTCCTTTACGCTCTATGCATTTCTGAGATATATATCAAGGTTTATATATATCCTTACCTTGCACCTGTAGTGATCTTTGAGATGAGTGAGGTATATGATTGTTCTCCTTCTTCAGTAGGAAACCTTTCTTACACATTGTATACAGAGTCAACCTTTGCTAAGGTAGCCTTCTATCTACCTTATTCTCTACCCTTGTTTATAGTCCTTATCTCGCACAATATTACAGACCTTATATTGAGATGCATTATAATGAAGACCGAGTATATGAGAGACCTTTCACTTCACTGTAATGAGACCCTTCTTCGCTAACTTGTCTCCTTCTTACGCACCTAGAAAACATACATTTTCTATCACTGTAATCTCAGGGCATGACCGAACTGATGTGTTCGAATGAGGCTGCAAAATATACTATTTATAGAGGCTGTCTTTCTTCCTCTAGGTCGACATGACAATTCTGTGGGTGAGCCAAATTCTTCCAACATCTTTTAGGATGACTTGTTCAAGGGTATATGCATCAAATTGAGCCAACTTTCATGAGAATATTGACAAGGTATTGGAACATAAAAATTACATCAATATTTTTCTTTTTGAAGTGTAGCAATAATTCATATACATGACTCTAAATTATACACTTATAAAAATATGACAAACCCATAAAGACATCAAGAAGAAGTCTTGTACCTATAATAAAATCTCCTTGCCCAGTTTACCAATGATGCAATTATTACAATAAATACATTTTATTATATTTGTCTCTTCATTACATAAATTCATAATTACAAGTCATTATGAAGACTGAACCTAGTCACACTTTCCAACACAACTAAGTTATATGAAATGAAAATCTAACAACTAGGTGAACTGCATAAGTCTTAGTTAATTTTATTAAAATGCCTATTCTAAATTTAGCTTTCCCTTAACTATTTTGAAGTTGGGCTCCAAGGTAATTTGTGGGAAGGAGGCCAACATGAAGTAGGCTAGGGCCTAATTAACGATACCTTATGTTGTGCTCCTATCACCCGATGCCTCCAGCATTGCAGAGACTGTGGCTCTGACGACTACAAGGTCACTGTGTTAACTATTGAAGAGTTTATGTGACCCCTCAAGTTAAAAGAGAAAGTTTGTCCTAGATGTCTATCAACCAAGCTTATGCTTGGAGGTGAATTTTTAATATGCATGACTAAGATTAAAATGCAAATGCAAGAAATGATTAAAATATGAAATGTGATGTTAAAGACTTAAGGATTTATATTACGATTTATTATGAGCTAATCACTAAGTACTTAAACTAAAATTTCAATGAAAATCCCAAATATGCAGATGCTCAAAATACTCAATTTCAGGAAACAAAAGATATACAATTTACCACAAGTCCATGAAAGAGTACTCAATAAAATGTTGATCACACTTACTTGAAAATCCCCAAAACTAAATTTGCAAGAAATATCCAATAATTTAAGTAAATAAATCCACACTTAGAGTTAATTTTCCTTTTAAACAATGAGTGATCTCAATAGATATCCAACATTAATAATAAAAACTTAATGCCAATGATCATAAAACTTAGTTGAAGTGTGTAAATATAAAAGACCTAAGCACTTAAATTTCAATAATTAATTACCGTGAAAAACATATGAAATTTAGATGCTAATTAAATAAACACTTCTTCGAGTATTCCCGAATTAAATGATTTTCTTAAATAACCCTAACTCATAAAATTATATTTTTTCTCCTATAGTTAAACTTAGAGATATTTTAAAATTTTAAGTTATTTCTACCATAAGAATATTTCCCACAATCATTTTTGTTTTCAAACCAAATGATTTTATACAATTAAATGTCCCAATACCCCTATCTTAAAAGAAAACCCAAAAATTGATTTTTTCAAAAAAAAAATTCACAAAAAAGTTTTTTTTTTTTTTTAATGTGCTAATGTTTATGAAATTAAAAAAAAAAATTGTTTTTTGTTTTTTAAAGGGCCATTTTTTTAATGTTTAGAAGATAAATTAAAAAATTAAAGGGTCAAAAGGCCACGTAACAAAAATAAAATAAAAAATTCAATTTTTTGTGGCTCTATGATTAGGTAAAGTCGAGGGAAAAGCGTATGAAGTGAAGGGAGGAGGAGGCCCAAGGGAGGAGGGCCGCACAGAGGAGATGGAGACGAAAACCAAGGGTTGATGGAGCTGGGAGAGGCGACGTGGGATCAAGGAGTAGCGCAAGAATGTGAGGATAAGAAGATGCAGGATGAGGGAACTCAGGGAAAAAGGGAACGTGCAGATGGAAGGAGATGGTTGTGGGTTGATGATAAAGGAGTGGTTGTGAGAAAGGAAAATGGAATAAACACAACGCAGAAGAGGAGAGGCGAGCATAGAATGCAGCGAAGGAGGATAGGGTCATAGGGAAGAAAGAAAATGCAGGCCGAGGGTAAGGAAACGAAGGCAGGAGTAGGGGGTTGAAATGCCTTTCGGACCTGTGAAAAAATGGAGTAAAAGGGCAACATTTGGCCTAGAAAATTAATGTAGGGCTAGGCCTTTGGGGCCTTTAAAAAAAAATTCCCAATCCTTTTTGAAAAAAAAAACACGATCTAAAAATCAAATTCTTTGACGGAATAATATGAATTGTTTATCTTTGCCTACCAATATTTGAGACAGAATATTTCCCTCCAAGGCCTAAATCCATCTCAAATTTCACAGAATCTCCTTGAACAATCTCATTCACGTACAAGACAAAAGAAACAAAACCCAGATCTTGAATATATGTACAAAAATAAAATTAAAACTCAAAACCCATATGTTAGAAACTAAAAATATTTTTACAAAGACTTCATATCTATACAAATAAAATACAAATCTATTAGATCTAAGGAGTATGAGTCCAAATCCGCTCCCAAATTTAAATACTTATACTTTTTATAGCAATATCTATCTATTTAGCACAAATTTATAAAAGGTAATTCATATATATTTAGGCACAAGCACCAAAAAACACCCTACAAGAGGAAATCTACAAGATAAGCTTGAGGAATTAAATATGTATTCCCTTGGGAGTCAGTTGGTCCAGTCGAGGACTTCCCCAAACGCCCAATTTAAATAAGAATAGTTTTTTCACACTTAAATTTAAACTGTTAAACAAATAGAGAAATAAGATAAAAATAAAATTTTCAAGAATTAGAGATACTTGCTAATTCAATCCAATTAAAATTCTTATCCTAAATCAAGCAACCTATGCAATATACCTATGCAATAGATTACTTTGCAAGAGCTATCAATCAACAATTCATTAAAATAACAACCAAAAGAATATTAAGAACAAGATTACCATAAGATGTAGAAGATGATCACCACCATCAAGTAAAACCCCAAAGAATTGTGTTTGTATTATTCTAGAAAATAGTACAAGAGAGCTTCAAGAATGAGTACACGATTCAATGATCAAATCCTTTGATTGACAAATGACTCCTAGTTTATAGATAAATTCTCCAACGACTAGTTGGCCTGATCCCAATCAAATTAACCTCAACCGTTCATAAAGATTTAAATATCTTTTAATCATCACTATCAATATATTTATTTTTTGAGAAAAAGTCAAAATTTTCATTTAATTGAGTTTTAATTAACTGAAAATTAATTATTTCGAGTTAATTTCCTAAAAAAATTGACTTTGACTTAACCACCAAGGCCCAAGGGTCCAAAATTTCTTGATTGCTTCAATATTCCCTTGGTGGAGGATCTCCAAAAATTAAATTTTCTAGAACCCACGATTTTTTATTTTATTTGGAGAATTAGTTTTTCCTAAGAATTAACTTGGAATTAAATTAATTAAATTTCTGGCTTAGGATTTTTATTTATTTTTCATAAAATTTAATTAATTGACACATGAGGGGATTAGTAATTTTTTCCAACCCTCTAATATTTTAGCACCATGGCTAAAATATTATGTACATAAGATAAATACATTTAACCTATAAAGGGGGAACACTCGTTCGTTATATACCCTCAAATATCTATCCAATTCTGCGACTCAAAATATGATTTAGTAGACCAAGTGATTCGTAATAAAATAATCTCACAAATTAGCTAGGATTATTCCCAAATTACTGTTACAAAGACTCGATGAAAAACACTAGGACTCACATAATATCTTGACAAAAAAATCCACCCTAGATTTGGGTGAGGTTGGAGGGAAAAAATCTGTCAATCATTTGTGTCTAGAGACACATTTGAATCAGTGAGACAAAAAACCTCTTAGGATAGAAATCGTCACCAAAATAATAGGCTTACCTAGGTAGTTACATACATGATGGTCTTATTAAGATCATTTACATTATAAACATGCAGAATGGGTTTACATCTTTAACAAACTTAAGACGGATGACGAATCCTCGATGATCTGAATGATGAAATCCATTTTGCGAAAAAAGGGGTGTACTACTATAGGGTTGTTGACACAGAGTGGTCAACATTTGACTCTACCTGGGGACACGTTGCTTCACTGAAGGAATGTGAGAATCCATAACCTGCACCCAAGCAACACACAAATTCATATAGGTAGCATCCATCCAAAAATCATCATATAACATTAAATACATGAAGCTGAAGCTTTATTAACCAGTAACAATTCTACTAACATGAAATGTAAATATAATCTAAAAACAAAAATGAAATGTTGAAATGAAAACTACTTTAATTATAGAAAGAAACAAGGAGTAGGGTTAGAAATACAATACAAAGGATGCCCTATGACATCAAATGTCTTCAACATAGTGTATATTGAACGTCTTCCGACTTTTAGTTAGATCTATGTGTTGATTCTCGGATCTGCCATTCCTAATACTACATATTGTAGGACTTTGAATATTGATATGCTCTTGGCCACCAGATGCATCAAACTACTTCCTTCTTCTTTTCTTCTTTTTGATTTTCTTCTGGGTGGGCGGTGAGATCAATAATGATACCATTGTAGATTTCTTTTCCTGATATTGGAAATGTTCATATGAAATATCTGAATAACGTGAAGTGTGACCAATCTTATTCTGAATATACTTTGTCACACATAATCTTGGTCTTTCTTAACTTCCTTTTTAACCATAGTTAACCTGTTCTTAATGGGAAAAGTGACCTCCGTGCAATGAGATTGGAACTGCTTTGACAGACAGGGAGGCTTATGATCTGTTGACACTTCTTTGTTTCTTCCATCCTTTGATCCATGCTGAAAATCCTGCACCAGTATATTTTCCATTACTTGCTGCTTATCCTGAATAGTGGTCTTTTCAATTCTGATGGAATCCAACTTATTTTGAATAATAGTTATTTGATTATAATGCTCAATCTTCATAGCACTAATTTCCCTAACATAATTTTCTTCCATAGTCTTTATCACTTTATCATTATTCACTTTCATGGCCATCAAGAAATTGTGCATAGAGTTCATTTCTTTGACATGATTTTGCATGGTAGTCATCATTGTTTCCATTTACTTAGTGTGATTTTCTTCTATAACACTCATATATTTCTCATGATTTACTTTCATGGTGATCAAATGATTTTACATGGTGGTCACTTGATCGAAGTGATTGACCTTCATGGTTTCTAGCTCCTCATAACGATTTTCTAATTTGGTGTACAGGTTCCTCATATCCTTGGCGTGATATGCTATTAATTTTTCTTGATTAAGTTCCATGTTTTTCATCAACTGTGTTTGACTGAATTGCACGTATTTTACCATTTTCTTTAGTTCCTTGATAAGATGCTTATCATTTTCCCCTTCATTTTCGACACTAATTTGATCACTTGTCCCTGATTTTCCACTATCGCGGATTCGTCTTGCAACGACCTAGGTGGATTCATCATGAGAATGGTCACAATGCCTACAATATGACATATTTTGATGTGGCACATTTTATCTAAATATTTCTTTGATAATTGGGTTGTTTATAGGATTACTTTCATCATTTTGTATAGTACTAGGGGCACAATATGAGCCACTTTGATCTCCATATATATATTTAAAAGCATCGATGATGTCTTGTAAAGAATCAAAGGAATTATTAGGACAATTTCAAAACCAATCTCTAGCATCACCTTCCAAGGAAAGGACAAAGAGGCGCATATTGAAATCTTCATGATTATATCATGAAGGTAAACAATATATTAGCATACAATGAGTAAACTTTAATATATGTTTTGGAGCAGTGATTTCATCATTACCTGTGAACAAAGGAAATTTATTACTGGAATTTTCTAGAATATCATGAAGATTGTTAGTAAAATGACACGGGGCAAGCAAGTCATCCATGATGACTTGCTTAAAAGGGAAAGGAGTTGATGGAAGTTAAAGAGAGAGGTCCTTGTTTAAGAAAAACAAGAGGTCCATAGGAAATGAGATTCTAGTAGAAATTCTTGTAAAAAATGAAAAAAATGGATTAGCCACTTGAACATGAATCTAAATCTAAAATCCAAAAGGCAAGAACTGAAAAGTTAGTTAGAGAGAAGCAAATGGATATCAAGGATAGCTTCATGTCCAAGATTAACAAGAAGTGCGCAGGAATAGAGATTGTGTAATCAAACTCTGAGATCCTTTTCAGGATCAAGAACAGGATAAACCAAGCTACTTGGATGCCTTATAGTACACGCTCTTGTAGAAGATTAAATAAATGGAGTAAGCAACTTATCTTGGTAAAAGATGAAAGGATGAGAAAAGAAGAAAAATTAGTAAGAAAACTATCCTGCTAAAATATGAAAAGATGAGAAAAGAGAAGATGATAATGAATGAGATGAATATCGAAAAAACAAGGTTGAAAAAATTGGTCCCTGGCTACGACACTAAAAAATGTTGCCACCCAAAGTGTACACCAAGGGCCAGAATGCTCAGGACAAAATTTGTCACTCTAAACTTTGTCTACTTCGTTCTAGCTATCTCCTAGGAAAGCTAAGGGGGGTAGTCCCTAAAAGCTTAAAGATGGATGATGAAGGAAAACTTGTTGGGAACCAACAAGTTCTAGGATGTGCAATGAAAGTTATCTTATTGAATTAATTTAAATCGAATTCACGCGATATTGATTGAGCATTGTTCAAGATATTTAATTACATTTAGACAAAATAGATTTAAAGTTATGAGACCAGTGCCTTTAACTACAGCTCTTAGAAGAAAAAAGACTTGGAAAATAAATGGTTTACCAAGTAACAAGATGAAAAATGGTTCTTTAATGAATGGCCAACTAACTTATATGAAATGAAAATCTACAAACTAGGTGAAATGCATAAGTCTTGGTTAATTTTATTAAAATTCCTATTCTAAATTTAGCTTTCCCTTAACTATTCTGAAGCTAGGCTCCAAGGTAAGTTGTGGGAAGGAGGCCAACAGGAAGTAGATTATGGCCTGATTAACGATGCAGAGATTGTGGCTCTAATGACTGCAAAGTCATTATGTTAACTACCGAAGAGTTTTCGTGATCCCTCAAGCTAAATGAGAAAGTTTGTCCTAGATTTCTATCAACCAAGCTTATGCTAGGAGGTGAATTTTTAATATGCATGAATAAGCTTAAAATGAAAATGCAAGAAGTGATTAAAAAATGAAACGAGATGTTAAAAACTTAAGCATTTAGATTATGATATATTTTGAGCTAAACAATAGGTACTTAAACGAAAATTTTAATGAAAATCCCAATTATGTAGATGCTCAAAATACTCAATTTCAGGAAACGAAAGATATACAATTTACCACAAGTCCATGAAAGAATACTCAATAAAATGTTGATCACACTTGAAAAATTCCTAAAACTAAATATGCAAGAAATATCGAATTATTTAAGTAAATAAATCCACACTTAGAATTAATTTTCCTTTTAAACAATGAGCGATCTCAATAGATATCGAGAATTAAAAATAAAAACCCAATGCCAATGATTATGAAACTTAGCTTAATTGCGTAAATAATGAAGGCCCAAGAACTTAAATTTCAATAATTAATTACCAGGGAAAACATGTGAAATTTAGATGCTAATCAAATAAACACTTCTTCAAGTAATTCTGGAATTAAATGATTTTGTCAAATAACCCAAACCCATAAAATTGTATTTTTTCTCCTATAGTCAAACTTAGAGGTATTTTAAAAATTTTAAGTTACTTTTAACATAAGATTTTTTCGCACAATCAATTTTTTTTTCAAGCCTAAGTATTTTATACAATTAAATATCCCAACACCCCTATCTTAAAAGAAAACCCAAAAATTTATTCTTTCAAAATTTTGTCACAAAAAATTATTTTATTTTGAATTTTCTAATATTTATGATTTTTTTTCAAAACAAAAATTAAAAGTTAATTTTTTTTTAATTTTTTTTTTTAATAGGGCCATTTTTTTAAAATTTTATTAATTTCTAGAAGAGAAATTAAAAAATAAAATTAAAGGGTCGAAAGACCACCTCACAAAAAAAAAATGTTTTTTTTGGTGGCTTTGTGATTAGGTAAAGTTGAGGGATGGCATATGAAGTGAAGGGAGGAGGAGGCATGAGAGTGGAGGGCCGCATGGAGGTGATGAGGATGGCAACTGAGGGTTGAGGGAGTTGGGAGAGGGGACCCATAATTGAGGTGCAGTGCAAGGATGTGAGGAGAAGAGGACATGGGATGAGGGAACTCAGGGGAAAAGAGAAAATGTAGAGGAGAAAGGAGCAGCTGCGAGGAAGGAAAAGGGAATAAATGCAGCACAGAAGAGGAGAGATGAGGGCAGAAGGCAACAAAGGAGGATACGGTGGTAAGGAAGAAATAAAATGCAAGCGAAGGCTAAGGAAACAAAGGCAGGAGCAGAGGTTGAAAGGCCTTTAGGACTTGCGAAAAAATGGAGGAAAAGGGTAGAATTTGGCCCAGAAAATTAACGCAGGGATAGGCCTTTAGGACCTTAAAAAAAAAATTTCCCAATCCTTACTAAAAAAAAAACCGATCTAGAAGTCAAAATCCTTGACTGAATAATCTGAGTTGTTTATCTTTTCCAACCAAGATTTGAGACTAGATCTTTCCCTCCAGGGCGTAGATTTGTGTCAAATTTACCGAAATCTCCTTGAACAATCTCACTCATGTACAAGACAAAAGAAACAAAACCCATATCCCGAATATATGTACAAAAATGAAATTAAAACCCAAAACCCATATGTTATAAACTAAAAATTGTTTTACAAAGACTTCATATTTGTACAAATAAAATACATATCTATCAGATCTGAGGAATATAAGTCCAACTCCGCTCCTAGATCTAAAAACTTAGATTCTTTATATCTAGATATATCTTTTTAGCACAAATTTATAAAATCTAATTAATTTAAATTTAAGAAGAATCCCCAAAAAACACCCTACAAGAGGAAATCCGTAAGATAAGCCTAAGGAATTAAATATGGAAGCCTCTTCATATCTTATTCCCTTGGGAGTAAGTTGGTCCAACCGTGGGCTTCCCCAAATGCCCAATTCAAATCCTAATGATTTTTGCACACTTACATTTAAACTGTTAAATCAATAGAGAAATTAGATAAAAATAAAATTTTCAAGAATTAGAGATACCTGCTAATTTAGTCCAATTAAATTTCTAATCCTAAATATAGAAACCTATGCAAAATACTTGTGCAATAGATTACTGTACAAGAGATATTAATCATCAATTTATTAAAATAATAACCACCATAATATTAAGAACAATATTACCATAATATGTATAAGAGGAACACGACCATCAAGTAAAACCCAAAGACTTGCGTTTGTATTATTCCAGAAAATAATACAAGAAAGCTTCAAGAGTGAGTACACAATTCAATGATCGGGTCCTTTGATTGAAAAATTACTTCTAATTTATAGATAAATTCTCCAACGGTTAGCTCTCATGATCCCCATCAAAGTAATCTCAACCTTTCATAAAGATTTAATTATCTTTTAATCATCACCATCGAAATTATTTATATTTTGAGAAAAAATCGAAATTTTCATTTAATTTTTTTTTAATTAACTCAAAATTAATTATTTTGAGTGAATTTCCTAAAAAAATTGACTTTGAATTAGCCACAAAGGCCCAAGGGTCCAAAATTTCTTGATTGCTTCAATATTCCCTTGGTGGAGGACCTCCAAAAATTAATTCTTCTAGAACCCACAATTTTTTTTTTAATTTGGAGAATTTGCTTTTCCTAGGACTTAATTTAGTCTAAAATTAATTAAATTTTTGGGTTAGGATTTTTAATTTATTTTTGCGAGAAAATTTAATTAATTGACACATGAGGGGATTAATAATTTTCCCAACACTCTAATATTTTAGTGCCATGGCTAAAATATTATTTACATAAGATAAATACATTTAAGCCATAGAGGGGGAACACCCGTTTGTTATAGATCCTCAAATATCTACACAATTCTGCGACTCAAAATATGATTTAGTAGACCAAGTAATTCGTAATAAAATAATCTAGCCAATTAGATAGGATTATTACCAAATTACTCTTACAAAAACTCGATAAAAAACAGTAAGACTCGTTTAATATCTTGATGACAAAATCCACCCTAGATTTGGGTTGAGGCTGGAGGGAAAAACTGTGCGGATCATTTGAGTCTAGAGACAAATATGATTTAGTGAGACAAAAAACCTTCTAGGATACAAATGGTCACCAAAATAATAGGCTTACCTATGTTGTTACATACATGATGTTCTTACTAAGATCATCTACATTATAAACATGCAAAATGGGTTTACATCTTTAACAAACTAAAGGCTGATGACGAATCTTGGATGATCTGAATGATGAAATCCCTTTTGCAAAAAGAGGGGTGTAGTGTTATAGGGTTGTTGAGATGGAGTGTTCAACAAGTCTATACATAAAACCCTTGTTATAAAGTAAGGTGCTAGGAATAAAACCCTATGTATGTGTCCAATGGTTGAATCCTTATCATGATCTTATATGTCGATATATGTCTAATATATATTAATATTGTCTGGCTTGTGATGTGCCTATGTTTGATGATGAAGTCCTAGATATGCATGTATGTTGACCTAATTATTAATGGTCATGAATCCTAGGGTTTGGAAAGAAGCCCTAGTCAAAGATCGATATTCTAGAATGATGTTTAATAAAGCTAGGATTTTATAGCTAAATCCTAGTAGTAGTTAAATTTTTGAAATGTGTGATATAACAATTTGGAATCCATGAATCTATATTGTGGTTGCTAAGAATTTGTAGATGGAAAATCTAGGGTTTACATCAAACGCTAGTAGAAGCTAGTAATATTGTTGATTAAGCCGTGGCTTATTTCTAAGGCTTTGATATCTCTTTTCTTCTCTTTTTGGAGTTGGTTTCACAACATTTGGTATCAGAGCTTTGGGATTCTAGCGTTTCGCTGCTCCAAACAGGTCATCGTGGAATTTTCGCTATAACTTTTTTTCTATGAAGGTTCTGAATCTGATTTTTTTTTAGTGGGAAGCCACAATCCTGAGGAACATCGATGCAAAATTTCAGAGCTTGGTTCACAACATTTTTGGAGATATGATCTGTGCAATTTAGGTCATTTTTCAGGCTCCTGAATTTAACCTAAACAGGTCATCGTGGTATTTTCGTAAAAAAAAAAATCTACGAAGGTTTAGAAGCTAAAATTTTTACAGTGCGAAGCCGTAATCCTAAGGAACATCATCACAAAATTCCAGATATTGGGTCGCAATATTTTCGTAGATATGATCTGTGGAAGTTAGGGATTTTTGGGGCTTCTGAATTTCATCTCAAAGAGGTGATCGTGGGAAAATCTTCATAGCTCTCTCTCTGAACGTCGAATTGGAATTTTCTAAAAAATGGCTGCAAATACACGGACTTTAGTTTTCGTTCTATCAATTTCAGAGCCAAAGGAGGAAACAGTGACACGTGACAAGTCGTACAAGTTTGCTCTAGTGAACCAGTCCAAAATTGGGTCATTGTGGGAGATTGGACATCACTTTGTTATGAAGAATCCAAATATGATCAGACCTGTGGCATTTGAAAGAAGCTTCAGAGGGCTAGTGCAGGGCTAAATTTCAGATATTGAGGATCCGAAATTATATAGATAATTCAATTTCAATATCGAGCTCCTCAAAAGCAAGTAAAAGGTGTATATTTTTTTTTTCCGAATTGCATAAGTCTTGTTTGAAGAATCAATTTGAATTTATTCCAAGGGCATATTGTAGAATATATATCAGTATTGTGTTCTAAAATGGCCCCTAAAAATAATTCAACACCCATTAAGCCTTTAGAAAGCTCTACTATGACTCATGAAGATGAAGAATGGCAACATGACATATCAAAATTACAAGAGCAAGTGCAACAAATTTCGCTCTCGCAAGGAGCAACAAAATGACATGGAAGTTGAAGAAAGGCATGGGAAACTAAGATGGAATGGTTTGAAGAAACATGGAATCTCAGATGGATGGTTTGAATAATGGCATGGAATCTAAGATAGATAAAATGAGAATGGTATGAATCTAAGATGGATGATATGGAAGCTAAGATCGATGAAAAAATGAAAGACAACATGGAAAGTATGAAGAATGATCTAAAAGAATACATGGAAGGTTTGACAAAGTTGATACAAGAAATGTTTCCTAATGGTGAAAAGATAGTAGAGGAAACTCATGATGAGAACAAAATAAATGTTAATCATGATTTCATAAAATCTAATGTTAGCGGGAAGAACCACCATATTCCAAAAATGGATATGAGGAAGTTTGATGGAAAGGATCCTGTAACATGGATACTACAGATGGAGCAATATTTTGATCTCCATAATGTGCAAAACACACAAAATGTATGCATTGCAACTTTACATTAGAACAAAATACATTTGTATGGTATATATGGCTTTGCTCCCGTAAAAAAATTGTCACTTGGTGAATTTTTACGAAGGAAATTATAGCACATTATGAGGATACAAAGAGCAATACCTTCTTTGGCCAATTGATAAATCTCAAACAAAAGGGTTTAATGGGGGAGCACATTAAGGACTTCCAAAAATTGAATATAAGGGTAACTGATATTACAGAGGAACACAGGATTGATCTCTTCATAGGTACTTTAAAGGATAACATACAACATGAAGTTCACGTTTTAGAACCTGATTCATTGGAGAAGGCATTTAGGTTGGCAAGAAAAGTTGAATGTAAAATTATGGCGACAAGGAAGCCTACCACTCACTTCTATAAAGAGGGAAGTGTTTCTACTCTTAGATTTCCACAACCTACAAGGTTGACACCACAACAATTGGAAATACACTAAAGGTCATAAGTGTGCTGAGAAGAAATTATTTTACATAGATTGTGAAGAGGAAGAAGAAAATGAACAAGAAGAGGATATACACCAGGAACCAACCCAAGAAGCGGAAGAAATGAGTTCGACCATATCATGTAATGCATTGGTAGGAATTACCACTCCTAAAACTCTCAAGATAGAAGGACATATCAGGAAGAAAAAGGTAATAGTGTTGATTGATTCAGGTAGTACCCATAATTTTATTCATTGTAAAGTAGCCAACGAATTGAATTGTTTCCTATACCCAGCACCAGAATGTCAAGTGATGGTTGCAAATGGAGGAACTATAAATTTCTCTAGAAAATGCCATAATATCAAGCTAACCATGGGGGAATATGTATTTAATAGTCCATTGCTTTCCATTCCTATGGGAGGTGCTGATGTTGTACTAGGAGTACAATGGTTACAATATTTGGGGACGGTAACTTTTAATTTTCAAGAACTTTTCTTGAAAATTTTTCAGAAGGAAAGGAAGTCGAATTATGGGGTATTGTAGGGAAGCAAAGAAATATAATAATCTCTAATGTCATGACAAAGCTTCTAAAGAAATAACAACGAGGCATAATTGCACAATTATGCTCACTAGAAGTTCCAACATCAAAATCATCTATTTCTTCAGATCTCCAAAAAGTCTTGGAAAATTATTCCAAGGTTTTTGAAACTCCAAAAGGACTCCCACCTATTCGTGATCATGATCATGCTATTCATTTGATTCCAGGAAGTGTTCCTCCAAACATCAGGCCTTATAGATATCCTTTTGTCCAAAAGAGTGAAATTGAACGTATGATTACAGAAATGTTAGAGGCAGGTATAATTCAACCTAGTCAAAGTTATTTCTCTGCACCTGTAGTATTGGTACACAAGAAGGATGGATCATGGCGAATGTGTCCCGATTATAGGGAGCTCAATAAGCTCACCATTAAAGATAAATTTCCAATTCATGTGATTGATGAATTATTAGGAATTACATGGAGCAATTTATTTTACCAAGTTGGATCTTCATTCAGGATATCATCAAATTAGAATGAAGACTGAAGATATTCCAAAAAAATCATTTCGAACTCATGAGGGTCATTATGAATTTTTGGTCATGCCTTTTGGCCTTACCAATGCACCTTCTACATTTCAAGGGTTGATGAATTCCATTTTCAAACCCTTCCTTAGAAATTTGTGCTAGTATTTTTTGATGATATACTAATCTACAACAGGTCTTGGAAGGATCATGTTCAACATGTTGAGAGGGTGCTCAAACTATTGGAGGAGAAACAATTATATGAAAAAACATCCAAATGTTTCTTTGGAGTACAAGAGGTGGAATATCTGGGTCATATTGTATCTTACGAGGGTGTTAAGGTAGACCCTAACAAAATTAAAGCCATTAAGGAATGGAAAGTCCCCACAACCATAAAGCAGTTGCGAGGATTTCTCGGGTTAACAGGGTATTATCGAAATTTTGTTAAGAATTATGGGAGAATAGCAGCACCTCTAACAACATTATTGAAGAAAGATGCATTTTCATGGACTCCTGAAGCAATTAAGGCCTTTGAACATCTTAAAGAGGCAATGTGCCTAGCACCGGTCTTAGCTACGCCAGACTTCACAAAAACCTTTATTGTGGAATGTGATGCCTCAGGAAATGGAATTGGTGCAGTTTTAATGCAGGAAGGAAGACCCATTGCTTTTGAAAGTCGTCCAATCAAAGGAAAGTATTTACAGAAACCTATTATGAGAAGGAAATGTTAGCAATACTGCATGCACTAAAGAAATGGAGAACTTACCTAATGGGAAGACACTTCAAGGTAAAAACTGATCATGATAGTCTTAAACACTTTTTGGAACAAAGACTATCTTCAGAAGAGCAGCAAAAATGGGTCACAAAGATGTTGGGTTATGACTTTGAAATAATATACAAAAAGGGAAGCTAAATGTTGTTGCAAATGCACTCTCAAGAAAGAATGAAGAGGTGGAAGCATTGCTTTGTGCCATTTCTATTATCCAACCAGATTGGATAACCAAAGCAAGAGATGAATGGAAGAAGGACGAAGACGTGTGGACACTCATTCAAAATTTGCAGCAAGATCCTAGTACATCTGATACATTTAGTTGAAAAAATGATTCCTTGTGGTACAAAGATCACTTATATCATTGTAAGAATTCCCAACTAAAATAAAATATTCTTTTGGAATTGCACACTTCTCCTTTAGGAGGACACTCAGGCTTTTTAAAAACTTACCACATGGTGAAGAAATAATTTTTTTGGGATGGCCTTAAATCTGATATTCAAAAGTTTGTGGCGGAATGTTTGGTTTGCCAACAGAATAAAGTTGAGACAATTAATACCCTGAGTCTTCTACAACCTTTATCCATTCCAAGTTAATGTTGGCAGGATATTCCAATGGATTTTATCACGGGTTTACCTAAGTCCGAAGGAAAGAGTGTCATCATGGTGGTAGTTGATAGACTTACCAAGTATGCACACTTTTGTGCATTATCTCATGCATTTAAAGCAAGTACAGTTGCTACTAAATTTATCGACACAATTCAAAAGCTACATGGAAACCCAAGGGTATTGTGAGCGACAAAGATCCCATTTTTACTGGAAATTTTTGGACGGAGTTATTTTCTTGTTTGGGTACTCAATTAGCTCATAGCTCGTCTTATCATCCTCAATCCGATGGTAAAACTGAGATAGTAAATAAATGTTTGGAAGGATATATTCTTTGTTCTGTATCTAATAAACAAACACAATGGGTCAAGTGGTTACCTCTAGCTGAATGGTGGTATAACACTTCCTTCCATACTGCAACAAAAATGACCCCATTTATGGCACTTTATGGATATCATCCACCATCCATCACATCATATTTAAGATAAAATTCGAAGGTTCAAGCAGTGGAAGATCACATCGAGCATCAACAAGAAGTTCTCCAACTCTTAAAGGACAACCTGAATTTGGCACAAAATCGAATGAAACAACAGGCAGATCAACATCGCAGAGAGAGAAGTTTTGAAGTAGGAGATTGGGTATTTTTACGGCTACAACCATACAAACAAATGTCCCTCAAGCAATCTAAGAAGGATAATAAATTATCGCCAAAGCACTATGGTCCTTACAAGGTGTTGCAAAAGATTGGTACTATGGCATACAAATTGGAGCTTCCTGCTTCTTCACGAGTGCATCTAATTTTCCATGTTTCATGCTTAAAGAAGGTTATAGGTGAAAATATTCTAGTTCAAACAATATTGTCGGAACTTGATGAGGAAGGAAAAATCATATTGGAACCTGAAGCGGTCACGAAAACAAGAAATCGACAGCTATGAAATCGATCAATTTCAGAGTATCTCATCAAGTGAAATAACTTACCCACTAAAGATTCTACATGAGAGGATGAAAATTTTATACAGAAGCACCCATAGCGACTCAAGCGTTGAGGACAACACTTTTTTGAAGGAGAGGGGCATGTTAGGTCCCTATATTACTAGTATAGCCCCTTATTGTTGTTAGTGTAACCCCCTTATTGTTATTATTGTACCCTTGTAACCCCCACATTGTTATTATTGTGCCCTTAAATTATTATTGGTAGGTCGGTTAGGATTACATTGTGGCCCCACTAGGATTACATTCTAGCCCCATGGACTCCTATATATAGAAAGGAGGTTTTGTAATTTGACTCATCCAAGAATTGTTCATTCATGTAATGTATTGGAGGTTACCCCCTCAAAGTGGCTTATTTCTAAGGCGTTGATATCTCTTTTCTTCTCTTTTTGGAGTTGGTTTCACACCATATCAGATTGATATGGGATTTGTAGGAAATGACGAGTTTACTAAGGTTATAGCTAGACAACGAAGCCAACATGGTTGCAATTCCTAGGCCTTGTTATAATTAGGGGACACAAACACATTTTTTGCCTTGGAAGAAATGGAAGAAGACCCTAATACTTAGGAAGATATTCTTATGTTTGATCATGACCCAGTATCCTCACAAGATAAAAAACCCCAAAAGCAGAATATGCTAGAAGAGGCTATAAATGATGAACACTTTGATTATTTTTACTTACCTGGTGTTGAGGAAGTAATTGGGTTAATAAAGAAATCTTCTCAAGAATTTTTAGACAAAGAACGACTTTTCGTTGGTCTCGTGAAAGATTGGCTAGAGAGAGATCTAGCAGATCTATCTAAGGAGGATTGGGAGCAATATGTTATTGTGTACATCAATTGGAAGACTAAAAGTAGATAATCCTATGGTGAAGGTCAAGGGATATGATCTCTTCATGAGTTGAAGGATAAAGATAAAGGTATATTGGTGAAATATTTAATGAAAGACTCCAAGAAAAAATGTCATAAATAGAATAAGGATAAGCTGCAAAATATAGGGGAGGAGTTATTTAAATTTGGCCAAGTTAATGTTATCCAAAATTTCTTTTCTACTTCCCAATAATATTAATTATGAAGATTTTTTCATGGAACTTGAAGGGGGTAAATAGTACATGGAAACAATGTTATCTCAGGGAAAATATTGAGAAGGAGAAACCGAAAATTGTTATCTTGCAGGAAATTGTGTTCTTCTTGCAACAAGGTATCGTCTGTGTTTAATTTCCTTACATAGTTTTGTTGGAGGTGGTTGTTTTATTTTATAGCTCTTAGAGAAAAAGGATGGCAACTGTGGGTTAATTTCTCCATTACTATTTTGTTGGAGGTTTTTTTTATTGAGTGAATTTGCTTTTACAGTGTTTCAATTTCCTTAGTATAAGTTGGAGATGTTATTATTATTGTTGTTTAATGGATGTCGAAGGATGTAAATTATGTTTTTTTGTTATTTATTCTTCATGCTTACTTTTTCTTACTTGGTTGGAGATTTATACTCCCATTTCAGTCTTTTTTGAGGACATATATTATCAATGTATAACTTATCTTTATTAATATAAATATTTTGTACTCGCTTTTAAAAAAAAATTACAACTTTGGTTCCTAAAACCTAATTAATCCTTAACTTTTAAGGCTTAACCATGAATCATACTTTAAGCATAAACACTGGAAAGTACTATCCTTCAATTAATAATTTCAAGAATATAACACTATTTTCTATGGTAAAATGTTAAGAAAATGGCTCATAATCATTAGGAGATACTCTTTCTTCAACAAATAACGTTGGGAATATAACATTATTTTCTATGGTAAAATGTTAAGAAAATTGCTCATAATATTTTAAGCCCAATAAAAAAGCTCAATGAATTTTTAAAAATATTTTTATCACGGATAGCATTTAATGTCAAAATATTCTTCTTAAGGAAACAAGGATGTCGACTAGAAATGTTAGAATATTCAGTGTACACAAAATGAAGGAGAAAGTGCCACTTCATATCATTAATGCACTATAACTCTTTTTGAAATTTTGGTTGTAATATGAGGAGAGGATATATTTTTGAACATGTTAGTTTGTTGGTCGCGTATAATTTATAAATTATTTGAAATTTTGCACCTTAAATGACTTTCAAGCTATGTTTAAAATTATTTACTTTTGCAACACGTTAATTTATGACAATATATTTTTTTTTAAAAGTAATAGCTAAGTTTAAATTAACCAGCCTATATCAATCTTAACTGTCAATCTACAAGCGTCGAGAGTGATCAAATTTCTTGAGATGCAAACATATTTTAGAGTGAAAGGAGATCTGATCCCTGTAGACGCTTGGTAGCTCTAGAGTTAAGATAGATCTAAGACTCGTTGTAATTAGACCACACATTATCTCTACTTGACATTCCTTTTCATAGATTTTGTTACACTTAATGCACTCATATATGATTTTTCGTGGAATAAGTTTAAAATTTGGTCTTCTATATTTTAAATTAAAAAATTTATATATTTAATAATATTTAATTTTTTTATAAATAAAAATGTTATATTTTAAGTTTTAATTTTTTTATGGATATACTTCTTAGTCAATTTTATCCAAAATATGATAGAGATTTGTTGAAAACTTGTTATAAAATTTGCATAATCCAAGTGTTGCAATATATATAAATCATGGTATCCATTGTGAATTGGTAACTCAAACCTAGCAACTGCCATTATAACACCAAAAGTATATCCAACACCCACAAGCTAGATATAGCAAGAAATTATGACACTACAAGGAAAAGACCCTCTAGCGGAGGTTATAAAGGAGGTTTTTACTGTTATAAAATTGGCCAAAATTGTCAAAAAAACATTTGCTACCACATCTATTTATGGGGATAGAGGTTTTGGAGGAGCTTTTAATGGAAATTCAACACAACTAAAAAAAATTGGGCGGCCGGAGGTTATTACTGATGTTTTTTCATCAGTGCACTACTCTAGATTTAATGCACCGGTGCGTACATGAAGACGACACCCCAGGCCTATCTCAGTTGAACGAACGCATCAGGGATGTTTAGGTGTAAAACCACACTAAGAATAGTGTTGGTCATACAACACATGGGGTCGTTCTAAATGGTCTTGGGATTTGTGTAGTGACCATAGGTTGTATCAACGCACCGGTGCGTATACCTTTATGATGCACCGGTGCGTCGTATCACAGAAAGGCACCGAGATTTATAATTGGTATCGGTATGTGCGATGCCCATTGATCGTAAAAATGCACCGATGCTTATAGATACATAAATGCCCTGGTATGCAGTATCACACAAATGCACCGATATTTATAACTGGTATCGGTATTTGTGTGGTGCCCATGGATCGTACAACGACACCGGTGCGTATAGACACATAAATGCACCAGTCAACAATTACTGACACGCACCGGTTTTCATTTTGTTTTTTTTAGATACATCGACATGTGACAATCCAATTATTGTGATTGTTTTAAATTCATTATTCATCAAAAGTTGACACATATATATCTTAGAACAATATTCATATGAATTAAATTTTTATTAGTGCATTTGAGAGCGACAATGGAGAACGCAATAACGACAATGGAGAACACAATAGAATAATTTAAAACATATTTTATGATATATATATATATATATATATATATATATATATATATATATATAAGACAGTCTTTATCATACAAAATGAAAGAGTTATTGGTATCCCTTTGTCTTTCAATTGGGACACTATGTCCATTACATTAAAAAAAATATCTGATTTCACAGACATATTTCAAAAAATAAAACGCCTTGCTTTGATATCCAAACATAGTGATCATCATTCTTTGGTTGAACAGTTGTCACTGTTAGAGCTACTTCCATGACTTGGGTTATTTTCAGGAATGTTTTGTTCACGGCGTTGATTGTTTTCTTCTTCTTCACCTTCCATCTACAAACATAAAAATAAACTAAAATTAGTGTACATACATTGGTGAGAATAATGAAAATTGAAATATTAAATAATATACATCAATGTAAATCGAAAAGAAAAATGGCGTACCATAACAACAATTGACTCATAAATATACACATTCTTTCAAAACCATATACCATGCCATCTTTCAAAATTTCATCTGTTGGCGCAGTTCCATATTTTGTTTCCTAAAAGTTTTATACCCCATAACAAATCATATATTTAATATAAAAGATGTTTTTGTTCTATTAATTATAGACAGAGCTAAGTAAAAAAAGATCGATAGATGCTTACAAATTCCACAATTAATTTTTGATATGCCAACATATACTCACAACCCATATTTAACCCAATTTCAATCAATTCGTCTAATGGTTCTTCTTTGTATGTTAGCACCTGTTTGAAGACATTAAATGATGATTTTTGTAAAACAACTTAAAAAATACAAAAATGAAATCTAGTTAAGATGTTATAAGGAAGTAACAATTACTCACAAACTTATATATCAACCTCGTTCTTCCTTTTCGTCCTGTTTTATGTGCTAAATGGGTTTCATTTTCTTTTCTTTTCTGCAAGAAAATTCTTGAAAATTAATATTTAATGCTAAATTGTTTATTTATTGTACCTAATAATCAAAAAATTCAATGATTACATATTACATTTGAAGCATGTTTTTGTTGAGATGGCTCCTCCTGCGATGCAATTTTGTCCATTTCTTTGACCATCTCCTCGTACACTTTGGACATTCCTACTAGCATATTTCTGATATTAGCTCATTCATCTTTTGAGATTTTCATAATATTCCTGAAAATGTAACATAACAATAAAATATTTAATTTTTATATTGATATATGAAAAGTAAATATAACAAAAGTGATATTTATAAATAATTCTAGACAAACATTTAAAGGAATATTACTTTTTCATTCCTTATTTTTTGTTGTTGTACGTTTTTGCTATTAAAAGTCTGACATGTCTCATTGACCAATTCTCTGGAAACTCTTCATGTAGTTTAGATAAAATTTAGTTCTTGGAATCATTGGATTGATTTTTGTATTGTAAGTGGAAAGAACGTCTATACATTCGTTCCACTAGATCCCTCAGACTTTTGTAAAAGTTTTTCCCCTTTCCGTTAACTTCCAACACCACTCCAGATGAGCTAAGGAGCAATTCATTTTCATTTGCATGTTCTATTTTTTTTCTTTTCTTAGAACAACATTCCTTTTCTGAGTTGTTGGTCCTTGTAAAACATTAAATAGATGTGAATTAATAGACTGTTTGACACATGTTATCTAATAATTTTAAGTATATTTTGGTTTTTAAACTCCTATGGTGATCATTTTTTAAGAAGCTTCCCAGATTATCCACAGTATTATGGAACATGTGTCGACGTTTCGAATCCCAACTGGGATCCATCATCAGGACTTTAAAATGAAGAATTTTTAAAGAAGGGTTTCAGACCATTAATAGAGATCAATTTCTTGAAAAGAGCCGACCAAGGTTTTGTATTTTTGTATTTTTATTATTTGTATTCATTATAATAATTACATTTCTAATTTAATAAATTTTATTTTAATTAATTTTAATAATTACATTTCTAATTGCATTTCCAATTTAATAAATTATATTCTATTATGGTTAATAATTAATACAATCAAAGTTATAAAATAAAGAACTTTAAGATTTATTTTAATTATGCCTATTTTATTAACTAATTAGTTAATATAATCATGCCTATTAAATTTTTTTCCGTAAGTAGTTAGCTCTATAATACTTATTTAAGATTAATTTACCAATAGCTTAGCTTATTAAGTTTAATTTCTTATTCTATAAGAATAAAGAATAAAAATTTATTTTTATTTTGTTTATTTTATTTTATTAATTAGTTGGTTTAAGTTTTAAGCCTATTATTTATTATATTATAAAGTAACTAAATTGGTTAATTTAGTTACTTTATAATATAATAAATAATAGGCTTAAAAATTAAACCAACTAATTAATAAAATAAAATAAACAAAATAAAAATAAATTTTTATTCTTTATTCTTATAGAATAAGAAATTAAACTTAATAAGCTAAGCTATTGGTAAATTAATCTTAAATAAGTATTATAGAGCTAACTAATTAAGGAAAAAAATTTAATAGGCATGATTATTCTAACTAATTAGTTAATAAAATAGGCATAATTAAAATAAATCTTAATTTTAATTTACTAACAAATTTATTTTGTTAGGAAAAATTTTATTTTATAGGAATTATTGATTAATGATTAACTATTTGATTAATTTAAATTAAAAAGATATAATTAATTATAATTTAATTAATTATAAATATAATTATTTATTTATTTAATTAATTATATTTATAATTAATTAATTATTATTTATATAATTAATCATTTTTAATAGGAATATAGTAGAAATTACTAATAATTATTGATTAATTAATTAATTTTTATTTTAACCAAAATAAAAATCAATTAATAGGAATAATTATTAGAATTTTAATTTATTAAACCAAATTAGAATTCAAAAGAGGAGGAACATACCTGAGATTTTTATACCTGAAAAACTATGCCTCGGCGGATGGCGTTTTGGAGGAACAGATTTGTCGAAGAAGAGTTCTCCAAGTGTCACTGATTTCAACTCCCCCATCCCTATTAATATTATCTGGATGCTTTATAATCTCAAGGGCCTCTCTTATCTTTCTTCTTTGATAGTGCTCTTCTCTCGCAAAGATCTTTGCATCTTCAAGACGTACTTGATGTTTGGTTTTTGAGGAGTGTTCTTCAAGGGCTGAGGTGTGTGATCGTTCATACCTGATATCAGCTCCATGCTCTTTAAGTCTTTTCTGAAGTGAACGTCCAGTCTCACCAATATAACTTTTCCCGCATGAACAGTCAATCTTGTACACTCCTTTGAGTTGTCCAGGGCTTATGCCATCCTTAACTGATCGCATCCTTTGTCTAATAGTCCCTGATGTTGAAAATTGTGCGAAAATATTGTTCCTTCTCAGAACCTTGGCAATTTTAACAGTAACACCCTTAATGTATGGTAGAAAAATCCTACCCCTGTTTTCTTGCAGTTCATGGCGATTCTGAGGTAAGATCGAACCCTCAAATTTTTTCAGGGCTTTTTTTATATCTCTTTCTTTATAACCTAAATCCCTAAATACTGATGACAGGTGACTGATTTCTTTGCTCAGGTGTTCAGCATCAGAAATTCTCATGGCTCTGACAGCAAGGGTATTAAGGACACCAAACTTTTGAGCTGGATGATGGTAGGACTCAACATGGATATAGCTATCAGTATGGGTTTTCTTTCTAAACGCCTAGTGCCCAAGAGTTCCATACTCATTCCTAGTGACAAGAACGTCCAAAAAAGAAATGCTCCTATTTTCTTCAACCTCCATCGTGAACTTGATCTCTGTGGAAATGGAGTTGAGGTGATTAAAAAATCCTTCAAGATTCTCTTTACCATGGGTCCACTTTATGTTGGTGTCGTCTACAAATCTTTTCCACCAATCAGGTTTTAAGGAATAAGAGGCAAGGGCCTTCTTCTCAATGTTGTGAAACCAGCTCCAAAAATAGAAGAAAAGAGATATCAACACCTTAGAAATAAGCCACTTCGAGGGGGCAACCTCCAATACATTACATGAATGAACAATTCTTGGATGATACAAATGAATAAACCTCCTTTCTATATATAGGAGTCCATGGGACCACAATGTAATCCTAATGGGGCCACAATGTAATCCTAGCCGACCTAACAATAATAATGTAAGGGCACAATAATAACAGTATGGGGGTTACAGGGGTACAAAAATAACAATAAAGGGGGCTACACTAACATAATAAGGGACTACACTATTAATATAGGGACTCAACATGCCCCTCTCCTTCCAACAAGTGTTGTCCTCAACGCTTGATTATTTCTTTATGCTTCTGTATAAAATTCTCATCCTTCCATGTGGAATCTTCTACAGGAAAGTTCTTCCACTTGCTGAGATACTTTGAAATTTATTGTACTTGTTGAGTTCTTGTTTCTGTGACTGCTTCAGAACTTCTTTCGATGTAATGTTGATCTTCCTATTGTTTCATTAGATTCTGCACCAAAGTTAGGATATCCTTTGAGAGTTGGAGAACTTGTTGTTGATTCTTGATGTGATCTTCCACTAATTTATCATCCATATTAGCTATTATTTGATTTTTCAAGCCATCCAAATTATCTTCCAATTTTTCTTTTAAACCATCTATACCATCTTCGGTTGCTCTTCGTAAGATCTAAATTTGTTGCACTTGGTACCGTAATATTGATATCTCATACTGCAATTCTTCCTCTTCATGCGTCATTGTATAGCTTTTTGAGGGATTAATGGGTATGGAATTATTTTTTTGAGGCATTATAGAACCCAATACTGATAAAAATTCTAAAATATGCCCTTGGAATCACTTCAAACTACTTTTTCAAACAAGCGTTATGCAATTTTAAAAACCAAATACACACATTTTTCTTGCTTTTGAGGAGCTCGATTTTGAAACTGAATTATCTCTGTAATTGTAGATCCTCAATATCTGAAATTTGGCCTTGTAGTATCCCTCTGAATCTTCTTTCAAAATTCATAGTTCTAACCTGATTTGGATTCTTAGAGACAAAGTTATGTCCAATCTCCCACAATGACCCAATTATGGACTGGTTCAGTAGAGCGAACTTGTACGACTTGCCACGTATCATTGTTTCCTCCTTTGGTTCTGAAATTTATAGACAGGAAATTACAATCCATGTACTTCCAGCCACTTTTTACATAATTCCAATCCAATGCTCAGAGAGAGATTTATGAAGATTTTCCCACGATCACCTCTTTGAGATGAAATTAGGGAGCCTGAAAAAGACCTAACTTCCACAGATCATATCTCCGAAAATATAGCGAACCAAGCTTTGAAATTTTGCGATGATATTCCTTAGGATCTCGACTTCGTGCTCTAAAAATTTTAGATTTTGAACCTTTGTAGAAAAAAATTTATAGCGAAAATGTCACGATGACCTGTTTAAGTGAAATTCGGGAGCCTGCAAAAATCCCTATCTTCCTCAGAACATATCTCCGAAAATATTGCAAACAAATCTCTGAAATTTTTCGATGATTTTTCTCAGGATTTCAGCTTCTCACCCTAAAAATTTCAGCTTCTGAACCTTTGTAGAAAAAAATTATAGCGACAATGCCACGATGACCTATTTGGAGCAGCAAAACCCTAGAATCCAAAGCTCTGATACCAAATGTTGTGAAACCAGCTCCAAAAATAGAAGAAAAGAGATATCAACGCCTTATAAATAAGCCACTTCGAGGGGGAAACCTCCAATACATTACATGAATGAGCAATTCTTGGATGATACAAATGACTAAACCTCCTTTCTATATATAGGAGTCCATGGGGCCACAATGTAATCCTAGCCTACCTAACAATAATAATGTAAGGGCACAATAATAACAGTATGGGGGTTACAGGGATACAAAAATAAAAATAAGGGGGGCTACACTAACATAATAAGGGACTACACTATTAATATAGGGACTTAACACTCAAAATTTTCCATGTATAAGCTGGCAACAATAGGGGATAGCGAAGATCCCATTGCGACACTTGATACTTGCTCATAGAATTCCCCTTGAAAGCTGAAGAAAGTGGAAAGTAGGCAAATCTCCGCAAGCTTGGCTGTTCCAAGATCAGTGACATCTTTAATGACTTGGAATGCCTCGTCTAAAGGAATCTTCGTGAGTAGTGATACCACATCAAAACTAACCAATATGTCGCTTTCCTCAACCTTCTGATCCTTAATGAGCTTGACAAAATCGCTTTAGTCCTTTATGAAAGAGTCAGTATTCCCAACAAGATGTTTCAGAAACTTGGCAACATATTTCGCCAGCTCATAGGTGGGGGACCCTATGGTATTAACAATCGGTCTAAGGGGGATTCCTTCCTTATGAATTTTGGGCAATCCATAAATTCTTGGCATGACCTCACAAGACGGGGTCAATTTTTTTTTTAACTTGTCATCCAACCCTGAATTTTTTATTGCTTTCTTGACTTCCCTTAATACCCTAGGAAAGGGGTTGGAGTTAAGTTTCTTGTAGCTGCTACAATCTAGATGTTCATTCATTTTCCTAATATAATCAACTTTATCTAGAACGACAGCAGCACCTCCCTTGTTGGCTTTTAAGGTAAGGCTTGTTGCTTGAAGGCTTGGCTAAGGTAAGGCTTTAAGGCTTTGGCTAAGGTAACCATTAAGGCTTTAAGGCTTGCTTAAAGACTTTGGTAAGGCTTGCTTAAAGTAAGGCTTTAAGGCTTGGGTAAGGCTTTAAGGTAAGGCTTATGAAAGTAAGGCTTCTTAAGGTAAGGCTTTAAATGGTCACCACAATGTTCTCATTATTGCGAAGAGCTTTGAGAGCAAAAAACTCTTCCTTACTTAGGTTGCCTTTGGGAGTTTTGGCCTTTTTCAAAATAAGGGAGCATTCTTGTCTTAATGCTTCTTTATCATCAAGAGTTAAACCTCTAATCCCTTCCTCGATGCTGCACAAAATGCTTTCATTTGGGATGCCTTTGGGAGCAACCACAAATCCTAAACCCTTACTAAGAATCTTGATGGAATCATGACCTAACTCTACAGAGGAAACTCATATTGGATCGATAGTATTTTTTCATTCACCTGATTCATGCTTTTGCAATTTTTCAACTAAGCTTTTACGCTCTTCTGGTCCTAGATCAAAAATAACCTTATCGAGCTTTGTCAATATTTTTTCATTCACCTGATTCATCCTTTTGCAATTTTTCCATTAAGCTTTTACGCTCTTCTGGTCCTAGATCAGAAATAATCTTATCGAGCTTTGTCATTTTGTGGCTTTACATGATACATAGTAGACAATACATATTAGTTAAACTTACATATAGTTCAAAAATAATATTTTTTATAAAGACTTTACAAAGAACTTGCCTTTTTTGCTTTTCTTGATGTGTTATCAATATTTTTGTTACTTGATCTCTTGTCAGTCATTTCTTTATCAATCTAAAACATGCACCATATCATTCATTAATATATTTATAAATAAATTCTCAACTTTTCAGGTAAAAAATAAATCTCAAGACACGGTGTGCCTTTCATGAGGTACGCACCGCCGCTGGTGTGTGAGGGTATTAAAAACGCACCACAAAATAATATAATAAACCGTACAGTGCGTGGGGTATTATAAACGCACCACACAAATAGTGTAATAGACTGTATGGTGTTATCCTCGTAAAATGGAGCACCGGTGCCCTATTTCAAATATGGCGCACTGATTTAAAAAAATTGTTTTCAATTTTTTTATTACACAGTACTTGCGCGGTGTGATGTATAATACAGTGCACCGGTGCGCTAGGGTACGCAGGGCGCACCGATAAAGAAAAATCCATTTTTTCCAAATATTCATGCAATGGCCGAATGGATTGGGATCCAAATATGCAAGTCGTCCTATCGGTTGGATGTCAATCTAAAATGAAAAACCCTAATTTTGAAATCACAGAAACAGGCAGAAGAAAGGGAAAAAACAAAAAAATGAAGGGTTTAGGGTAAAAATGGATAAAACTGCAGAAAAAAAGTTAAAAAAATAATCAAATTTAATCACGATATGGTTTGAAATTCTATGATACAAGGTTTAAACCACCAGTTTGGTTTCTGATTGTCTGAATACTTCTGTTTGAACATATTTCGCTGCTCCACAGTGCCCTCATGCTCTCTTGCTCCAGGTATGTCTCTAGCAAATATCTGGTTGAAACTTTTAGCAAAAATAGTGAAATAATGAAAAGTGTTTAGTATTTAAAGAATTATTTTATGAAATTAGATTTTCAAAAATATTTTGCCACCCATTTTTCAAATTGCCACTTTTTTTTCACTTAAATAAAATAGAGTTGCACTTTTTTTATTTGTGTTTATTCATGACTGGAGTGGAAGAGTTGTGCAGCATCGGTGCGTCTGAGTAATTCGACGCACCGGTGTGTGTTATGATGATAAGCGCACTAAACTATATAAAGTTCTTTTTTTTTGTATTTAAGATCATAATAAAATAATGATAATTCTAAAGTACATGAATTTATTTTCATTATTTTCTAAACTTTATTATGTTACAAAAATTCATTTTATTCTAGATTTGTTATTTTACAATTATTTGCAAATTTACAAATTTTAATATTTTAATAAAATCATTTCACATTAATACAATTAAAATTTTCACATTAATACAATTAAAATTTTACAAATATTTTACATACAATTACAATTACAATTTTACATTAATTTCACGTACAATTACGATTAGAATTAGAATTAGAATTCTAATTTTACATACAAATACATTTACAATTTTAAATAGGATTACATTTACAATTACAATTACAATTTTACAAATATTTTACATACAATTACAATTTTAGAATTTTACATACAATTAGAATTACAATTACAATTTTACAATTTGTCATATAGCCAATTACAATTAAAATTAAAATTACAATTATTTCACAATAAATTAAATATTACAATTATAATTAAAATTTTACATTAAATATTTTACATACAATTACAGTTAAAATTACAATTACAAATACAAATACAATTTTACATACAATTAAAATTTCAATTTCAATTACAATCACGACATAATATTTAATAAATATCATGGTCATTTAATATTAAATTAATTAATAAACATCGCGATCATGATAACCATCGTACTAACATCATATTCGACTAAAAAACACATTCAAACATCAAATTAACATTATATATTAACATCATCACAACACAAACATCAAATATACATCTCATGTCAAATAACTCATGTTATCACATACACATCTATCTGCAAGCTAAACATTAAATGAACATATCTAACATGACCTAACAATATACACATCATGATGATCACCAACATGTAAATTAAGTACAACTACAACATGAACATAAAATACATGGACCATATATATATATATATATATATATATATATATATAATTGAAAAATGTTAAAAATATACAACTGTAATATAAATGTCATGGATCAGTTGGTGGTAGTACAACATCAATAGCAGTACAAGTGGAGGCCTGCTCAGTAAATGGTGCGGCATCGACGGTCGATGGTCGAGCCTGCTCATGATCATGACTAGTACTGATGGATGGATCATTTGGCGGTAGTACAACATCAATATAAGCAGTAGTAGTGGAGGCTTGCTCAGTCAATAGTGCAGCCTCGACGGTCGATGGTCCAGCCTGCTCATGATCATGACTAGTACTGATGGATGCTGCAGGCTGCTGACTGGATGTGATTGATGGTCTAGCCTCATCTCCATGACGATTGCTAGATGCTGCTAGTGGAGTCTCATGCTCATCAGACGCAGCACGAGGTGAACGATCATGAGGTGATGAATCGCTGCTCGCGGACTTTCCATCACATGCTATGGCTCAACTACGCCTATAACGTGCAATAGTCCTCCTCAGTCATGTAACAAATGTCATAGCTCTTACTACATGTCGCATCATGTCGTACATGTCACGCGACATGCCTCTCCACATCCGTAATAGCCTATCATCGGCTTGTATGTCTCTATAATGAGCGGGCCTTATGCCCGCCTCAACAATCAATGCATTGAGTTGGTTGCCCAACTCCATCGTATATCTAGTATCAGGTTGACCGCGCCTAGAAAAAGGCAATACCAGTGCACCACCAGGAGCATGTCTCTCTACACCAGCCTCATCTTGATCATGATCCTCAACATCGGCCATGTCCTGATCGTCATCAGGATCCACACCTGGATCATGTGGTGGTTTCGGCATCTCCTCGCCATCAAAAGAGCCAATGTATGCAAAATATATACAAGTACACAACAATAATTAGACAATTTCATTACACAATTTAATAAAAACAAGTTAAAGAACATGTTAGAATAAATATAAATAAAACAGTAATATTACCTCTATCATCTGGCGGCTCATCATTTGTGAAGAGGATGTTGGCACACCCTCGCCAATCTAATCCAACATAAGGACATAGGACCATAATGAAGGGATGTAGCTCATCAACACTAGCTAGTAAGTCTAGTGCTCATGCGATATCCTGGCTGGAAACACAGTCTCTCCCCTCTTGGGCATCATCTGCCCCCACATGTGCATTCGGACCTCCAACATCGGCCTACGAGGCTGTCGAACAAAAGTAGGCCACATATTTGGAAATATCTCAAATAATAAACAAAAAATATCTGAAGAAAAAGGGAAGTTGACCCTCCCTTGTGCATGAGCACGACATCTATCTAAGGTCGTACAAAACTGCCGCAAAAAAATGGCAGACCACCTGACAAGTCGTGGCTCATGTACTAAATAATCAACATAATATAAAAGCGAGCAACTAATGTGTTTCCCATCACTGGTGTTGTGTGAAATGGTCGAAATGATAAGTGAGAGGCACTGCACGTCCTGTCTACCAAATGCACCTATACGTAACTAACCTCCAGGTACCTGAAACTCTGCAGGAGACAGCACATCTACTCCAATGTATTTCTGGGAGTAAACTAACTGACTCCCTACTACACAACCAGCTGGAACCTCTGGGAATTAGGGAAAATCCACCCCTTTCCTTGATATTCCTGTAATAAAATAAATATCCTCCTTAGTGGGTGTGTACCACTGGTCAGGACCAACCTGGAAAGCCTATCGATAAGCATTCCACCTGTGGATAAAATGTCTCAAAAACACACTATGGGCCTTTAGGGAAGTAACCTCCTCATAGAACTTGAGGAGGCCTACCTGCCTTAGGATCCCCTGGGTATGTGCTGTAATACGGCAAGGGTATGCATCTCTCTCTCTCTCTTGTGCCTCCCACTGGCGAATCATGTCATACTGCTCCACCTGTTGTTGCTATTGTTCCTCCTCTTCTCTGTGAATCATTGACATATTGAATATTTTTTTTTTATTAAATCAGATATGTATTTAGGAATATACATATATATATTTTTTTTGAAAAAAAAACAGACTAGTCAGTGTGCCACAAAAACAGTGATGCACCGGTTCCAGTGCGGCTTGTGTTTGTAGCGCACCGGTAGCGGTGCCCTAAATGAAATAAAATGCACCGTCCTCGGTGCACCTGAAATTTTTTCAATCACCATTGACTATATATGATGTCACAAGAGCGGTGCGGTGACTAAAATCTACGCCTCGACACATATAGTCGTGTCAGCGCATCGACTTCCTGACAATTACATAATCAACAGTGCGGTCTTTTACTCGGCCGCACTGTTGACCCTTTTGGAATGTCAAATGTGGTGTGCTGACAGAAACCGAGGCAGATAATTCCGTCAACGCACCGCACTGTTATTCCCATGGTCAACAGTGCGACTGGATAAATGAGCGTATCACATTTTTTTTTTAATTTAAAATAATGTGGGGCGCCTTTCAATACCGCCCCAGAAATGGTGCGGATATTGTTAGCACCGATGGCGGTGCGGCCTGTAAATTTTACAGGCAGCACCACTTACCGGTGTGAGCCGAACAGCTCGTGCATACCGCACGACAATTTTTTTTCTTTTCTTTTTTAATGGTTATTTTTAAGGTTATTTCAAATTCTAATCTGCTAAAAAGCTTAATTATGGAAAAACTAGAAAAATACCTATACATTTCACCGTCGAGGAGGCATATTGGCTGTAGAATTTGCAAAAGAAAATTTGCCCACCCTTTTGAAAACTACAAGTTGGAGATTGGTGGCCAATGCACAGCAGCAGTGTGTGCAATGAGTGCAATGGGAGCACTAATGTCAGGACGGCTTGGAGAAGGGGAAATGGCACTGGTGCTTGAGAGCTCTGGAGCACTGAGGAAAGTGAAAAATGTGGTTTTTTGGCCGTAATTTTTTTTTTATTTAATCCTGTTCCAATGCGCGGGGTTTTATAGGCGCACCGACGTGATTTATTACAACCGCACCGGGCAGTGTCAGATTTGACATGCGGTTTATGATGCACTGGGGCGGTTCCTTAACACCGCACCGGGATGTTTCTGTTTTGGCGCGATGTTTTATGATGCACAAGGGCGGAATAGTCATAAGGCATAGGTGCGGAATAGTCCTAAAGCACTGGTTTTTTGGCCGTAATTTTTTTTTATTTAATGCTATTCCGGTGCATGCGTTTTATAGGCGCACCGATGCTCTTCGATAAGAACACACCGACACATTTCTATTTTGGTAAGGTGTTTTATGATGCCCCGGTGACGCTCTGTGACACCGCACCGGGCGGTTTCTATTTTGGCGCGGTGTTTTATGATGCATTGACACAGAAGAGTTGTGAAGCACTGGTGCGTTATAGTAATAGGACGCCCTGGGTGGGTGTGTATGTCACGCATGGTGTCCGGTGTGTCAATGTTTTGTGCACACCGGTGCTTTCTATGGTAGAGCGCACCGGTAATTGAGAGCTCAGGAGCACTGAAAAAATGAAAAATTTGGTTTTTTTGCCGTAATTTTTTTTATTTAACCCTTTTCCGGTGCACGTGGTTCATAGGCGCACCGGTTCTATTTCTTACGAATGCACCAGTCGGTTTATGTTTTGGCGCATTGTTTATGATGCACCGGTGCGGTTTCTTAGTACCGCATCGGGCGGTTTTGGTTTTGGCGCAGTGATTTATAATGCATCAGCACGGAAGATTTGTGAAGCACCAGTGCTCTATAATAATGCGACGCACTGGGCGGGTGTGTACGAAGTGCACGGTGTTCGGTGTGCTATTTTTTTGTGTGTACCGGTGCTTTCACGTTTCAGGAGCACTGGTGTGATGTTGAATGATGATCACACCGAGCAGAAAACATCCGAAAAACCCTCCGCCCTCCAACCTCCTCTAGTAACCTCCACTAGAAATGGATGTATGGGGTATTTGGATGTGGGGTTCCTCAAAAACATCCACTAGAGGGTCTTTTCCTTGTAGTGTGATTAGCGGGTATACTAGGAACTTATGACTTGGAAAGAGATCATAATACCAAGAGTATATCCAACAACCCACAAGCTACATATACCAAGAACATAAAACTTGGAAAGAGATCATAATACCAAGAGTATATCCAACAACCCAGAAGCTAGATATAGCAAGAACTTAAAACTTAGCAATTACAACAAGAGTACCTCATGGAAATTGGCTGGCCTAGGATGAAACTAAGTATCCAAACCACTCGACCTAACCAATGAGACTTAAAAATATCTTTTTTGTGGGAATTGAAACTAGGTAAATGGATAAAAACTTATTATCCCCACCACTCAATCTACCCTATGAACCTTAAAGGTAATTTTTTATAATGTAAATAAATATATTTAGGAAGTATTATCTTCTTTTTCAAAATAAATTTTAAATGATAAAGAAAAATATTCTATGAAGTTATTTTTATATGTTTATTTGTAAGGAGTTATTTTTATAATGTTTATTTTGAAATAAAGATTCATTTTATCTCCTAGGGTTAGATTAAATGGTTGAGTCCCCGTCATTAAGCATTTTTTCTATCGAGGGGCCACATGTTCTATTCCCTTAACACTCTCAGGGTTAGGCTCTGTGTCCTAGGTCTCTATAATATTAGTGTAGCCCCATTATTTTTATTCTTGTGCCCATATAGCCCCTATATTGTTATTGTTGTTCCCCATAGAAGCCCACTATTGTTATTATTGTGACCTTAAATTATTATTGTTATGCAGACTTTGATTATATTGTGACCCCGTAGACTCCTATATATACAAAGGAGGTTTTTTTCATTTGTATCATCCAATAATTGTTCATTTTTGTTATGTAAAGGAGGTTTCCCCCTCGAAGAGGCTATTTCTCAAGTCATTTATCTATCTTTTCTTCTATTTTGTGATATGGTTGAATAACATTTGGTATCAAAGCTTTGGATTCTAGGGTTTCATTTCTTCAATCAAGCCATCTTGGTATTTTCGCTTTAAATTTTTCTCTACAAGGATTCAAAATCTAAAATTTTGACCATGTGGAGAATAATTCTTGGTGAATTTCATATAAAAATTTCAAATCTTGGTTCGCTAAATTTTATAAGATATGGTCCAAATAAGTTAGTGTTTTTGCAGGCTCAAATTCAATCTCAAATAGGTGACCTATGAAAAATCGTCATAACTTTCTCTCTGAGCATCATATTTGAATTTCGTAAAAAATTATTCAAATTGCACGAAATTTGTTTTTTAGTTTATCATTTTCTAGGTCAAAGGTTGAAACAGTGACACATGGCACTCCGTACAAGTTCTCTCTACTGAACTAGTCCATAATCAAGTCATCATGGGATATTGGGCATAACTTTTTCTTAAAGAATCAACTTGGTCAGACTGGTGGCATTGGAAATAAGACTCAGAGGGTTACTATAAGATGAAATTCCAAACCTTGGAGATTCAAATTACTAAGATACAACAATTTCAAAATCAAGCTGCTAAAAAGCAAGAAAAAGGTGTGTATTTTTTTTTAAATTTGCATAAATTTTGTTTGAAAAATCAATTTGAAGTGATTCAAAGGGAATAGTGAAGCATAGATATATTTTTTTGATTTTGAAATGCCTCAAAACAAATAAATGGACACACCTATTAAGCAACCAGAAATCTCTACTAAGATACATGAAGAAGAGGAAGAAATGCAATATGATATATCAAAATTACAAGACCAAATGAAACAAATTTTTCTCTCGCAAAGAGTAACCAAAAATTAACTGGAAGATAAGATGGATGGTATATAAGGAAAAAATGAAACACAATATGGAATATTTGAAGAATGGATTAAAATCATACATGGAAGGTTTGAAGAGAGGTTTAACAAAGTTGTTGCAATAAATGCTTCCTAAAGGTGACAAGTTACTCCATGAAAATCAAGTTGAGGACAAAAGGAATATCAAATATGATTTTAGAGACTCCAACATTGGGTTTAATACCCACCACATTCTAAGTATAGATATGAGTAATTTTGATAGCAAGGATTCGATAACATGGATACTATAGATAGAGCAATTCTTTGACCTACATGATATACCACACACACAAAAGGTACGCATTGCATCTTTATATTTAGAAAAAAATCTGTTTTGTGTGGTATAGATGGATTTTTTATCATAAATCAATTGCCACTTGGACAAATTTTACAAAAGAATTGGTATCACATTAAGAGGATACAAAGAGCAATACACTCCTTATCCATTTTATAAATCTCAAACAAAAGGGTTCAATGGAGGAGCACATTGAGGACTTCCAAATATTGAATATCAAGGTAAATGATATTCCAGAGGAGCATAGTATTGATGCCTTCAAAGGGACATTAAATGATAACATCCAACATGAGGCTCACCTTTGGGAACCCAATCCATTGGAGAAGGTATTCAAGGTGGAAATAAAAATTATGGCAACAAGAAATTCTGCCACTCACAACTATAAAAATGGAAGTGTTACTTCTCCTAGCCTCCCACAACCTACAAGGTTGACACCACAACAACTGGAGGAAGAAATAGCAAAAGGGATCTGTTACAGTTGTGATAGAAAATTCACTAAGGGTCATAAGTGTGCTTAGAAGAAATTATTTTACATAGGTTGTGAATAGGAGGAAGAAAATGAGTTGGAAACATCAAAATAAGAGGATATACACCAGGAAACAACCCCAAAGAAATAAGAAATTAATCTGACCATATTTTGTAATGCATTGGCAGGAATTATCATTCCTCTAACTCTCAAGATAGAAGGATTTATCAAGAATAAAAAGGTAATAGTGTTGATCGATTCTGGTAGTACCCACAAGTTTATTCATTGTAAGATAGCCAATGAATTGAATTTCTTTCTATATCCAGCACCATAGTGTCTAGTTGTTAAACACCCAATCCTCAGGATTAATATTGGGTTGATGTGTCTTATGGTGAGTATTTATTGGAGTCCAAGAAACTTAGGAAATTGAATCAATGGTTTACCTATTATATTAATATGTACACTATGTACATCATAATTTGAGATCATTTTTAATATACATATGAATTTAGTTTCCAATTTTTGTATTTAATTGTGGTATCAAAGTGGAAGTTAATATGCTTTATAGAATAGAATGAGCCACTAGTTTTGTTTTGTGGCCTTCTTGTGCGCTTTTTGTTTTGGCATGTTGTGGACGGTGTAAGGGGAGTGATGGTAACACTAGATTGGAAGGGATTCAATGTCTTCATCTAATGGTAAAGGTTTCACCCATCATCAATCTTGGTCAATTCTGTTGAGGTCAATATAGTTTTACCCTAACACGTTGTTTTTGTTTCTAATACCACAAATTTGTCTCTCCTTTGTTGGTCGTCATGTTTGACCGATCCCGTAATGGATCAAACCTGGTATCATCACCCTAGTAAATAGTGTGCTCAAAATCGTCTCTTCTTTGAAACTCTCGCGTGGAATATTATTTCACGCCAGTAGAATCTAGGCCTGATAATGTTGTGTGTGTAATCTATGGTTTACATTTCCCAAGCGGATAGGAAACATAATCTTCATACCAATTCATCCACCTCAACAATCAAAGCAATGCAAAAAATCCCAATACCAAACTACAAAACCATCTTTTATTTACATATTTTTCATAGTTTGGTGCAAAAGCTTTCACATAGTTGAATAATGGCACATTTGTTCGCAGAATAGTAGTCTTCAAATCACAAGTAATTTAATCTCTTAATCCTATAGGTCATATCTTCCGCACCTAAAAAAGAGGTGTCTCTGAAAAAAATGGTTGGTTTGTCATAAAGAAGAGAGAAAAAAATAAAAACACAGCTACAAACTTGTTGGGTTTCCAGTGAAGCCAAATTTCCTTTGAATTATTACAACGTTGTTGCTCCAAACATAAGTTGCTACCATTTCCATCTGGTGTTTGTTTCTCATAATAGGTTTTGTTGTCGTTGATACAACATCCTCCAAAATTTTGACTTATGCCCAATTTCAGAGCCTTCCTTGGTCTTGTACATTGTAGTCAGAAACATTGAAACTCATTCCATGTTTTTTCTTCAAGTATTTTTGTCCCTCTTGCAATATAGTAAAATGTCACATTTTTCATATTAGTTGTCGCGTCACTTATATAAGCATGTTCTGGTGGTTTCAAGAGGTCATATTTTTGTAAATGATTTGACCTAACCATGTAAACATTTGTCGTACTCATTTACAATTTTTTAAGCATTTTCGCACAAAGTGTCGTCACAATCGTCGCAAAGTGTATCTTTAGTGTCGCAAGTTGTCGTAAAGTTGTCACACTAAGAGAAATGCATTCTTTATGTGTCATGGATGATCTATGTTATTGTTTTGTAAAGTATTCTAATTTTATGATCACATTTAAAGTCTTATCATTTTTCACATCATTCTCATTGATCCCGCACTTAGCCATTTCTTAAAAGCTTCTCGACCAAGACGCCTAACTTCACATGCACTCCCTAAACTGTGCATTGCGCAGTTGAGTCCTCTGTCTATGACCTTGCCTCTTAATACTATGCAATTCAAAGTTCCTGCCTCCCACAACTACTTCACTACGCAGTTTCAATGCTCAAAACCTGACCTTGGCTCCCATAATTATGCAATTCCTCTTCCCAACCTGGCCCTAACTATGCATTTCACTGTCACTAACCTCAAGCTCACCCCTTGAGCCCTTGAAATATGCAACTGCATAATGGCCCAGCCTCCCCTATCTCTCAGAACTATAAAATGTGCTCATCTAGTGCCCATCCCCTCAGATTTTCACACTAACCTCCAAAATTGTGTAGTTTTCTCCCTCGGTCCAGCTTGGACTACAAATTGCACAGCCTCAAGGCTCAAGGTTCACTCCTGACTACTTGAATTTCACAACCTTGTAGTGACTAGGCCCATTTCCTGGGTTGTCACTGAGTCCTGGCTCAGCCAATGGATTAATATGCATTATCTTAAACTAGGGGTTTTTCATATGGATGTCATCTTGTCATGAGTGAAATGCAGATGAAAGTACCTTATCATGTCATCGCAAGATGAAAAAGAAGGAGATGAATGAGAGAAACATGTTGAAATATGTCCTTGTAGTTGAGTATGCAATTTGTTCAATCGATAAGAAACAAAGAGACACCAGTTTGCGACCACAACTCAAGACTTGAGAACATTGAAGATTCCATGGCACTAATCCATACAAAGGTGGAAAGAGAAGCATTCTCAAGTAGATACTCAGCACACAACAAAAAAAGTGTCCTGACATTGCCATATCATCAAGCAGTCCATGTCAGTAGTGTCATGTCATGTCATGTCATGAGTTCTGCCATGCCACACCATTGTGGTGGATTATGTAATTCATGTTTCAAAAATGTATTGTAAAGTGAAAGTCCAAAGGGAATGTGTAGAATATGAAGGGTCATGTAAAGTTGAAAATTCATAGGAAGTCAAACAGTCATGAGGGTATATGAAGAGTCACAAGGAAGGTGAAGCATATTTTGCTCATTGTTATATATACCCCTTCATTGTAAGAGAAAATGAATTTTTACCTTTGCTCTTCCCACAAGGCATTAGAGAGATAAGCTAGTTCTTTTGGGGAGCAAGGAGTAGCTCCAACGCTCCACTATCGAAGCTAGTGATTTTCATTGTATACATGTGTCTTGGAAATTTTACTTAATAATGGAAGCCTTCAAGGCCACCACGTTCTTCATACATAGATTATGAAAGTTTGTAAGACTATTTTGTGGACGTTTGTATTTCATGTTTTCTTTCATATGTGCTAAAGTAGTTGAACTATTTCAGTTATTTTAGTACTTATCTTATTAAGAATATGTTGTAATGGTTTTTATCATTATCCCATCCTTGTGGACTATTCCACACAATACTAGACATATATTTATCATTCATTGGTTGTAATGACCGTCACATCTCTTATGAAATATTTCGTTGGATGTTAGACAGATCCTTCTTGTCCGCGTGTGTCTCTTCTTGGGTCATAATATTACCTCTCTTATAGGCTCACTTTCTCCCTCCCTCTGCAATAGAAGAAATATGACACATATACAACTGAACACTCACTGGGAACACCTTCTTTATTTTCGAAGGCACCATTACATCCCTCTTTCTTGCTGACAGTTAGATCCAAGGAAAATATTTAAGAATTCAGCACCCAGGCTATATTATAGATGGTAATCCTACACCAAATGGTGTGAGATCTAATTGGGACTTCATATCGGGGAGATCCCTTGAATTTTTTCAAGTTCAACACTGTCAATAGGTTCCTAATTAGTTCCCATCGAGGACATTGAAGAGATTCCTATGGATATCAGTTATGTATCAGGAAGTGTCATTGTAGGTGTTGTAGAAGAACCCCATGACCATCCGACTATTGGAGGGAACCATAACTAAAGATAACAACATGGGAGGAAGTATGAGGTCTATGTAGAACGAAAATTTTTCTTGGAAGGGAACAGTCACTGCATCCTTGCTATCCTTACCAGTGCACTTTAGAATCCCTCCCTTGATAAATAGAGGTTGATCCATAAAACTTTCGCGACATGTCAACACAATTATAACTGAAAGTGTTGGTTCAATTTCTGGAGAAACTGAAACTAGAATTTGTTGTTCGTGCAAACCTTGTCTATTTTTTACACACCTGTTTACTTGTCATATTTTCTTAGAAACGCATCTGTTTATAGGCCTCCTAGTATTATTCTATGTTTGTTATTTTTTTCATAGTATGGTATTTGGTTGGCGAACCACTTTCTGACCTCCTCCAATAACTCACAGTCCTCGATGGCCATGCCCAAGGAAGTAATTTGATTTTATTTTAAATGATACGATGTTTCTTATTTTCGACAAAACACATCAATTTTGGCACTCTGATGTAGTTGGTTGTTGTTTTGAATATTTATTTGTCTGATGTTATTGTTTTTAGAGGAGGATTTGGATACAAAGTTCATTTGAGAGGAGAAGAAGGAGCTTGTATGTTGTATGTACTTGAGGAAATAAAATTCAATTTTTTCACACCCCAGTGAACGATAAATAAGTCTAGGGGTTTTTTTATCTGTAGAGGGCAACACATTTTCTTCTAACGTGAAAGTGTCGTGCAAGGAAAATAGAGCGGCGGAAATAGCAAGGAAGATTGCGCGGAAGAAAAAGAACTATGGGTAAGTAGAAATTTCATCGTCCTGGTGTTCAATGTAAATTTATGTGTCTCGAGGAGAAGGAACTGATATTGCAAGAAGTTCAAGCAAGGCTTGATTCCACAAAAAGTGTGTTTTGTCTATTCTTCCTAGTCATTGGTTTGACCTACAAAACCATGTGCAATTACTACTTTTGATCATGATTCAGAAAATACCGATGATATAATATGCGGCTCGGAATGGGAAACAATTATGTTTTTGATATCAGTCATAAATTTTCAGTGAAGGGAAAATGTCAGGTTTTATATTTCCATTCATTTAAAATAATATTTGGTTGATTCTTTTAAAATTGGTTGAACACCCTAAGTGTTGGTTGGAACCTTGATTTCCATTGAAGTGTTTTTTGGAACTAAACAATGAACCAGTGCTATACAAATTGAATATTTTGTTGGTTGTGGGTCGTGAATTGTCATTTTTGTTTGTTATATTGGCATGGTTGGATCATAACCTATTCATTGGTAATTCATATTATATTTTATTATTAATTTGTTTTATTATCAGAACATGAATTTGAAGGCATATGTTTGTGGCAATTTAAGAAAGTGGATTAAAAGCATTGTGGTAAAATGAGATAATTTGGTTTATTAAAGGGCACAAGGTCATAAGTTCAAATCTTTGTGTTTGGTAATTCATTTTTTTAGAAAACAAAAGGGAAGATAATTTTTGAGGTTTTGACACTTTGGTTGGGTAGGAAGAAGTGATCATGATTTCGGTTTCCTTACGTCCATTTTGCAGCAATTCTACTTTATCTGAGCATGTCACTATTTGTTTTTGTTTTTATATTACTTTGTAAAATGGGTGCATTTTTAGTTTAAAATAACACCCAATATTAACTGAAATAACTGAAATTAAAAATGTATTAGATATATTAAACAATTTCATTAGTTCCACTACTAATGAAATTGTAAATGTTAGCAAAGTAAGTCTTGTTGATATCAAAATTCATTTACATAATGCATTGGAGACATTTAAATTTGTCCAGATTGATTTTCAAGTACAACGAGACAATCATAATTCCAAATAATAATGAGAGATTGATCGAGCCAATTCAAAAGAAAATTTTCATATAGATATAAAATAGCAGTTTCCAAAACATTCATTAGACCTTGGGAAGAAATCATGCACAACAAAAATAGAACTTTTTTTGGATATGATAAATATGTTTCTTTTCATGTACCTAAATTTTTAGCCTATACAATTTCATAGTGCTAAATTTATGAATGATGTTGTACCATAAAAAGTTGTTAGATGTCAACGTTGTAACAAATTTGGACATGAGAAAGATCATTGTTATTATCTTCACCCTTGTGAACATTTTTGAAAGAAGAGTCATCATTCAAGTATTTGTTTCAAGCATAAGGGTACTGCAACAGAGAGAATTAATTTTTGATGGATTTCTTCTTGGGATTGGTCTAAAACTGCGAAGAATATTTACTAATCATACCACAAGAAATGTTCAAGAGTATTGACCAATCTTGCAGTGAAGAGTAATTCATGTTCTCACCAGGTATCTAACAAGGGGGGAATTGTTCAAATTCATATGGCTTGCTACAAGTTTGAATATTTTCTAAGCGAGCTTGAGTTAGTTATAGCCATATTTGTACTGCTACAACCTAGAATCTGAGTTTAGAAATCAGATTCAGAGTTGTAGACAGTGTTCTTTTGATTTATGCTCTATAAGAATGAGCATTATTGCATGTTTTTGGCATGCTGATATTTTTGAAGGAGAACTTCCACTAGTAGAAGATTCCAAATTAGGAATTGTTTTAGAGTTGATTTGTTTGAGGAACTGCTATGATAGTTCCAAAGTTGATGGTCATCCTTAAACCATCACTAGTTGAGACCTTTAATTCTCCCATGTTTTGTATCGTTTTTGGTTTTCTCTTCAAAACCACCATCCTTATTTTGTGGTCATCATTTGAAAACCATTTCTGAGAGACAATCAGCTCTTAGTTGAGATTCATTTTTACATTTTTATCTTTCATTCTTAGACTTTGATACATCACTTCGAATTAACGGGGTAGTGTTAAACACCTAATCCTCAAGATTAAGTTTGGGTTAGTGTGTGTTATGGTGAGTATTTATTGGAGTCAAAGAAAATTAGGAAAATGAATCAAAAAATTACCTATTTTATTGATATGTACATCATTATTTGAGATCATTTTTAATATATACTTGAATTTGGTTTCCAATTTTGGTGTTTAACACAAGTGATGGTGGAAAATGGAGGAACTATAAATGCTTAGGGAAGTGTCATAATATCAATCTAACCATGGGGGAATATGTATTGAATAGTCCAATTCTTTCCATTCCAATGGGTGGTGCTAATTTTGTATTAGGAGTCCAATGGTTACATTATTTAGGGATGATAACTTTTAATTTTAAATAAATTTTCTTTAAATTTTCATGGGAAGGAAATGAAATTAAATTAAGGGGCATAACAAGGAAACTGGGGAAGATAATCAACTCTAATGGCATGAAAAATCTTTTGAAGAAAGAACAACATGGCATAATTTCACAATTAAGCTCTCACTAGATGTTCAAGCATTGAAATCATCTATTTCGCCAAATCTCTAAAGAATCTTGGAAAAATATTCCTAAGTATTTGAGAATCCAAAAGCCCTCCCACCTATTTGTGATCATGATCATGTTATTCACTTGATTCCAGGAAGTGTTCCTCCAAACATCAGACCTTACAGATATCCCTATGCCCAAAAGAGTGAAATTGAACGTATGGTTGTAGAAATGCTACAAGTAGGTATAATTCAATCGAGCCAAAGTTATTTCTCTGCTCTAGTAGTATTGGTACACAAGAAGGATGGATCATGGGGTATGTGTCCATATTATAGGGAGCTAAAAAATATCACTATTAAAGATAAATTTCTCATTCATGTCATTGATGAATTGTTGGATGAATTACATGGAGCAATTTACTTCACCAAGTTGGATCTTTGTTCAGGGTATTATCATATTAGAATTAAGACTAAAGATATTCCGAAAAAACATTCAAAATTAATGAATGTCATTATGAATATTTGGTCATGTCTTTTGGCCTTATTAATGCACCTTCCACATTTCAAGGTTTGATGAATTCCATTTTCAAACCATTCCTTAGAAAATTTCTATTAGTATTTTTTTATCATTAGAGGAAATTTTAGCCTAAAAGTACCAATAAAATTTTCATGTAATTTCCATGTCATCATATGTAAACCAATAAAAATGCTTTAAATTTAAAAATAGGTACATGTAAATATTTTGGAGGGAAAAGAAGAAAAACTACATTTTTTAATTGTACAGTTTACTTATCTCCTTAAAGGTTTATTGAAATTTCAAGTGTAGACACTCATTGGATGCAAAATTAAATTCCACATCCAACGAGTACCCATTATGAATATTTTTTAGAAGACCCACATTGATAAAAAAATTGATTATACATTAAAAAACGTGTTTCAACATGTTTTTTAATGTAGCTGTAATCAACACGTTTTTTAATGTATCTGCATTTTTTATCAATGTGGGTCTTCTCAAAAGTATGCATAATGGGTACTTGTTGATGTGGAAAATCCGTGTCTAATTAGTGTCTAAACTTGAAATTTGTGCAAACCTATAAGGAGATAAGCTGGAAATACAATTAAAAAAATAGTTTTCTTCTCCCTCCAAAGTGCATAACTCTTCTTTTATTAGTTTATCTATTATTTTATTATTTTTCCTTAGGAGGCCACTTTTAGGCTGAAATTTCCTCTAATGGATAAACTAATCTACAACAATTCTTTGAAATATCATGTTCAACATGTTGACATTGCGCTCAAACTATTGGAGGACAAACAATTGTATGCAAAAACCTCAAAATGTTTCTTTGGGGTACATGAGGTGGAATATTTGGGTCATATTCTATCTCATGAGGGTGTTAAGGTAGATCATAACAAAATTAAATCCATCAAGGAATAGAAAATTCCCACAACCCCAAATCATCTTCGAGGATTTGTTAGGTTGACAGGGTATTATTGCGAGTTTTTTAAGAATTATGGGAAAATAGAAGCACCTCTAACAAAATTACTTAAGAAAAATGCATTTTTTTGGACTCCATGAGCAACTAAGTCCTTTGAACATCTTAAAGAGGCATTGTGCCAAGCTCCAGTTTTAGCTACTCCAGACTTCACAAAAACATTTATGGTGGAATGTGATGCCTTAGGAAATGCAATTGGTCTTGTTTTAATGTTAGAAGGAATACCCATTTCTTTTGAAATTCATCCAATCAAGAGAAATTATTTACAAAAACCTATTTATGAGAAGGAAGTGCTGGAAATACTACATGCCCTGAAGCAATGAAAAGTACATGATAGTCTTAAATGCTTTTTGGAACAAATATTATCTCCAGAACAACGAAAAAAATGGGCCACTAAGATGTTGGGTTATGACTTTGAAATCATCTACAAAAAAGGGAAGAAAAATGTTGTTGCAAATGCACTCTCAAGAAGGGATGAGGATGTGGAAGCATTGTCTATGCCATTTTGATTATCCAACCTGAATAGATAACCCAAGAAGGGAAGGAATGGAAGAATGATGAAGATGTGTGGACACTCATTCAAAAGTTACAACAAGATCCCAATACATCAGATACATTTATCTGGAAAAATGACTCACTATGGTACAAATATCGCTTATATGTATGTAATAATTCCCAAATCAAACAAAATATTATTTTGGAATTTCACATCTCTCCTTCAGGAGGGCACTCAAGATTTTAAAAAACATATTACAAGGTCAAGAAGGAATTTTTTTGGGAAGGCCTTAAATATGATATTCAAAAGTTTGTGGCAGAATGTTTGGTTTGCCAACAAAATAAATTTCAAACAATTAAGACCCCCGGTCTGTTACAAATTTTAGCCATTCCAGGTCAGTGTTGGGAGGTGGTCTCAATGTATTTTATCACAGGTTTACCAAAGTCAGAAGGAAGAGTGTCATCATGGTTATAGTTTATAGACTTACCAAGTATGCGCACTTTTGTGCATTATCCCATCCTTTTAAAGCCAGTACAATTGATATTGCATTTATGGAAACAATTAAAAAGATACATGGAAACCCAAAGATTATTGTATGCGACAAAGATCCCATTTTCACTAGAAATGTTTAAACGGAATAATTTTTTTGTCTTGGTACTCAATTAGCTCATAGCTCATATTATCATCCCCAATATGGCGGGAAAACTGAGATAGTTTACAAATGTTTGGAAGGATATCTTCGTTGATTTTTATATGATCAAAAAACACGATGGGTCAATTGGTTACCTCTAGCTGAATGGTGGTATAACACTTCCTTCCATACTTCATCAAAAATGACCCCATTTATGGCACTTTATGGATATCATCCACAGTCCATCACATCATCTTTAAGAGATAATTCTAAGGTTAAAGCAGTGGAATATCACATTGAGCATCAACAACAAGTTCTCCGACTCTTAAAGGATAACCTCACTCAGGCGCATAATTGAATGAAACAACAGACAAATCAACATTGCAATGAAAGAATTTTTGATGTAGGTGACTAGGTATTTATATGACTACAACCATACAAACAAATGTACCTCAATCAAGCTAAGAAGGATAATAAATTATCACCAATTTACTATGGTCCTTACAAGGTGATGCAAAATATTTGTACTATGGCATACAAATTGGAGCTTCCTACATCTTCTCGAGTACACCTAGTTCCATGTTTCATGCTTAAAGAAGGTTATTGGTGACAAGCTCTCGGTTCAAACAATATTGATGGAAATTGACGAGGAAGGAAAAATAATATTGGAGCCTTAATACTTTTTGGAAATAAGAACCCAAAATCTACAGAATCGAACAATTTCAGAGTATTTCATTAAGTGGAAGAGCTTTCCCACTGCAGATTCTACATGGGAGGATGAGAATTTTATACAGAAGCATCCATAACTACTCAAACATTGAGGACATCACATTTTTGAATGAGCGGGGCATGTTAGGTCCCTATAATAATAGTGCAGCCCCCTTATTGTTATTTTTAGTGTATCCCCCTTATTTTTATCTTTGTGCCCATGTAGTCCCCATATTGTTATTGTTGTTCTCAATAGAACCCCACTATTGTTACTATTGTGCCCTTACATTATTATTTCGATGTAGGATATGATTATATTGTGACACCTTGGAATCCTATATATACAAAGGAGGTTTTTTCATTTATATCATTCAATAATCTTTCATTTATGTGATGTAAAGGAGGTTTCCCCCTCAAAGAGGTTATTTCTCAAGTCGTTGATCTATTTTTTCTTCTATTTTGTGAACTGGTTGCATAACATCATGGTTGAGCTAGCAAGAATTGATCCCTTCAGGTGGATCTGCCTAGTACAAATATTTCATGGACATAGGAATCATTGATCTCCAAGGTCTGTGAACCACATAGAAAAAAGGGTGAATGCATGAAGATGGGTTACACTTTTGGGGCAAATATGGTGATGAAATTTCAAGTTTCCCCTCTTTTATCACATTGAATCCCTAAAAAATCATATAAGGATTATGAATTTTGATTTGGAGTAAAAACACAATATGTGGAGAATTATGTTTTTGTCCTAATGATATTTTTTTGCAAAAAAAATTAGTGTCATATAATCTCTCAAGTTTCCATTAAATTCAATACTTGTCGTTGCAAATTTTCATACATCTTAAGAGGTATGTGTGTTTTCGCGTAGCATAACTTAATCTAAAATGTGTAATTTAAAATATATATATATATATATATATATATATATGTGTGTGTGTGTGTGTGTGTGTGTGTGTGTGTGTGTGTGTGTGTGTGTGTGAGCTTGATATACATGGAGAGAAAAAATATTTTCATGTTAAAATATTATTTTTTATTATTTTTCAAAGTTGGCGAAGTAATATTTCAATTGCATTTTGTAGACACATTTTTTCACATAAGATTTTTTCAACTCTTTAAATAAATTGAAAAACCAAGTGTACCCTTTTGAAGAGAACTTGTAAACGAAGACAATGATATTTTTTGAAATTTTTTCGTTGTATATATTTTATGTTATTGATTTTTTATTCATCCCCTTTGAAATTATCCAAAAAAAAAATCAATCATTATGTTTAAAAGAAATTAGATGAAAATTTTCATATGAATTTGAAAGTGTCAAACTCATATTCTCATAGATATAGGATTATTTCATGAATCCAACATGAACAACTCTACCACTTAAGGACAAATTTGGCCCTAAATCCACTAGGCTACAAAATGGGGTTGCAGAGAAATATGCAGAAGGGGTGCTAAAATTGTGAATTTTAGGAACTCAAGAGCTCGATCGAGTGCTTGATTTCGAAATTCAAATATATTTATCAAGCATTAAAGAAACCCTTGATCAAGTCATGTAGGTGGTTAACCAGTGTCTTGATCAAGCTTATAACTCGATTGAACCATTAAAAACTAACCGCCCAACAACTACTTACCAACATTATTAATGCAAATTATGTAAAATGATATGACTTAGCAACTCAAGTGTCTGCTATCAACCCAAAAAAAGAAAAGAGTTTAAATTCGAATGTAGAAAAAATAACAACAAAAATGCATTCATAGAGAACAATCAGAGCTTGAAAATTACACAAGAATTCACAACAAACATGGGAAATTGGAGATTTGGATCTAGAAAATGAAAGATATTTCCAATCACAAAGGAAATGCGAGAAAAAACTAGACAAATGATGAGAAAAATATGACAAACATTGAGAGAACAATAACATCATGCAATTCAATAAATTCATGTAAATACAAGTAATTCAAGTTGTCTCACTTCTCATATTACTTGCTCCATATTGTATGCATTAGGAAATATGATTGAAAATAAGAAACAAATGGAGAATGAAATGATAAAACTAAGATAAACTAAGCATTGAAAGTAATACTATGTAGTTAAAAATTGATATGTAACAACAACTAAATAAAACCACTTGAAACCATACAAATTATTGAACACCACTTGAAACCATGCAAATTATTGAAAACCACTTGAAACCATGGTTTATTGGAATTTTCTAAAACCACTTGAATTCATGCAAATTATGAACCACCTTTGAGTTGTAATGGTTAAGGATAACACATATAAACTAAGGATGTGATTGAACCAAAGAAAACCAATTTAACATAATTTCCATATATTATTTACATGAATTACAATTCATGGCAATTTATTTACAAGAGAGATTAGAAAAAATTCTTGTCACATAGGTTCTCGAAAACCTATAAACATTAGTTTGATTAATGCTAGATATCCTTGTAGGACTTAAAAGAGAGAAAATGTGTCAATATCTAGGAGCAAGAGTGTCCCTCCTTCCAAGGTGCATGTTGAGAAGACATTCTTTGTTAAACATATATAACAACATTGAATTTTTGTGACATACATCATCATATATAACATTTAATGGTTCCTTCATTCATAAATGATGATCTCTAACTTTGAAAACCTCACAAGTTTCTTCTTTCAATTCTCACATGAAGGTTATGAGAATTTTTTAAAGAGAACAAGTTTTTTAAAGACATACAAAGTGTAGTGTAGCTTCGTGCTTGCACAAAAAGGAGTGCATTCTTGCATATAACTATAATGCTCCATGGAAGGCTCATGTGATTAATCAATATTAAATTCATAAATAATAAATGCAAAAGAAATAAATTAGCATGCACGTATTGATGATATGCTAGATATATTTACAATGTTAATGTTCTTAGACTGTGGCAATATAATGTCGATTAAATCCATCTAGTTGTTTCTCAACATGTAATCGTGAAATATATTGAAAAGTATGGTTTAAAAGTAAAAAAGAGAAACCTCATTTTAAACTTTGTCAAGATTTGATGAAAATAATTGAAAAACATAAAAGACATTGGATATTCATTTTTGCACGTGCATAAAAAAATTTCCTTGTAGAAACATATAGTTTTTAAAATCCTCTAACCCCTCCTTATGCCCTGCCTGATTGTTGTGCAAAAATTTCCATGTACATTCTCCCAAAAAAAACACTCAAATCATTTGTGCCCCTCTTCACCAAAAATGATAACAATGTACATTCATTTTCGATAAGGCTTGAAGCATCTTCTTTGTTCTCTAAATCCACTAAAACCTCTCTCTCTTGATTTATTTTTGTTTCCTTATCAACAATTTCATTGGCCTTCTCATACTTCTCATCCCACATTTCTTCTACATTTTTTGGAATTGTGAAATTCTCTGTAGTTATGATAAATTCTTCCTTTAAGAAAGTTCTTCTTACTACTGTTTCATGGTAATTGTAGTTACATGCTTTAAAACGCTAAATGATATGGTGATTCTAATGAAGAAAAAAATTTCCTACTAATTTGATCTTATATAGTAGCCTTTCAAATATTAACATACTTAAAACTAGTCGAATAGGTTCCTTCTTGTATCATGGAGTGTGTATTAATGTATTGTATGCTTTTTAGCTACAAATTATCTTATAGTTGATTAAATTTGTATAAATTTATAGATATAGATTTTGTTTTCTCTCATGAAATAAACTTGGCCCTTCAATTTCGTAATCACTGGCTTGATTTTTCAAGAATCTCCCATTCTCTCAAATTCAAAAGATTCTCCGTATCATTAAGTTAGTAATAATTACCTCTAAAATATGTGTTTAGACTCCCTATATAAGAAATTTAAACTTAATTTCTATTATTCTTTTGTTCAACAACCTTGCAAATTATTATACAATATCTTCTTCATCAACTTTTCCAGATCTTTATCCTCTTCTTAGTTTTGAGCTACTCTTTGGTTTCTTTAGTAAACACTTTGAAATTTTGCACAGAAACATATGCTCACATAGTATAATTAGGAAAGAAGTAAGTGGCCCATAATCCACACATCATTTCTTTTATTGCAAGGAACAAACATCACATAGTGTAATTAGGGGAATTGCAAAGTATCACCGCATATCCACATTAACTCACACTTTGTATGCTCAGAATTTCACTTACACACATTCACCCCACACACTAAGCTCACTTAAAATTTGTATAAAGGGTATCGTCTTTCTAGAATATTTGTATCTAATTTATTTGAGCTTATATTTTGTTGCACACCCTAAGTAAAGAAAAGCCTTTCTAAAAACAATCTTAACCTGGACACACTAAATTCCCCACAGGGGCCATAGGATAATTTTTAGTTCAGGATAGGACTACGGTAATAGGAAACACATAAGCCTTCATGGTTTTTTTTCATATTGAAACATGCAAATTTTCCTTTTAGGGATCTTAAAATCCTGCATCATCGAGTGAAAATTATGGTACATGGAAAGAAACCCGTGAAGGGGGTAAGGCTTAGGTGGAAAATTATCACGAACCTTCATGTTATTTCATGATACATGGTAGGGGTTCTGGGCCCAAAACCTACAACCAAAAGATAAGATTCATCCATCCCCACTCGACGCAGGTAACTTAGTGGCCAAATATTAGGGTGTTTCAGGCACACTTAGACCTGAGGTGATCTTGCTCAGGCTACTGGAAGCATTGTCATCTATTTTGGGATGTAGCCCTAGTAAGTTTGGCCACTATAACCCTCTCCATACCTTGGTTGGTTTTTTGGTTGCTGGACGCGTCGCCAATGACATTTACGATGTGGCACCAGTACCCTATTCTAAAATCTTCACAAGGCCCAGTTACTACTTGAGCGGAAGGACGTTAGGTATTTTTAGGAATTTTTCTCATACGCAAAACCTCACAAAAAAAAATTTGTTTATGTTTTCACACACTAGAATTTGTTGAACACCTAATCCTCTAAGGGTTGGTGTAGAAGGTGAATAGACAAATGAAGTCCAAGAGACCTTGGAAAATGAATCCAAGAGTCAAAAGATTGTATTATATATGTACATATATGGTTAATAGAAATGCAATGAACTGTTTATCATTCATCTTTCGTCTATCCATGTGTGTTTTTGACATGGTATCAGTGTGCAGGCTAGGCGCTGGCATTTTCATATTTATCCAACTCCATTTTTAGGCTTCTATCCATGGTTATGTAACTCAATTTTGTAATATTCTTGTAGATTTTCCATTCTTTCCATCCTCAGCCTAATTTTTGTACTTCCTTGGAGTGATTTTCGTTCTTTGGTGTGCTAGTACAAAGCCTCCTGTTTGGTGAATATTTTATGACAGTGTTGGTGAATATTTTTTTTGATGTGTTATTTTCTGATTCATGCCACCTATTCCAAAATTTGTTTATGACTTTCAATACTTCGTTCTACACTCATGTCACTAAAGCCTCTATGTGCAATTGCCTTTGTTAAATTATGGCTGACAGTTGCTATCTCATGAATGATATCTTCAATACAGATGATCCCATACTGATCCAAAAATTGTTCAATAACAACATTATTTGTCAAAGGGATCCTATGTCTGATTACCATTCCAATATGGTATTAAAATCTTCCAGAACTTTGGATGCATGTCATTGATCCCATGGATACAAATAATAAAGAGAATATTGGCTTCTGAAACCTCTCCTCAATTTGGCCTCACGCCTCAATTTGATGAGATCCCACTTGGTATCTCGCTTCTGATTCTAGCACCACAGCAATTGCCTTTGGCTCTTCCACACCCATATTATTTTTTGTGTGTGTCGCTAGAGGATACAACAGATGAACTTCGACCTCAAATTAAAACCTGGAAGATGCAGCCTCCCATCATATCAACCATTGAAGCTCGCAGTCATCAAAGTATGTAGCCATTTAAGAATCAAAGAAGTCTAGAATCGTAGAACTATAAGCATTGGTCCTGGAGGTTTGCATCCTTTAAAGGCAGTGTCCTGGAGGTCTACTTCCTTTAAAGATAGGTCCCATCCTTTGCATTGGGTGGAATATTGAAATGTCGTGAGTGGAGTAGAACCTACCTAGCTCCCCCAAAACAACATGAACACTAGCTTGGAGAATACGAAGATCCTCTTGAATGCTTGTCCTCCAAGGATACTCTGCATGTTTTTTCCATAGTTCTTGGCCTCAAAGTTGTTCTAGCTAAATCCAAACCCACCTAGCAGGGAACTACGCCTTTCGTCCCCCTGACTCGGAAAATATTCCAACCATACAATTTTCTAGATGACAATGTAAATGGGAATGGACATAGGCTCAAATTTAGGAAAAATATAAGATTTTATTGTTGAACATTGGCGGAAACTCGTTATCAAGGTGTTACAATTTTAGAAATTTGTGATGAATTTGGCTATGGTTTTGCACATTGATAAATATATAAATATATATGTGGGGTGACATCATTGGCTCTGATTATTCGTTTATTTTACGAGTAACATTTAGAGATTGAATATTAAATGTGTGAGGGGTGTTTCCACAGGATTTCTTGAATGATTTATGCCTCTAATTGTATTTTCAAAATCGTTGCTCAGGTGAGTAAATAATTCATTTGAATGTACTTGAAGCTTGTCTAGGATTATTCTTGCTCGTCATATAACTTTTCCCTTGCCTCCACGCCTGTAACCTGTCTTTTCCTAGGGTTTTGGCTCTTAAATTTTTGTTGCCCATTGTTTTCAAAAACTGCAATATATTTCCCATGCCATCTTACCCAGTCATAGAAAATTTCTTCCCATTTAAATAATAGGGGGCTAATGTGCTCCATGATATTGATCAAAGACGTTTATCAGTAAAATCTGAGCATTGTACTTTCTTCCATCAAAAACATATTTGGAGACCTGAAAGAAGAAACTCCTTGCTACACAATTTTATTGGCTCAGACTCATTTGATGGTGTAAATAGACATACCTACACCTATTTCTTCCCTTGTTTTTTTGCTTCAATACCTATGCTCAAAGAAGAGTGATTTAACTAGTGTTATCTAAAAAATAAGGTGGATTTACAACAAAATTTTTGAAGTTTTTAGTGGATAAAATTGACAATTTATTAGATTTATTGAGAACTGTAATCATGTCCACTGTTAAAAACATTGTCCAAATCAGTAAGTACAATGTCTCTCGTATTCTAGTTTGTTTACAAAATGCACAAGACAAGGTTGATTTTTTGCAGCTTGAATCTCAACTTCAATAAGAAGAATTATAGCAGTGGAGTCACCATTCTGAACTTGTTTTTGTTCATAACATTAAGACAGATTCCCATCATCACCAAGAATATAAAATTTAAGTTTATTTAGATCCAATTCCCAATGAAACAGCAAAGTTACATACAAATGCAGAAACTCAACCCTCACTTCCCAAGCCCATCATCAAACCTTCGAAAGAGCTTGTCCACAACAAGCACAAAAATAGCCTTGGATATGACAAGGAGACGTCCTTTCATATTCCGGACTATTCCAAGCCCATTCAATTTCAAAATTTTGGGTTTCTTCATGGTGGTTCACCTTCACCTATTCCAGATTCTTCCCCTCCACATTCGCAGCCAAAGGTTGTTAAATTCGAACATTGTGACCGAGTTGGCCATATGAAAGATCATTGTTTTGATCTTCATCCATGTAAGCACTATCATAAAACCACTCATTATTCACACATATGATTCAGAAACAAGGCTCATGCAAGAACAAATATTTATCTTGGATGGATTTCTTCTTGGCAATTTGGCATCAACATCCAAGAAGACATTTCAGTCATATGTCAGAATACCTTCTAGAATATTAAAAGACCTTGTATTTGAGTTTTTACCATCATCTCACCTTGTATCTGATAGGGGGGGAAGTGATGGTCATCTACAAGCTTCAAAGCCACATCAAGAAAACCTAAGCCAGAACATGCCTTACCAAATTTAGAGTTGTAGCCAAAGACAGAGAAGTTCAAGTGAGCCTGAGCCACAACCTGCCATACCAAATTCAGAGTTGTAGCCTAAGCATGCCTTTGGTTGGTGGTCAGCCTTAAACCATCTATGCGAATTTTAGACCTCCATTTTCAACTTTAGCTTCTCCCTCTTCAAATAATTGGGGACACTTCCTCTAGCAAAAGACTTCAGCTTCTTACTAGTTTTGGAATAGTTCCAGCATTCCAGAGTTGGTGGTAATCCTTAAACCATCACAATTTGAGACCTCCCTTTAAGGTTGAGGTTCTCCACTTTTTATGTAGGCTGCAAACCTCTCTTTTCCAGGTTGAAGGTCTCCCTCTTCAAAGAATTAGGATCACTTCCTCTAGCAAAAGACCTCAGCTTCTTGCTGGATTTGGAAGAGTTTCGGGAACTGCACTAAGCGTTCCAATGTTGGTGGTCATCCTTAAACCACCTCCTTATGCCAAAATTTCAGAGAGCACATTCAGCCTAGTGATTCACTGCATATTTTTCACATTTTTATTACATCTCTCTTCTTGTACTTATATATACCCCTTAATATTAAGGGGAGAAATGTTGGAGACCTAATCCTCTAAGGGTTGGTGTAGAAGGTGAATAGAAAAATGAATTCCAAGAGACCTTGAAATATGGATCCAAGGGTCACAAAAATCTATTATATATGTACATCTATGTTAATAATAAATACAATCAAATTCTTCTCTTTCATGTCTTGTATCCATTACCAAAAATAAACCATTAACCAAAATTAAAGGGAAAATTAACCATTTATTTTTCAATTTACTTATTTATTTGATTCATTTTTTTTTCCTAAAGAAAATGTATGTGTTCAGGTGTGCTCACATATGCAACAGTCTCGGGTCTTGTTTCCTTCTTTCCTTTCTTTCCAACCAATTTATTTCTCAGAACAAAATATTTTTCATTATTTAAATGTTTCATAGGGGTTATATCATCTCCAAGTGTCTCCTACATATAATTCACATCATCTTGAAAATTATTTTACCTTTCATACACGCTAAATGCTTTTACCTTTTATCATATTATGAGTCACCCTTTTTATTGACAAAGGGGCCGATACTTTTACTAGTGCGCTCTTCTTCAACCCATCTTTCCATGAGCTCAAAACCATTTTCTTTTCAAGTTTCAACTTAGAACCCTTGGTCCATGTCAACTTCTGCTACCTAGTTTCCAAGTCTCAACTTGTTTTCATTTAAATTTTCCCTAGGGTTTGTGACTAGAACCCTAGGGTTTCCAAATTGATTTTTATTGAGTTAGTACAAATGATTTTACCTTTCTTGATATTTTGAATCACCCTTATTATTGACACAAGGACCGATATTTTTATTTATGTGCTTTTCTTCGACCCATATTTCACTGAGCTCAAAAACCTTTTATTTTCATGTTTCAACTTAGAACCCTTGGTCCATGTCAAATTCTGCTACCTAGCTTCCTACTATCAAATCATATCATGACCTTCCACCTATGGTGATTTCTTAAATAAACATTTGTATATCTACTATTCACTTGTCTTATGATGATGATTCACTTGACTTACAAATATATTTTGTATTCCACTATGCAGGGATGGAATTTGAGCAGCCACATGAGGAATAAGATGTGTCCTATCAAGATGATCAACCAAATGATGATAAATATGTGCCCTATGGAGCTGATCAACCACTAGAGGAAAAACATGTTCCCTATCAAGTTGATCAACTATCACTAGGGGAAAAATATGTGCCATATCAAGATAATCAACCTCCAAAGGAATAATATTTACCCTATCAACTTAATCAACCACTAGAAGAAAAATTTATTTCCTCTCGAGTTGATAGGATAATAAGGAGTTGCAGTGGTTTGGAAAGGGGTGGAAGGTTTGCAGAAAATTTGGATGCAAGCACAACAAAAGACCTTGGGGAGCCTATCCCTTATCGCATTGTTAGAGAGCATGTCAATAACGTAATTCAACAATATTTTGACAAACAGTCAGTTGTTGCACAAGCTCATATATTACAAGGGTTGATAAAATTTTGAGAAACATTCAATTGTTGCACAAGCTCAGATACTACATGGGTTGATCAAACATAAGAAACTAAAACATGTCACAAGGATTTTAGGTGTCCAAGATGCAAAGAGAAGGAAGACACATATGCATGTCACTAAAATTATATCAAAGGCATTCACTATGTTTGGAAAATCAAGAAAACTTGATGTTCGAGTAGCACGCAAAGTAATTACAACTATTATTGTTCCACCAAGTACATCAAGACAACCAAAGTTGGCAACAATGTTGAAATTGCTCCATGTATCGAGAAAAATATTACACAAGCAGACCAAATTCATGGTTCGAGTAAATTAAAAAGATGAATCTGCTTGTTGGAATCTTATCAACAGGAAACCCTACCAAGACAAGCTTACAACAAGACTCAAAGCACTTGTGGTATAGTTTTGGGAGAGCCATTTATGTGTTATTCCAAATAGAAATAATGTTGCATGACATCATATAGCTGAAGGTGAGTATGTGGAACACGCTAATCGCATTGTAGAAATGACAGAAGTTGCATTGTTCGAGGAATTTAAGGAAAGAAAACACTATGTGAATATATCCATAAAGATGTTTCAGAAATTGAAACCATGGTTTATTAGGCCTAATGCGATCCATGACACATGTTGTTTCCAATATCATGTTGAATTTCAGCTTCATTATGACACTTTTTGAGAATATTACAAGAAGAATTGTCATGATGACCTTCCTCCTCGTACAGTGCGCAATTTTGTTTCATCAATATTTTGCAAAAGGGAGCCAGAAGAATTTTTTTACAAGAAAATATGTATAGGTTGGAGAAGATGCACTAAATATGATGATTTTTCATTGTTCCATAGGAAATTTTTTATTGATCCCAACTAATCTAGGATATCAGATGTCATTATCACATGGAAGCGATATGAATATAGCATGGGAAATCAACCATCTTATTCAACTTTTATGCCTAGGAGGATTGACTATGTTAAGGATGAGATTCCTATTTCACAATTCATGGGGGTGTTTCAAAACCAGATCTATAAATATATCAAACACTCACACAGGTCCAAGTGGAAAGCTTCTGAATTTAAGAATTCTCGCAAAGTATTCCAGGCAAGCCAATCTTACCAATGGTGGACTTTGCTGAAAATTAAATATTTTTTCCTCAGACAGAGATCCAAAGTGAGTAATATCACTCAGTCCAAGTTTCCATATTCATACATGTTTTGTACAAACATGCGCAATTGAATATTAATGGTAGGGATAACACTGGAGAGTCACGTGATGTGATTAAGGAGTATCACTTTTACACCAGTGATGGTCATGAGCATGATATATTTTTCGTGCAACATTTCTTTGACCTGATTTATGAATCATTCAAAAAAATGACACATCATTCAAATAACATTGGATATGGTTATATGGTTTTGCATGGTAGTTCAAGTAAGCACATATTTTTTATTGGTTGAGCTGACGACACAAGAAGACAAAAATTTAGCATACTTGGAGCTATTTTGAAATATAACATGGAAAGGGTGCAAATGGTGGTGCAGGTGCTTCTGTGAAGAAAACACTTAGGAGGTACCAAATGATTCCTAATGCAGACTGACTCAAATCATCACTAGAGGTGGTTAACTGGAGCAGATCTAATTTAGGACTTAAAGGTCACGAATCTATTAGGCTTGTGTGTAGGTTTTTTTGGAATGTTGAACTTGGTGATGTGAATAGATCCATTCCTTGGTATTGTGATATTTTAGAAGGAACAAGGGATTTACACTCAGTGCGAAGAAAATACATGGGGGAAATATTTTCCATCGAGACAAGAAAACTCGCAATTTTTTGTGAGTTTTACATTGGTGTTGATGGATGTAGACTTGATCACTATGAAAACCGCAAGTATCTGAAGGGATGGAAATATGTCCCTCCTAATCCAAAGGGACCTCATCCAATTATGACGTGGCAAAAGATGCACGATGAAGAGGCCATTGTTTCGCATGATCATGATTGAGTCTCTGATCTTGTAAGGGAAGGTTTGTGTCATGTCTAGCATTAATGGTCTCATTTATAAATTTAAATATTGAACATATTTAACTAATATATATTTTGTATTTTGGTTGTACGTGATGTTTTTTTTGTCACTATGCCCGTAGGAAACAAAGATAATGTGGCCTACTATTTGATGTGATGCACACAGGTGAAAATTAGATTGGTGAGACTGTATGAAGATGGAAATTTCACATACCAAATTGGTGGCATGGTTGTGATGGGCCATTTTTTTTTTAAAAGGTTAACGGACTGATCACATCATTTGTAGATAATTTATGCATGAATATATATCTTGTCAATACAATCATCTAGTCATAACAGCTAGGATCAATCTCATATAAATCAAAACAAAGGAAGGTGAACCAAGGAGATGGAAGGTGACAAAATCATACCATGAACATATTATGGAGACTTGCATTCCTACGAGACATTGGCCAAATGAGTAGATGATGCAAATGAAAATCCCTGAAGCCGAGTCTATAGCATTCAAGTGTAATCTAATCTAGTATACGAGATAAACATATGAAATTTGTAATTTATAAATGTGACAGTTGAATACTCTTGTAATTTGTAATTTTGAATAGATAATTGTTTCCATATGGTCTAGGATGGATTAATAATGGTGTACATATATGTTATATATAAGCTTTATTTTCCTTGAGGTGATTAAGTTTCTAAAGTTTTCCAAATTTTAGGGAGGTTTGATTTTTAGGAACAAGATCCTTATGTGAACCTCATAGATATAAAATTTTATTAAAAATTTATATTAGTTTCTTTTAAATGTCATGTATAGTATTCGTGTTGAGAATGAAAGAAACGTTTTAGATCTATATACATGTCATACATTTTGTTTCTTGAAAATCAATTTCAGCATATAACAATCAAGTTGATATCATATTATTTTACTTAAAACGAAATTTCAACTATCTAGGTTATGAACAACATTGAAATATTTTTATGTTATTAATAAATGTCATGTGTCAATTTGGTATAAAACATGGAAAGAGTTATGACTATTAATCTCTTTTAGATAACCTCAAAAGAAATAAAATTGAATAAAACTTATTTGTAGTTTACATCTTGACATGTTTTAAAATCATTGTAATTTAACATACATTAGCGCACGCTAAAAGACACTTTCTACAAGCCAATATGAAAACTAAAAATGTTATTTTTTTAAATTTTACTTCTTAAATGTTCTTAATTGAAGTCTTAAGATAAGGAATTGTTTGAAATACCTAGATAAGCAAGTAAATTTAGGAAAGTTCATAAAATTATGGAAACATGTCATTACTTGCTTAAATTAACATACATTGATTGCACTAAAAGACACTTTTTACAAGTTCAATTTTAAATTGATGTATATATATTTTAGTTCATTTTAAGTATCAAAGTGAACTACATCATAGTAAGATTGTATTTATTTCCTTAGTTTCTGAAACCAGAATTCAAAATTGTTATTTTGTAAAATTTCACTTCTTGATTTTTCTTAATTGAAGGTCATAAGATAAGGAATTGATTGAAATACTTGGTTAGACAAGTAAATTTAGGAAAGTGCATAATATTATAGAAATATATCATTAATTGTTTAAATTGACATACATTGATTGCACTAAAATACACTTTTTACAAGTTCAATATTAAATTGACGCGCATGATCATATTTTAGTTCATTTTTAAGTATTAAAGTGACTTGCATCATAGTAATATCAAGTACTTATTTCCTTAGTCAATGAAATGAGAAATCAAAATTTTTATTTTGTAAAATTTTACTTCTTGAATGTTCTTAATTGAAGGTATTTAGATAATAAATTGGTTGAAATATTTGTATAGCCAAGTAAATTTAGGAAATTTCATATAATTATCTAAAAACATATCATCAATTGTTTTTTGGTATATTAAATTCCAATACATATGCCTTATATCATGTTATGACTAAGCTCCTATATATGACCTCAAAAGAAGTAAAATCTAATAAAATTTATTTTTTGTTCACTCGTTGAAGATTTCTTTTAAAATTGAATTTAAAACTTATTTCAATCATATTTGTGTTTTGTAATTGAACCATGATATATTTTATTTCATTTTAAGTATCAAAGTGACTTGCATCATAGTCTAATATTGTACTTATTTTCTTAGTTAATTCCCTAAGAAGTCAAAATTATTATCATTTTTAATAAAGGTTATACTACATGAAATTTTTTAAACTAGTGAAATAATTAACAATACCATAAACTAAAATTTAAGGAAAATCCATGAACAAGATTAATAAACATCCATAAACTGAAATAATGAATGTATGATAATAAATTTTCCATAAGAAATATATACAAATTACATTGTACATGAACGTCCATAAACTAAAATAATAAGCATTCATAAATTGAAATAGTGTTCATGCATCCATAAATTGTCCATGTATGAAAATATACAAAGTTTGTACATCACATGTGACTGTGCCCTATGAAATGGGCTTGAAAATATACAAACTATCTATGATCCACTCTAGAAATTATCACTTCTATAACTCTTATGTGTGTTATGTTGTGCAGAGTAAGAGTTCATACTCTGATATTGTAGTATAACACATTAAATTCAAAATAATTAGAACATTATTTGTACAAAATAAAAAATATGGAAAATAAATGATTTGAACTATGCATTTAATTAGTCCCCTACAGTGGCTCATTCGAGTGCAAATGGAAGTCAGACGGGATGGGAGTTTAATCAATAGTGGTTTGGTGCTCCCCTACATATGGCTCAATGCATCCATACCTAGCATCCCACTCATGCATCAACATAACTGTGACATAGACACCACTTTGCATTTCGACTTTTGTACGCAATGGAAAAGACAAATTATAATTATTCTACGAATTAATTAGCATGCATACATGTAAGTTAAGAAAATAAAATGTTTAAATCTTAGGAATAAAAAATTTTACCTCAATTGTTGGTCCATGTGGTTGTACATACTCACTAAACTCCTCCACATGGGTTTTATGAGGTGGATGCAGAGGAGACTGAGCCATGGAAACATGCACTAGAGGAGGCTACTCTAGTTGGTAAATTGCCCCCTCAGATGACCTCAGAAGCTCATCTATATAGTTGGGGTGTGTATGCATGTTATCATGAACTTATTAATATAAATGCAATCTAATATGAACTTATTAATTTAAATAATGTATAGTTTGACGATAAGAGTGAAAAGTTTTGTATATATGTACTTGGTCTGTGTCAAGTGGATCGTGCACCCTCCAAGTGTCACTGATGTATCATAACACATACGTGCATATGAAAAAAGTTGGTCATGCCCTAGACTCTCGAGATATGAATCATCATGTAATGGAACTAGTGGGTCATGAGACAACAAAGGTGGTTTTCTCATCTCTCCATGAAATGCAACATGTGCAAAAGCAAATATCTTTTGCATATTATTTGCAATGGTATGTCTGGTCTCAACGCCAATTTGCGATGACTATTCTATCTTTGTCGGCTTTACCATGCTCTGGTATGGTCATGGCAACAATATCACAGGTGGTGCTACATGCGCACAGTCCCTACGAGCCCCGACACGATCATAGCTACGTCCTAAGCTAGTTCCATAAAACTTAGATCCGGTGTTGGTTGAATCTAACCTCATATGTAGTATGAAATTCGCATATATATGCCTTGCAAAATAAATGGGGACCTGTTCATGGTGAGGGAACTGGCTCCAAGCTGCAATGAATCGGCCATAAATAAAAATGGCCACATCAATATTCTTAAAATATTTTAGCGGAATCATACTAAGCATGTCTAGCACAATAGTCCAAAGGGATATCAAACAACTCCCCATGAACATCAATGTTCTTAGTGGCATATTTCATTGTCTTATAAGTATGTGGGCCTCTAACCTCCAACCTTTTAATCCTATGTATCGAATATAGGTGTATTTGTGGGTCTGCCCTCTGGTATGTCTCGATCAACCTATTGATGTTATCCATCATCAAATACAAATATTACGTCTATTAGGTGAACTAGCATAGATTTGATAGCTCTCACCCTAACATCCTCAATTGTGATACTGGATATGGTGTCGTTCCACAGAGGGATCGAAACTGCATTGTGATCTTCATCTTCTCCCTACTGAGGGTCTGCAAATCATAAACATAATTTAACATATATAGCAAACTAGAAGCATAATAACATATACATTAAATTGAAACACATCAACTGGAGGCGGTTTAAAAATTAAATACAATTTCTAGACATAAACACATAAAGTTTAAAGAGGATTTAAAATGCAAGAGATGTACCTACAACAGGTGAAGAAGGTCCACTATCGGTAGAAAAATCATCAACATAGACAGAAACACTGCCTCTGACACTCCAACTGGTGTCCGAGGGAGGATCTATGAGTGGAACACACACTCTAGTTGGGCTACGTGATCTATCACAATTTTGACCATGTATAGCAAATGCCCCAACACTTCAGTGGGTTGTGGTTGGGGAACATATGGGAGATGGCTCTGCAAATTACATATAATATATATAAAATAATCCAAGAAAAAAATGTTGACATAGAAATAATGTTGAATAATCTAGAATAATCTAGGTTGAAGTCCTAAACTTTATAGTCTCCTTTTTATAAACTCAAGTAGAATAATCTAGGTTGAAGTCCTAAACTTTATAGTCTCCTTTTTGACAAATTATCAGCCAAAGCATTGAGTTTCATGCAAACACGATCGGAATAAGTGATCAAATCTAACTTACACTTGTTCTCATTTATAACTAATGCATTTTATTCATAGAGCAAAAATATGTAAATATATGTAAAAATTTGAAATAAACTTATTTGCAAAACTACTAAAATGTCATGTCAACCAAATAATCCATAAAGCAAGTTCATATATTGTTTGACTTTGACACATGACATGTACTAGGTGCAAGCATATGAAGACAATGTTTCTGGTACAACACACTACATAATGAAACAATATGATACAAATTAAAAAAGAGTCAAAATGTTTATATTCACTTTAAAGGCACTTTTCATCATGGATTTAATGTATTAATCAATAATGCATTGTTGAAACTTGAACATATATGTGTGTGTGTGTGTGTGTGTTATAGTTATGCTATGTTAAGTCATATAGTTAAATAAAAATATAGGAAGTGTAAGTTACAAAATAATTACTCAACTAATAAATTTAATAATGGTGAGAACTAAGAGATATATAGTTGTCATATCATTAAATTAAAATAATTCTACAAATATGAGGAGTGGAAATTTTAAGGAAAATTACAGTTTATAATAACCTTGAGTCTTAAAAAGTTGTTGAGCATCACCCATCTTATGTTGTTATGAAGAGCAATTATATATATATAACAAAAAATTGTCGTTTTGGACTTTTAATTTAGTTAATATTCTATTTAAGTACAATTAATTTTTTAAAACAAATTATTATATTTATTATTAAAAATATTTTAAATATAAATTAATTTAAATTTAAAATAAAAAATGAAATAAAAATTATTATTTGATTTAATAGAGGTTCACCATGAGAAACCATATTCATCATGTTAATCCAAAGCTTCTAATTTATTTATTTATTGGTTATAGTTTAGTTGTTTTTTGTTTTGATTTTTTTTGGGCATATTTCTAGTTAAAATTGTTCGAAATTTAAGTAGCATTTTAAAGAACAAAAATTCATTTTTTTTTGTTTATTAAATTCCTAAGGAAAAACTGTAAAACATAAAATAATTAAAAAATAAAGTTTTTACCATAAAAATATTCATAACAAACATGCTACCATTGCAGATAAATGAAAAAAAAAAAAAATTATTGTTTTTTTGGGGTGGTTTTGAAGGGTTTTCTTGGTGGTTTTTTAGGTTGATTTTGGTCTTCAGGGGTTTTCTTGGTGGTTTTCTAGGTTGTTTATTGTGGTTTTCAAGGGTTTTCAAGGTGGTTTTTTGTGGTTTTCATGGTGGTTTTCGTGGCTTTTTTTGTAGATTTTGTATGGTAGGTTTTTTCCAAATTAATTTACTTTATTTTCCAAGAAAAATTAAATAAAAGAGACAAAAATGACAGCAAACCTACCTTGGTTGGAGCCTCTCATTGTTTGGTGGGGTTGATGGGTAGCTAGATTGAGTTCCTTCATCTTGGTTGAGCTTAGAAATCTTTCGTCAAACTCCTTTTTCCTCCTGCTATGTGCAAAATGGCTTGTGCAGATTGCTGCTAGGGTTTTTAATAAGCAATAAGACTCGGTCAACCCATAACACTTGATCAAGACATAGAGCTTAATCGAACCGTATAGCGCGATTGAGCCTCTAACTTGAGTTAGAAATGAACTCGATTGAGGGTTTATTTAAACTCTCGATCGAGCTATTTTCAGGCCCCTAAGTAGCTTGATTGAGTGCTTAAAATTGCTCAATCGAACATCTTTTTTTCACTGAAACGTGCCCTCTCTTTGCCAAAAATTCAAACCCAACTCCATGCACCCACCCAAAAAAAATATATATATATATATATATCATTTTATGTTTAAAAAGGACTATTTGTTAATTATTTTATTTAATATAAAAATACTATAGTTCAATTATTAGGTGTTTTTAGTCCTTTTTGTGGGTATATTTTTCTCTTAATTTTGTGTAAAATTTGATAGAGATTTGTTGCAATCATAATTTTGAGGCTAGTTGAGGCTAGAGTCTCTTTTCTAGGAGGCTAGTTGGTCAAGTCCACATTGGATGGCTTTGATATCGTCCGAAGTGTATCAATGCCATCATCTGGTCCGTGTTTCTGATGAAATTTTGTGTGTGCATGAGCATCCGTTGGGATAGAAACAATCAATTTCAAATTGTTTTCCCTCCTTTCTATGTGGTGGTTTCTCGAGATATCATTCTTCCAAGGCTTGGATCAGTCATTCAATTTTGAAAATAGGTTGGTGGTAAGAATTGATGCCTTCATATGGAGGTTGGCCCATCATTTAATATTTATTTTTCTCGAGTGGTCTTGTAGTAAATTGGTTAGTAACTATTGGATCTTGGGCTTTGAAGTTGGTGGAGTCCCTTGATTATGTGGTATATTTATTCAACTGATATTAGGATTGTGCAAGGAACCTTTATTTTCCTACTAGTGTTTTGACTGTTACCATGGGTGTGGTAGTTGGCCATGAGGTGATTTTTTTATGCAAATTTATGAGCCTTTCTCCTGGGAGAATTTCGACTAGATTTCCTTTGGTGGGATTGATACTAGAGGCGATTGTCATTAATCCATCTGGTCATTGGAAATTTGATTTCATGTTCTATTTTATTAACTGGATTACAAAATTCCTGTTTAATATTGATGTGATTCATACATGGGCCCACTATAGGTATCCACACTTAGGTAAAGCATATGCCTTAGTGGCATCCTGACTAGCTTCCAACTATTATTACCATCATTGGTGGCTTGTTAGCAGTTCAGTGTCTCTCAAATCTAAAATCTATCATAGTTTGTACACGTGTTGGTTGATGTCCCCTCCCTAGAGGGAGTGGTTCTCGGGATATACTGTCACAGGATCTATCTCCCGATACTTTGATATATATCACCATTCAGGCGTAAGAATAGGATTTTGAAGCATCTCTAGAGTATTCTGATAAGCATAATGGGGATCCAAATGTCATAGAGGAAGAAATTATTGGACTCTTTGCAGGTCAGGCTTCGCATATTTATACAATGGGTGGTGGCAAAAAAAAATAACAAGGCTTTCAAGGCAATGGAATATGCTCAAGTACTAACTCTCGGACTTGACACATATTGGGACAACGTTGATAGATTAAAACAAAGGGCTATGGAGGGGAGGTGCCAATTCACCAGGATGTTAGGAGAAAAAATTAAGACATGGGCAGATTCCAGTTGGATGAAGCTACTGAAATATTGGCTAAAGTTTAGTATATTGTTTAATGTGTCGATATGTTTCCACTTTCTTAGCCATGAGGATGCGAGTTGATTGTGGCTTCACCATGGGTTCACGGTAGGGGATTTTTGACACTTTAGCAGTGACATGTAGGGTTTAACCCTTTTAAGGAGATCCCACATAGAAATATCATTTGGGGAAAATTACCTAGTTTACCCCGCAAATTATGGAACAAACCTGCAATTTCTTCCATTGCAAAAACCAATTCGAAATTATACTATTGGAATGAAGGTGGTTTTGGTCAGCTTGGCGAGAGGATGGCTTGGGTACTAGTGGAGCTGGACTATCATGGAGGGCTCTTAGCGAATTTGCAACTCATTTGGGGACCATATTCATTAAGACTTGGCATGTATTATTGGGGGATGTTGTTTATATGCCTTTTGTGCCATGATGCAGGCCATTTACTTGCTACATGTCCTTTGGGGGCGTGAGACTATGGAAGCCCTTTTTATCAGGCCGATGCATGTACACAATTAGAGGCATTATCGTTGGATACTCATAATGCACATGGACCTGAAGAGATCCTCACTAATCCAAGTATTTCCCGGATTTCTCAAAATCAAAATCATGTTTCCGTGATAAATGATTCTTTATCTGGGGGTTTGGAGGATATTCTGGCACCTAGTGGGGTTAGTAGTGAGTACTCTATAGATGCAAAATCCTTTATGGTTCAATGTGTTGGTCCTATAAATATCTCCTCATTATTTAGCTTAAATGGATATCTATTCTCCTTTTTTCACTGCTATAACTCAGAATAGAGGGGGGAAATGGGATTTGGGACACGAATCATTGGGACATTCTGAGCCTTTGGCAATGGGGAGTGGCCATATTAGGGGTAGGGATTATTCACCATTGTCTCTGGATAAGGAGCTAGAAGAATTTTCTCAAATAGATTTTTTTTTCTATGGAACCTACTGCGATTAGAAAATCATATTTTAACTCAAGTGATGTTCATGTCTATCCGCCTAAACATAAAAATGTCACAACTAGGAAGAAGAAAAATACCAAATACAAGAAAATATCTTCTTGTTCATAGACATCTATGGGTTTTCATAATGCTTTTATGGAGGATTCAGAGGCACAATTGAATGTGGATCTTGACTACATATCTGGAGATATATTGATAACTAATTATTCTGGTTCTTGGGTCCTTAGAGGGGATTTTCTCGATGCACGGGCCCCCCCATCATTATATTTTCCCTCAATATCAGGGGCTTTGGAACTGCCCAAAAATCACACTCCCTCAAGGAACTCTTCAATAGGGGAATTTTGAGGTCTAAAATGGGCCTCCTAAGGAAATTATAAAATAATTGTGGAAATAATAAAATAATATTAGATTACATCATCAAAGTTTACAAAGAAAAAAGAAAAGACTATTTTTTCAACTTAACTCATATAGGTTTACTCAAATTTCGAGCGGAAAGACTCTTTGGATGCAGAATTTGATTCTTCATCCAAGGAGTACCCATGTTGCATACTTTTGATGGACCCTTTTGCAAGGAAAAATGAGAAATAGATGAAAAATATTATTGCAATCACATTTTTTCATGTATTTCTCATTAGACTTATATCAGGGTCCAACAAAAGTATGCAACATGGGTACTCCCTGGATAAGAAATTAAATTTTGCATCCAACGAGTACTCCTGCTCAAAATCTGAGTAAAACCTTAGGGAGATAAGTTGAAAATACGAGTTGAAAAAGTAGTTTTAATATTTTTAATACTTTAATATTCTTTAATATTTTTACTTTTTACTCCAAAAATGGTGAATCATCCCCCATGGTTGACATCATCATCTTGAATCCTATTGGTTCTTATATAGTTTATTTTGGTTGTACATTTTTCTTAGGAGACCTATTTTAGACCTCAAAATTTCTCTAATGTATGTGTTTCCACCCATCAGTGGTGCTCTTGCAGGAGACTATGGTCTCGAGAGAACCATCTTGGGAATCCCTCCTAAAAATCTGCCCTCATTGGTTTGTCTATGCGGCAAGTGCATCGGGTTTGTTTGGTGGAATGGTTGTTTTGTGGAATCTTAGGAATATTAAAATTATGGCCTATATTTCATGTGCAGGTATTGTATTAAATGGTTATGTGAAGGGTTCATAGACACGAATACTTATCATTAACACATATGCTCCATATAAAGGACACAAATAATATTGGGACCATATTGATAAGTGTCAGATCCTTAACCTAAACTCTCTTATACTGTTTGGAGACATGAATTTCACTTTGGGACTAGATGAGGTTTGGGGTGGCAAGGCCATGACAAATCCACTCGAATAATATTTTAGAGGGCTCCTTAATTACTTCAATATTAAGGACATTTCCCCAAGTCTAATTGCTCCCACTTGGCGTAATGGACACATGAGGTCTGAGGGTATATCTAAGTGCCTTGAATGATTCCTTGTGAATGCGGCTATGGCCAGCAACATGAATGGGATTAAATCTTCTATCATTCCTATTTTTATATCTAATCACAACCTAATCATTATGTTATGGGATGGGATGACAAATCATAGGGCCTTCACATTTAAATTCAACTACTCTTGGTTTAAGGATAAATCATTTGACAAATTGGTTCATAGATGTTGGTAAAATTATGTGCACCCATTAGATCGGGGGGCTTTGGACTGTCTGGGACATAAACTGAGGGCTTTGAAGCATGCGGTACGAAATTGGGAGGATGGAAAAAAGAAAAATCTAAGGCGAGATTTTATGCATATTGAAGATAAACAGGACACGATTTCTAACCCTAGTAACCCTAATTATTTTTCTGATTCATACAAGAAGAAAGTGTTGACATTGGAATCTCGGAAAAAACATATTCTACTATTACAGGAACAAGAATGGTAGTTAAATAGCATGATCACATGGGTAGTTTTCGGTGATAAAAATACTAATGTTTTTCACAAACATGAAACTATTAGAACGAAAAATAATGACATTTGGAATTTGTGGGATGAGGTTGGTAAATATATCACAACCCAATCTAATTTAGAACAATATTCCATCAATTTTTTCAAGAATCAATTTTAAGAGAAGGATCGAACATTTATGGCTCAGATGGATTTTATAAATCAAATGTCGTGTATGTTTTCTAACAAGGACAATTATCTACTAGGGAAGTCAACCACAAAGGAGGAACTCCATGGGGTCATGTGTTCCATCACCAAGGATAAAAGCTTTGACCCAAATGGATAGGGTGTAGAACTGTTTATTCATTTTATAGATTTGATGGGGCCCGATCTCCTAGAGACCACAGAGGAATAAAGAATTAAGGGCTATATTCTAGGAGTGATCAATTCCACTTTCAATGCCTTGATGTATAACAAGGAACACCCCTCCTATTTTTCTGATTACAGGCCCATCTCTCTGTGTAATGCAATTTAAAAAATGATATAAAAAATCATTGCCAATAAAATGAAATCAACATTATCTAAACATATCTCACAGGAGCAGTTTGGATTTCTTGACCATAAGTTGATTCAGGATGCAATAGCTATCACTTAGGAATTTTTACAGTCTATTAAGATCCAAAAACAAAAACATGTCTCATGAAGATTGATTTAATTAAGGCTTATGATTCCATAGATTGGGAATACTTGTGATTGACTCTCTTCAAGATTCAGATAAGTATACATAATTTTCTATGGATTATGGCTTGTGTTGAGACTGCAAACTTCGCCATAATCATTAATGGGATCCCTTCATCCTTTTTCAAGGCATCAAGGGGGCTTCGTCAAGGGTGTGCTTTATCTCCATTACTACTTATTTTGGTTATTGATGGGTTAAGTTGGAAGATCTCAAAGGAAAGGAACAAGGGTTTGTTTAATGTGATTAACATTATGGGGAACATTCACATCTCCCACATGATGTTTGTGGATGACTTGATTCTAGGCGGCGAGAGTAATATTGAGGAATGGAGACATATGCAATCGATCCTTTCTATATTTTTTGGGGCTACTAGAATTTTCATGAACAAAGGAAAATTATCTCTTATAGCAAAATCCAAAGATGATTTGGTGTGTTCGAAGATTTTCCACATTTTTTAGATTATAATGATTAATATTGACTCTAGATTTAGTTACCTTGGTTACACATTGAAACCGAACAAGTATGGGAATCGGTACTGGGAGTGCATGTTACATAAATTTGAGAAGAAACTAGCAGCTTGGAAGTACAGGTGGTTATCTCTTGGAGGCTGATTGATACTTATCAAATCAATCCTACAAAATATGTTTTTTCATTGGATGCATTTATACATGCTTCCCAAGGAAATTATTCATAAAATTGATACTATTATGGCCTAATTTATTTGGTTTGGAAACATCATTGGGAGGAAATATCATTTGATCTGATTATCGATTATAGCATGTCCGATGCAGACTATTGGATGGGGTATTTTAGATACAAAAATATTTAACCACTCTTTGGTCATCAAATCACTATGGAGGGTGCTATATGGGAATGGTAATTGGAAAAAAATAATATCGGGGAAGTATCTTCAACACATTGAAGCAGCAAAATGGATCAGGGAAGGGGCACAGGAGAAAAATGGGGCATCATACATCTAGCACAATATTATGAATAATAAACACTAGCTCTTTGCTGGAATGATATGGGATGTTGACGATGGGAAGAAGATCAAGGTGGGTCTAGACACCATTAAGGGCATGGATAGATTTCACACATTGACTGCTCCTTTGTTGTTACATTTACTCAATTTGGGTATATTTTATATTTATCGGGCTATTTCTAGCCTAAACATCCATATCGGTACTTGATCATGGTTTTCAACGAAGGAATTGGGGTTTTCATGTAGTTGTGTGAGATAATGGAGGGAGTACACTTACTGGTTAAACCAATTTGATGAATTTATTATCAAGTCAGAGGATAAAATGTTTTAGGTGGGCCCATATAAAAAGTATTAGATTACAATCAAAGACATACAGTCCATATTTTCTATGGAAACAACAACTGACAAATTCTTGTGGTATCAAAATATTTCATACTGGGATATTCTAATGAAACTAAAATATTTCAGTTTGTTGGTTATCCACAAAAAAGTACTCACTTGGGATAATTTAACCCATAGGGGGTTTTATAGTTCGGGAATCTACATATTATGTATGGAAATTATGGAGTATGTGCATCACCTATTTTTGTTACGTCCATTTTCAATTACAGTGTGGGAAGGAGTATTGAATATGATCAACATTAATGGAAAATACGAGCAGGGCTCAATTGAGGAATGTCTTTCATATTGGTTTGTCTCCAAAAATAAGCATGAAACCTTACCCTTTTACATATTGTGGGTGTCTGGAGGTGTAGGAAGGGAAATATATTTGAGCATTAAGCTCTATATGTTTGAGAAACTATCATTAATATTGCTACTTATTTTGGGGATATTGTGCCAAAAAAAATGAAATAGCGCAACAAAAACATTCAACTAAAAGACATTTGGAGGGAGTTTCCTGTTGTATTTTTCAATGGGGTATGTGTTATAAGAATGTGTGGACGTGAGGCTTATATTTTCATAAAGCATTGAACATTCTATCAATTATGGCGAGAAGGAGGGATGGTTAAAAATAGTCGGTCTGAACTAATTACCCTGTGGGGAACCTTACTCTATGCAAAATGGTTTGGAATAAAGACTATAAAGGTTTATGGGGACTCTAAAGTAATAATATATTGGGTTAATGCATCTACACATTTCAATACATAAATTTTACCAGCCTAGATGAGGTGCATCTAAACTTTATAGCAGACTTTTCTTCGTATCTCCTATATGCATTTGTACCGGGAACAAAACTGGGTTGCAGACTCACTGTAAAAAAGAGGAGTAACGGTTGAGGCAAGTAATATTCACTTTACTGCATTCAAATATAGTTCTTTGTTTTTTTAAGGAAATAGTTATATTTCTATTAAATAAGTTGGAATATGTCCAGAACCAATACATTCAACAACAGTTTCATTTCTAAATTCCTCCAAAATAGATCTGACCATAGGCAAAGAGTTTTCAAAGGTTTATGACCTAGATTTTGTACAACATTTAGCTTATATGTTCACCAAAAAAAAATATTAAACTTTACATGCTTGCATAATATCAAAAAACTACATATATATACTAACTAACATCTTCTTTTGGTGCTTGTTGTCCTACCTCTTCTCTCTTTTCCGCTTCGACCTCCTCTTGTTGGATTGCATCCTCAGGATCACTCTACACAACCACTTTTTGAATTTACATAGAAGGAGCTCCCTGGTTATCCCTAGCTTTCTCATTGTCATCACCCTCCCCTATATAAATTGTTTGTTTCAGAACTAAGACAATTGCAATTTCCAGTTCTTCTTCTGAATTCTCCACCTTCCGGTCCAAGTTCTAGATCTTCATCATGATGACATGCAATGTTTCCTAGAAAATCTCCATGTTCTTCCTCAGGCCTTCTAACTGACCCATCACAAGCGAAAAATATGACCTGTTTTCATTTAAAATTTTCCCTCCAATCCGTGAGATCATCGCTTCCACTTCATTCCTGAATGCACTAAAATTCTCTGTGGAGTCCCCCCCTTCATTCCCATATGGAGAAACCATAACCTTATCACAGAGAGGGTGAGATGCAATGCACAATGCGTATGCTCTCCCTAACCATATCCTTATAGATAGGATCAATTCCAAATTGACGGTGTTAGAGGTCGCATCTGAATCAATCATATTCATGTAATCAAATTTGATTCCATTGATTCTTGCTTCAAGAAAAATTCCCACGCAAAAAATCTGCGCCAATCCTCCTTAAATTTAGAAGGCACCATTCCTTCGCTACCTCTCTGCATTAAATCTTGGTTAACGAACTTCCAGTTGTCCTTATTCATGTCATGTTTATTCATAAATGTCCATCTGGAGGATGAAGGTTCTAACATATCTTTGGTCTTTCCTTCAAATAACAGATGTACCAGTATATACATTAAGAAATTATTCATCCTATCAATTAATTCACTCGTATCTGAGTTCTTCATGCCGATCGAGGATATCCAATGAATTAACTTCATGGGATATGACATTTTGTTTGTACACCCTCATCCACCTTAAGGTCACCTTACTCCAGGGTGAAAGCCATATTTTCTTGATCATACAGGGGCTCTCATTTTCCCTCCTTATATGGAAAAATTCTATGAATTCAAACTTATCCAACATTAAAAAAATTTATTTGCAAAATTGGATTTAAATCTTGATCCTTGTTTTTAGCACAACATATACATTTTTTAATAGTGATAAGGGAGTCCCCAAAAACAGATAATTGGGTTATTCCTTCGATTATTTCCAATCTCATCCCTTTCCATAATCCATATGTTTCCACCTAGTTTTTTATGGCTATTCCCAATCCCCCAAGAAATTTTTTTCCATTGGGGCAAAAAAATGCCCCTCCTGCTCCAGCCTCCCCTGGATTCCCTTTCACCGCTCCATTAAATAATAGTTGATACCTGCCCAAAGTTTCCTTACATTTCTCAAACTGGTCTCCATGCATACGAATGAGATATGACAATTTATTTTGGCCTTTGATTGAGAATCATTTTCTATTAATTTTATTTTTGACCTTAAGTCATTCTTTCGCTACCTCTGTATATCCATCCATATTACTAGATCAAACCCCTTCATCAAAACAACATCAAATAATAGGTGAGAGGCTTTCCAAGTTGTATCTGAGGCATTAGGATCTATTCCTATGAACATGATTTCTAGTGAGCCAGACCGCCTAACAGATTTATTTTAGAATGGAAATTCCAACACCTGGAAATAGTTGAAGATGAATCATAACTCCACAAAGGATGAGAGCACCAATTTTCAAACATTTCCGACCAATTAAATGAGATGGAATGTAGTTGGAAAATAGGCTATAATTCCTCCCTACAAACATTCAAGGTGAAGAGTAAGTGGTGGAAAACATGTTTAATGTATTCCTCTGTGATTCTACATAGAACACACCAAGATGGGCCCTAAATCTTCCTTTTTTTTCAAATTATCTCTTGCTAATATTTTACCATCAATCAAATCCCAACATAAGGTATTTACTTGCAGAAGTCCATCTTTGTTCCACACTCTAAACTAGATTTTTGAGTCCTGAGGATTCAGAAGTTGTTTCATCAAGATTTCATACCCATATTTTACCGTATAGTAACTTTTTTTACCTCCTTTACAAATTCTCTAATCAAATTTGTCAATAGCAATTGGTGCATACCCTTTAAGGGCCTTTGAAAACCATGTTCCAAGATCACAAAAACTGAGGGGGGATATCTAAGAAACACCAACTCACCCATTACCAAAAATTATCCCAAGCATAGATGTATGCCAATCTTGTTATCCCTTACAACTCCATCTATCTTTCCATTTCCTTCATCTCAGTAGATTCCCACAAGGTCTCCCTAGGAATTATACCATATTTCCAAATTTTGATACCGTAAACGCGTTACATGTAGGAGCGAGAGGACTCATTGTTGTGTAGTTTCAAGTAGAAAGGCTAGCTACACCCATGCACCTATGTAGATCGCATTAAGGAAAGTAGTTGGAATTGTCTCTGTGGGCACATGACTCAATTCTAGTCGTGTGGATGATGCATGGCTTGTGGAGGTGATGATGTTTATTGTTATCTCGAGGGTCGCTTGTTCCCCACTTTCCCACCCATATTTTCTAAAACCACCGAAGTTGAGGCTTTGCAAAGCTTCCATATTTCTATTCTCGTCCCTTCCCATCTTTCTTCCTTCAATATGAGTAGGTGACTCTTATGAAAGTACTTCCTCAGAAAGGCTTGCTTCCACCATTCCTTGGATTATGTCAGTAATATCCATAGCAACTTAGCTCCTAGGTCTAGGTTCATGAATTTTGGGTCTTTAATTATTAACCCCCCCCCCCACTTTTTTTGGAAGTCTGACTGTATTCCAATTTATCAAGTGAAAATGTTTCGCATTGTCTCCTCCTCCCTGCCATAAGAATTTTCTTATCATGCGACTGATACAGTTAATTTTTATTTTTGGAGCCAAAATACGAGAACCAATATATATGGGAAGAGAAGATAAGAAATATTTTATGATAATTGATTTCCCTGCAAAATTTAACCACCTTGCTCCCCAAGAATGAATTATTTTTTGAATTTTCGAAGAACCAATTCCTAGTCCTTGCCATATGAAGAACCTAGAGAAATTGGAAGACCAAGATATGGAAAATATCTCTAGCTTTTTGCTAACGGGAATCCGACGACATGAGATATTTCAATCGGGGTGTTTTCAGAACTATTCCATCTAAGAAAAAAAAATTCCTTGTTCACCAAGCCCCAAGAAAATCTGAAATAGCAATCCAAAACCTCTTTGAAATGGGAAGCGATGATTTTAGAAGCCCCCCTTAGGAGGAGAGTATCATCTGCAAACTGTGAGTGGTTAATATCCTTGACATTCCTAGCTATTCTTAACCCTCACAAGTTCTGTTAAATCTTTTAGCCATAATGATATATAGGAGAGGGGATAGAGGGAAACCCTTTTGTAAAACCCGAGAGGTCAAAAACAAAAGGGTCAAGCGACCATTAAAAAGGGGGGAGATACAGGGGAAACCAACACACACACTTGTCCAATGAACAAAATCTTGACTAAACCCAATCTTAGATAGTATAGAGAAAATAAAAGAGTGATTTACCCTATCAAAGGCATTAGCCATATCCAACTTGACGACCATTCCTTCATGTCTTTCTTCTTTCCTGAAGTGAACTACTTCTTGAACTAGAATGATATTATCCATTATATTCCTACTTTGCATAAATCCACCATGGTTCTCTGAGATAAAGGATGGGAGGGGTTTATGTATGTTGGCCATAACTTTGGTCAGGATTTTGTACGATGCATTACAAAGAGAGCTTGGGTGAAACCTAGAAAAATTATCTGGATTCGATTCTTTTGGAATAAGAGCCAGGAAAGTTGAATTTGTGCCTCCTCCCAATTTTTTCTTCTTGCGAGAAAAAATTAGCATTTTAAGGAGGTCAACTTTTATTAAGGACCAAAAGGCACATTAAAAACAAATAGGGAATTTGTTCTGGCCCTCGTTCTTTATCTGAATTGATCAAATTGATTGCCCTTATAAGCTCATCCTCCATGATTGGCTTCATTAGAACTAAATTTTCAGAATGGGAAATTAATGAAGGGGGATAACTTAGAAAGTCATTTTCCTGGTCCATGGGGACCTCCTCTTATGAATATAAATTTTTAAAATGTTGGAAAGCTTCTTTCTTAATTTCCTCGAAGTCTAAAATTTTTGGTTTATCTTCTGGGATAATTTATTTTACCTTATTTCTAACTCACCTTTATTTTGTCTATTTATGGAAGAAGGTAGTGTTCAAGTCCCCTAATTTTAACTAGGGACTCCTTGATTTGAGTCATCATAATTCTTCCTCATGTATGTTGGCTGCAAATATTTCCTTCATCGATTCTCTTTCTTTTCAGAGATGTCAATTTTCTATCGACGCCTTTTCTGTCATTTTATAATGAATATCCAGTTGATCAATAAGTTCTTTATTTTTTTTCCCTATAGGCTTGAATGTTTCCTTTAGCCATTTCCTAAGAATTTTTTTAACATTGTTAATCTTTGATTCCCATATGTAGGATGGAGAGATGTGGACCGATATTTTCCATGCTTCTATTATAATATCCTACACTCCTTCTTCTTAGACCCATGTTATATTAAAATGAAATTGAATTGGTCCATAATTTTTTGGTTTATCTAACTGCAAGGCTATTGGGTGATTATCTGAAATGCAATTTGAAATGACAAAGGAAAAGCATTCAAGAACTTTGAGGAGCCAACCACTACGTATCAAGAATTTGTCGAATAATGTCGCAATATGAGCCTCCCCAACCCTTGTATTTGTCTAAGTATACTTACCCACCTTCGGAGCCACATCTATCAAATTCCAATCTGATATCAAATCTTCCATATGATCCCTGAACGAATCTCGAACCAAGGATCCCCCTATTTTTTCTGAGGCCCTAAGCACTGTATTGAATTCACCTCATATTATGCAGTTTTGATACCTCCCTCTCACTCTTATCTCATCTATAGAGTCCTAGAAATCCACCTTTTTCCCATACAGAACGAAAGCGTATACATTTATCATAGTTTTTTTTTTCTTGCTTACCTTTTTATCTAATACTACCAATATCTATAACTCGTGCTTCTCATTCTCGACAAAAGAGAATTCAAAAAGGGACCGGAAATTACAATACCTCCATATGCACCTCTAGCCTTATGTACAATACCCATACTATCTCTCCAAAAATATCTAGCTAAATTGGAGACCTGTTGATCCTCCATTTTCTTCTCTTATAGAAAAAGAATCCAAGGGGGTTCTTGTTTTACAATATCTTTTATATCTAGGGAATTAACAGGGCTCCCAAAACCCCTAATATTTCAAGATAAAATAATTATTTTGAAATGGGGGTTTGCGTCGAGCCACCACCCTTTCCAGTTTTTCCTTTAGTCCCTTTGTTTTTCAATATATTTTTTATTATGGGTTGATTTCCCAATTTTTTATTCTACTCTACCTCTTTCTCCCTTAGGGTTTGATTATTTGGCCTTCCTTTACTTCAAGAGCTATCAGTCTCCTGACTACTACCTTCATCTTCCCATACAAGATTTTGGGCCATATTCCTTCTGAGTACCTCGATAATCTCCTTAGCCATATTCGATGGGATTTGTTGTTGAATATGGGTCTTTTGTTTGGGAGACAATGCATTTCTGGATGTCCAAATAAAAGGACTATCTTGGAGGAGTGTTTTCCTTCATTTCTCCCTCCTCCATTTCTTCTTCTTTGTCCCCACTATGAACTATGTCTTTGCCTTCTCCCTAAACTTCCTTGTTCTCACTGAACTCTTTATCTTTATCCTACACATTAAAGGGATTTGGAAATGTTGTTGTCATGTTATATCTTTTATTCATTGGGGTTTTAGCTCCCACAACAGGGACCTTATTCGCCTTCCTCTTATGTGTCTTCCATTGGCCTTCAACAGGTGGAGGGTTTTCATAACTAGAGGTTGGAGGATTCTTCGAGCAATCCCGGATGAAGTGACCATATTCATGGAAATGCCTACATTTAAAGGGGATTTTTTCATAGTAAAAAATCTATCTGTGTTTCCAATATCCCATGGTTAAGTTGACTTTAGCTAGGAGCCCTTTCTTCAGTTCCACTTCCAGACATATATTTGCACAAGAAAACTGTGACCCCATCAGTTCATCTTTATCTATATATTTTCCAACCCCCTTGTCAATCCCCCTGAGGTAGTCATCGGTCCAACATGACAGAGGGAGACAAGGGAGCCTCCAGACCGGAATCATTGTTGGGACATCTTCATCCACGTTGAATTCAAGTGTCTGGTTATTTAAATACATCCCTTGAGACCCAAAAAAATAAAGACCATTACAAAATGTGACATCTCTATCCTCATAGAGCTCAAACAAGAATGTGAAAACACCATTTCCAACTGCAAATATTGTGATGTTACCTTTAATTTTAGGCTTGCAGGATCTTTCAATCCATGACTTGAAATATTTCGGTGAGGGCCACATGGACGTGAATATCCCTATCAGTGTTTTCTTAGAGTAATCCAACGTGGTGCGCGTAGCCCCAATCAGGAGAGCAATGTCTCTGACTTCCTCATTTCTTACTTCCTCATTTCTTGTCAAAAATTTGGACTAATTATCGATAGTTTTATAACACTTTGGCAGAGAGGCCAACAAAGCCTGTAATTCTATTACCACATCTTCCGGAGAAGGGGGGAGGGGAGGGGAAAGGCTCCCTTCTGCATATTCCATCAACTAGGGTTTAAGCAGGGGATCGGAGCATAACGCAACATTCAGAGTGAATAGGGTTCTTTAATCAATGAAGGGAATTTATATATCTTGTAGTATTAATTCGTAATTTTCATTAATTTAATCGTCAATTATTTTTTTTATTTTGTGACAATTGTTATTAAGGAGATGGAATATGTACCTTTTTTCAAACAAATGGTCCGATTTAGCAAAATTTCATGAGGTCCAATGGGAATTCTTTGGTTATACTAGATGAATTATCTGTAATAGGTTTCTAGTACTTTGTGAAAGAATGTATAATGTTCCTTTGCCTATAGTTGATGTGGAAGTATAATTGAAACAAGTTATTTTAATGACTTTTTTATCTAACGAAAATATGATGTCTTTTTCGACTGGAAAAAAAAGTAGAATTTTAGGGGGGGGGGGGGGGGGGGGGGGTAATTAAACTTATTTAATTTAATGTAATAAGAAATTAGAAGATGGATAGTATTTTGTTTTGATAATTATATTTCTTTAGTTTGTACGTTTATTTTCAGTTTCTTTCCATGATGTATTTTAACTCTTTAGGTTCAATAATAATAGGTAAGGGAGCACCATAATGGTTTTAAAGGAAATCTATATTTGTTGTAAAGTAGGAGAAAAATAGATATTTTGGATCATTGAGGTTGCCTTATTTTGTTCTTGAATGTGGAGTTAGATAGAGTCAATGTTCATATGCAGGAGTTAAAATAATGATTTTGAGGTTGAAAATATTTTTGTGACAAAATAAATGACATATAAATAGTTAAGATCAAGGACAATGGTCTTAACTTCAAACTTCAAATTTTGAAAGTTGAAGATAAAATACCTTTTTTGTTGAGAGACATTTGAAAGAGAAAGTATTAAAGGATATTAAACTAACTAGTAACTGAAAGAATTAATAGGACTAGGTGAATGACAAGACTAAAGATTTTATTAGCATGAGTGTCCCTAGTTTGTATATGAATATTTCAAATACTATGGCATACAACTAAAGATATTTGAAATAATATAGGATTTTTGTATGATGCCAAATCTCTCACAAATTTTATTGTCTTATATAAATGGTGTTTTCTCTTTAAGGTAAAGGATAGTGATAGATTTGTTTATTATTTTTATGTCTTCAATAACTTGGTCAGTTGAAAATGAATTGCAGTGATGATGAAGTGAAGGATTATGAGAAATGCATAACTTTTCTATGTAGTCTTTTGAATTCTTGAGAAAACTTGATTGTGGCTATAAGTGGAGTCGCAAATGTGGAGAAAATCAAGAGGGATAATGAGATTGTTTGTTGATTGCAACAAGAGGAGATGGAGAGAAGAAATCTTGAAATGAGCATTGATTTAAAAGTTTTCAATGTAAGTAGCGGTTGCTATGAGGAGAAAAATAAGGAGAGTTTTAGAGGAAAAATTGCTTGTCAACCTAGGAGGAGACAATATTTGTTTTGTTAAAGGAGTCATAAAAAAACAAAAGAAAAAAATTCAAGTCTAAATTTTCAAACAGGAATAAGAAAATAAGGTTGAATATTCTTTTAGGAATTCTAATTATGTGGATATTGTTTATCTCTCTTCTATGTGCTCTTGAACCAATGTTTAAGAAGAAGCATGGCTAATTGATTTAGAAGCTTACTTCTATATGGATCCGCATATGATATGTTTGTGTATTATGAATAATTTCATGGAGATCAAATTATATTTATTTGAGATATTCTCAAATATGAAGTCATTGGATGCAATTGTGCAAAGATCAAATACTAATATAGAATGGAAAACCATAAACCTTATCTATATAATTTGTAAACATTGGCATGAAATTTCTCTTAGTCAATCAAATGATTATGCATGTTTATCCGAATTGGATCATTATATTGTTTTTCATCCATCTCGATGCATTTGGATTGGAAAAAGTGGAGGAATAAGCTCACGAGACTATTTTTACCGACAGGATCTAGTTTGGCAAAACAGGGCATGAAACCTTTCGAGAGTGTTTTGAGATCTTACCAATGGTGCAAGAATCATGTCCATCAAAATTTGTATGAAAACTTTATGCCACTCAAAAGTTGACCTTCCTATTTTCACACCTATAGTTCAAGAGGATGTCACGTCAGCCTCCATTATTCATGGAAAAGGGGCTAGCCACATGATTATGATGTAAAAGACTCTAGAAGAGTCTATATTGTAACTCTAGTTAAGATTTGATGTAATCAAAATTAACCACTAGTAGGCTATCAGGTCGTGTTATAACCGAGCCACTAGGAGGAAGAGGCATTCCATTCTTTCGAGAGAATTGTGTTCCATAGTTGAGCAAAGATAGCCAATAGAGATAGGAGGTATAGCATACAGAGAGGATTTGTGCATTGCAGCAGCCCACGTGCCACAGACATTACTTCTTTGTACTTATAACCATATTTCTAGACAGAGAAAGCGAGTGAAACGACCTCACCTTCTAGTTGGGTTTCTCCTGAAAGGGTTTCCCAGAGAGCATATCTTGTGTCTTGTGTGTGTGTGAGCATATTTTGTCATTATCTAATTTTTTGTATAATTTTCATTCGCATGCATGCACTAATTACAGTTAAATATACAAATTCAGAATTTTAATAAAACTATAATAGTATAAAATTTTAATATTTTAATATATTATTATCAGATCAACTATGACAAATTGTCCAAAGGAATATCCACAATGGTTTACAGATCACATGTGTTGAAGGTACAATATTTACAAAAGGAAGTAAGGGAGTGCAATTTGGAACATTGTACAAGTTGTATGCGACTACTCAAGTAATGGATAATGATAATGTGGTATTGACACAAAAGATCAAATTAATTGGAGCATAATAAAAACATTCATGATTTTGTGGCAATGTAGGATGGGGGATCCTAGTGTATAAAGACTATGGTAATTGTGAATCGAGAATATTTTCTACAAAATTGAAGGTATAAATGATCTTTTCAATTTTTTTAAGGCTTGTGAGCTTGAAAATAAGAGGAGGGTTCAATTCAAGAATATTTTCTACAAAATTGAAGGTATAAATTATCCTTTTAAGTTTTTTAAGGCTTCTGAGCTTGAAAAATAGAGGGGGGTTTAATTTTATTTGAGCAACTACAAATATTAACAAGTGCTTGAGATGCAATGCCATTTCCATTGGAAATCAAACTACTTTATCTCTTTCATTGATGAGTTCTTGAGGATGTCATGGGTTTAGTTCATGTAGAATAAAAGGATACTCTTAAAAAATCATATTTGTTTCCTTGGTTGATTCAAGGAAAAGTGGAAAGAAGGTGAAGAGCTCAAGCAATGATAATAATGGCAAGTATTATTCCAAGTAGTTTGAGACATTTTTCAAAGCATGGGGAGTTAAATTTAAATGACTATGTTTCCACATAGTCCCATGAAAAATGGCTTTCTTGAGAGGTTGAATTAGACATTGATGGAGCAATCATAGAGCATGAGAGTGGATGTTGGTTTGTGAAAATAATTTTGGGTTAAAGTGGTTGCTACAATCAATTTTTTTAGTGATAGATGTAACAAACCCCTTATCTAACTCGATAACTAGAGGTGGTTACTAAGTTAGCTTGAGTCCCAAATTGCATTTATGAGAATGGGTTTTAAAATTTTATATATTTTTTCCTCATCTATGAAGTAATGGTTCATCTGTTTCACATTAGCGCCATATATCGTCTTTATCAATTGAGCTCTAGAATGTTATGATAGCAAGAGAATTGCAATAAATATTCTAGTCCTCTTCATGCAAACATGTGGAAAGGGAGTTAAACCATATAGCAAAAAAGCTACCAAAACAAGGGTACAGTAGACAACAAGGATCTCTTGCATGACACTCATCAAATATGGTGTAGAGGAATCATTGTCCCAAGATGGAGAGAACTATGGGAATCAAATATCCATATCTTGAGGCATCTCAACTTTGGCTAAGTCACTGGACCTACAATTCACCCCATGTTTAGAGCATAATGCTCATCCTCCTCGACCCATGAAGGATTAAGCTTCAAAACCAGAACTATGGCAGCCTTATCCCTACAGAAGGATAGGGTAGGGGCCTTCCTAAAGAGCAAGGAGAACCATTTAGAATCTTAACAACAACAATATTTTCATGACAAGAGGTCTTCCTTGGATGTAAAAGAGTACCCTTAAATGACATGGCTTTAGTTGGGATGGCCCCTTCCAAAGTGGAAGCTTTGGAAACTGCAAGGGAGGAAGAGGTTGTCCCTCTTTTCTATGAATTTCCATTATACTGCAAAGGAGGTCGTACCATACACATGCTTGATATGGGATGAAGGAAATAGAACTATGGGGATGTGTAAATAGAGGATAGCTAGAGAGTTGTAAGATCTTCAAAAGTTGAAAGCTATGTGAGAATGGTAGGGCCAAGTTGAATGAACTATGCTTTTGTGGTTTGGATCCATGGCAGCTAGGGAAAAACCCTAGCTACATCCTAGAAGCTGACACAAGCACCGATATTCTAGTGGAAATACCTTAAATATTTATTTCCTATGTCTTTACTACAAATCTTGAAACCAACAATATCTAGAAATATCAAGCATGGGAGCATGAGAATAAGTAGCATAATGCTTCTCAACAATTCTTGAACTTATTTTGTGGTGGAAATCTACAGTGGTTTATATGGGTGATACATTCAGGTACTTTAGTACTATAAAGCACATTCAAGTAATGATTAATATCCTTGTAACCGCCACATGGCTCACTCCTTTCAAGAAAAGAGTTGTTAGACTTTAGTTGTGAATTAGAGCAATTTCATGGGAAGCAGTTAACTCTAATCTAGTAGGAGTATAAAGTGGACCAATACAAAAAAAAAAGGTAGTGAAGGGATACTCTCAAGTTGAGGGTGTTCATTATGAGAATACTTTCTCTCCCAAATGGCCTCTATTGGGTTGTCATTGGTAATTGGATATGGTTATCATTTGGAAATGGAATAAATAACATGAATACAACATTTCTCCATGATGACATGAAATAGGAAATCTTAATTAAGTAACTAAAATGATTTATGGTAAAAGGGGGAAAGTAAAATGTTTGGCAATTCAAGAGTTCATTATATGGATTGAAGTAGTGCCTGAGACAATGTTAATAACGGTCTAACAAATATGATGTGGTATAGAGGTTTATAAAAATTGATGCAAATTGTGTTTACTTCAAACAAAAAAGGTAATCACTTCATTACTATTGTCTTAATATATGTTGATACAATTTTTTTGAATAATAGAATTAAGTAACTAATCAAGGAGAACAAGTCTCAAGTGTCATGTGAGTTTGAATTTGGTGAATTGTACCATTTATTGGAAATTGAGGTGAATAAAGACAACCAAAAAAATATGTTGTTTACCAACTAAAGAAAATAAGAAAACAATATATTTGAGATTTTTAGGATGAAGAAGTTTAAATTGGTTTTTCCGGTGTCGAGTAGGAGTGTATTGTTCAACTTAATATGCATCGTCAGAGAAATGATAAGAAAAAGACATGGCAAGAGCGTCATTTTCTAGTGTAGTTAGTATCCTTATGTATGTTGCAATGGTGTACAAAACTAGTCTTTGAACATAAATAGAAATTCTAATGTATGTTGGAATGGTGTACAAGACTAGCCTTTGAACATAAATTAAAATTCTAAATAGGTAAATGAAAAACTCAAAAAAAATTATTATAAAATATTTAAGAGAATATTTAGGTTTTTTTTTGTTTTTTTAAATAATAACTTCATTTCTTAAAAATAAAATTACATCAATCAAATACTAAACAGCATTCATGTTCAAGCCTACAACAAATCATATATGACACAAAGTATTCTATCATTATAATAAATAAATAAAAATAAATAATCTTATGACTCTCGATCCATTTATATGACAAATATTCCTCACCACAACGATATACAAACTTTTCACTCAACAAAGTTGAAACAAACTAAGGAAATTGTAATTGTATATATTAACAACATAATAAAAACGACACTTTTTTTTTCAAGATGAGAAATAGTAGAAAATACAACAATTTGCACTTATATTAAAAAAAGGGAGGCATGATAATTTTTTTAAAATGATGGCAATGAAGTTGATGCTCACACTTTCCAAAAAAAAATAAAGGGTCAACCAAACCTTTAGATATTTGGAGATTCATTCTTCTTGATAATTTAAGTGGTTTAAAAATGAGTTTATGTTAACAAAAATTTATTATGAAACCACTTTAAGGATACTTTTATTTTAAATTTGTTATCGAGTTGCAAGCTACTTTTCCAAAGAAAGGTGTCCTAGTTTAGTTTGAAGATAGTGGATTAGTTTATAATGGAAGATGAGGAAGAATTCTATTGAGGATATTTAGGGGACTATGAGGAAGATTTACCATGTCTTTATGCTACTAAGGATATGAAAGCAACAAGTTTCTATTGCATTTTGACTTTACAAGTGATGTTGACAATGAAAAATCCATGAGTTTTTCAGCATTTATGCTATTTGGAGTTGTAAGTTAGAAGATTAAGAAGTTAACATGTGGTTCTCTTATTTAGTAGTAAAGCAAAGTACATTGAAGCATCCAAGAAAATGACATAGTCTCAATAATCATGTTATGATATTTGATATGAATAACTTTATGATATTTGATATGAATAACTTTAAATATCTATTGGTCATAACACTTAGAATACAATTATTTGAAAAAAAACTCCAAACTCTATTTAAATTTATAAATAGTGAATATCATAAGTAAATTCTATTTATAGTGAAGTTTATACTAAAATAAGTCTAATAAATACAATAACTGTAATTGAAATAGTGACTAAAAAATAAATTCAAATATATTCAAAAGTTGACTTTATCAGCCTCTTCCTAACCATATATGGCCCACATATAAAATTTCATTTGTCATTTAAACCATTAACCCAATCCAGATGCCTTATAACTCATCCATTTGCATTTCTTCGGGTTAAATTTAATTAACGCATAACATGAGGTAAAAAGAAGGTTACATTCACATCCAAAGGTAGGATAGGATAAGTAGAATATTAAGTAATCTATATAGAAGTAGTTAAACAAAAATAAAAATAAAAATTTAATTTTTAATGGTATTGTCAAAATATATTATATTTTAGAGTTTTTGGTTGAAATTTGGCTAAAATGTTTTGGCCAAATCTTAATTTTAGTGATTTAAAATAGGTTTTTGATTATATATATATATATGTGTGTGTGTGAATTCAACATCTTAAAAAAGTTTTCGAAATACTTAGATTATGAAGAGTTTACAATTCAAACTTTTGATATTAAAAAATCTTTCAAATACTTAGATTATGAAGAGTTTACAATTCAAACTTTTGATATTAAAAAATCTTTCAAAGCATAGAACAAATAAATTACATTATTTTTTAATTATAATAATATACATCAATTAATTATGGTAATGTAATAAAGATAGGAAGGAAGGAAATTATTTTAAAGTCCAGGAAACTAAAGATAGCTTATAAGACAGATTGTTTCTCCATTTAGCTCTTGTATTAAGTGATTTTCTTGTGAAGTCACAGGCTCCCAGCTTCTCCACAATCGTTTATGAGACAGATTACTTCTCCATTTGGCTCTTGTATTCAGTCATTTTCCTGTGAAGTCTCACACTCCCAGAGTCTCCACAAACCCCTAGCTAAATAGATTATCCCAAGAGCTAGTTGCAAGAATATCTTCATAACTTGTTATTTTTCAAAGCCTCACATTCTAAAATGAAATATTTTTCTACCTTTCCAGCGCCTTATTACCGTGTTGATGAATAAAATTAATAATTAAACAATAAAGAAGAAAATCAAAGCCATATGGTTCTGCTGCAAAGGTGAGCATCGAAAGCTGTGACAACTTAGCTGGTTTGCTTGAATGTATTCAACCCAATTCATATCCCCGATGCATGTAACGCCCGCTGCCAGCATACAGGCCGAATGTGAAATCAATCATTAGTTTTAATTGAATGAATTACCCGTTAGTGTCTCTGATACGAAAAAGTTTATGTCTCTGATACGAAATAGTTTGGTTGGCTGGTGGATTCGGTGGACTCTCGAAACCATGCCCAAATATTCCGACTTCCAAGACTTGCAAAGTGATCACAGCTATCTTAGGATTTGCCACTGAATTTGAATTTAAAAGCAGGAGGATGCTCATGGATTTTTTCCGCTGGGATTCTTGGCTACCATTTTCATTTATTTTACTTCTTTACTGTACGCTCGTTTTCATTATATGAGACATATTTGAGGCTCTGCAGTGATGGGAATCAGGTGTTTAAATTCCAAGGCAGCTTCATGGCTCCCCTGTTTAGCTTTTGTTGTTACATATTGTTGTGTTGGAGTAATTTCTGGTGAGCCCGCACCTGAAGTTACCGCCATGTTTATATTCGGCGATTCTCTGATCGACAATGGCAACAACAACTATATAGCCAGCATTGCCAAAGCCAACTTCTTGCCCTATGGAATAGATTTCCTTGGAGGCCGGCCTACTGGCAGGTTTTGCAATGGCAGGACGACTGTTGATTTTCTAGGTTTGCATTCTATAATTATTTGATTTAAAACTTCTGGTTTGTATATAATTTTCCAATGAAGAATGTTCGCTGTAGATGGTGTTTTTAATTGAAGAAACTAGAATGCACTAGAATTAGCTAATAGTAGAATTAATTAATCGTCAATCGTAAAGAATTCGATAAATTTGATGAACATAAACGAAGTCAAACAATTAACATTCCCCTTTAGCTAGCTGAGTGAGTTAACAGTAGACCAGATGGAGAGGAAGGAAAAGTAGAGATACTGCAGAGGGCTGAGGCATCCGCTAGATTCCCATTACCTGGGGAAGAAACTTCTTGCTGCTGAGTTTAACAAATTGATAATCCTCCATCTTGCATAAGCTTCTCGCTTCACAATTAAGTGTAAATGTTGTTTAACTATTAGAGGTTTCTAAGCTTTTAGTGGAAATTTGGCAAATTTCTAAGGTTTTTAGTGGAAATTCGGAGAATTTCGTGTTAAATTTTGATCTTTATTGTTCAAACTAGGTTTTTGAATGCTCGTCTATTCCAGAAAATTCAAGAAATTTAATTAACATAATCAAAATCAAACATTTACCTCATTAGCTTTCCTCTTTAGTGGAGTGTGTTAACCGTAGACCATAGGTAGAGAAAGCAAAAGTCGAGATACTGAGTCTCAGGGGGCTAACGGTAGACCATTGAGAGAGGAAGGAAATTCGAGATACTGAGGAGACTCAGGGGCTGAGGCATCCGCTAGAAGCTTTTTCGCTGCTGGATTTACCAAATTGATAATTATCCACTTCACAATTAAGTTTAAATGTTGTTTAATTATTAGATGTTTAAAAGTTTTTGGTGGGAATCGGGTGAATTTCTTTTGTCTAATCTTAATTTTTGTTATTTAAATTGAGTATTTCACTGCATATTTACCACTCTGAAAAACCTTGAAACATTAAAAATTTGGGGAGTTCATAACCCGAACTTGTAATTTCAACAAATCCCCACCATAATTTCAACAAATCTCTACCAAACTGTAAACAAATTTTACCTAATCAAAAACATCTAACAAAAACACAATAAATCCATTATATCTCTGAAATATTTCCAAATCTGCAATTTAATCACACTTCACCCTCTAAAGAAAACCAAAAAAAGGCTTTCATCCGAATATGAAATAATGCTCTTAATTGAAAAACAAGCTTCAAACAGAAATAGGTAAATGCTTATCAACGAAGATTGATGATAACCAGTTAATTTAACTCTTTAGATTATTTTTTACTTTAATCACACAATAATGACAACCAGTTGGTTTAATTTTTTAAACTATTTCTATTCTATATTTTAAATGAAATCAAACTAATAAATATAAAAGAATATTCACTAAAAACTAGTTTATCTAACCCTTTATATTGCTTCTGATTTATACATCTTCAAAACTTTACAGTGATTTGCTCATAAAGAATGTTGAATGAATGATCTCAGGGCAATTGCTAGGGCTACCTCTCATCCCTGCATACCTTGACCCGTCTACAAGGGGTTCGGCAATCCTAAATGGAGTGAACTACGCTTCAGCAGCCGCGGGCATTTTGGACGAGACTGGCCAAAACCTTGTAAGTCCAAACTGCAGAAATGATAAATTTGAGTTTCTCCCACTGGTGCTAAACGTAGTATATATGGTATCTAACCTTTCTGTTTTTGGCGCAAAATTGATAGATTGGGCGCATATCGTTCAATCAGCAGATTGCAAATTTTGGGAAGACTTTAGAGGATTTGACATCGCAGCTGGGAAGCGCAGCGGCGGTGGCTCAGTATCTAGCAAAATCTATTTTCTCAATTACTTTTGGCAGCAACGATTATATCAACAACTATCTTATGCCTGCCTTTTATCCAACCAGTAGACAATACACCCCAGAGACTTATAGCGATATTCTCATGTGGCAACTTTCACAACAACTGGTGGTTGGTTTCATAAGCTCTGTCTGGTTGCCTGAGAAATAAACCAAAATCAATTGAAACATTAAAGTGGTTCTTGTAAAACTGAGAATTTAATTGAAACTTTAAAGAGGTTATTGAATTTTATTGGCGTTGTCTAACTATCTTAGGTTTTGAAGTTTTTTTAGGTTTGAATATAGGAAAACAATTTTTTTTTAGTAAGATCTTGAATTTTTGTGGTTTAAAATGTGTTTATGAATTTATAAATAGATTTAATGCCTTAAAAAATCTCTGCAAGGTATTGATGATGCAGCGTTTACAAGTCAAACAAAATGGATTTAGTTCCTTGAAAACCCTCTAATGCATTCTGATGGTGCAGAGTTCACAGCTCAGATTTATGATTCCAGAAGTTCCTCATCAGATTTCCAGCAAATTTGACCCAAAAATATGCCAAAAATACTACACACTGCTGATTTGTTTTGTAGTTGTCCAATGGTTAAAATTTTGGCTATTTTGTTTTGTAATTGATAATTACTTTGCTTCCTTTGATTAAAACTTTGCTTTTTTGTTACTCAACATTCAATTTGATTGCATTACTCTGAAAAGTGATCAGTGCAAACAACAAAGTGATCAGTGCAGGAATCTGACATATGGGAGCCATCTTAAAATAGTGTCCAGAAAAGGAACCATCTCATCTTGCATCAAACTTCTCTTTGGTTGTCATTTAGATTAATTGAGTCCATTCAGATTGAACAAAATATTTAGTAAATATTATTTCATTATATAATAAAAAGTTGAATTATGATGAAAAATGTGAGAACCTAGCATTTATTTTTGCCAAAACTCTTGTGAAATTTGTACCAGGGAATATAATCCTTTCCCTATAAGATTATCTTACACCATCAAAATACAAAACAAAATCAGTCTGCTCCTCAAAATACAGTACTTTAACTAAACTTACATAAAAATAATCCCTCCCAGAGTTCACTGTCAATTTACAGAGTATATATATAAGTTGGTTTTATGTGGAATATATATACAGGCTCTATACAACTTGGGAGTGCGCAAGTTCGCAGTGGCAGCAATGGGTCCTCTGGGATGCATTCCAAGTCAAATAGCAAAGTCCAATAACAATGGCAGCTGCATTGACAGTGTAAACCAACACGCCATACTCTTCAATTCCAAGCTCAAATCTCTTTTGGGCACTCTGTCACTCAATATGCCTGGTGCATATTTCGTCTATGGAGATGCCTACGGTGCAGTTAAAGACATGATCGACGATCCGAGTTCTTATGGTATATTAATAACTTAATTCTAAACTTGTGCTCATAGAACATTAAAATCTTGGATAACCTAGGACAGACCAACATGAATAAGCTGTTACTGTAATTTGTTGCTGATGTGTTTACTGCTATATACAGGTTTTAGTGTGACAAATCAAGGATGCTGTGGGATAGGCATATATAAAGGACAGATAACGTGCCTTCCGGGACTGGAACCCTGTACCAACAGGGACCAACATGTATTTTGGGACGCATTCCATCCCACTGAAGCTGTGAACATTATTCTGGCCACAAGAGCTTACTCCGGCCCTCCTTCTGATTCTTATCCCATCAATCTCAAGCAGCTTGCTCAAATATAACAGGGTTCCCATTCACATTCTGGACAGTCAAATGTCTCTGCTTCTTAAATATATTCATTTTGTTATCAGCAGAGCATAATATACCTGTAGTCAAGTTACAGATTTTGTATCAATCGAAGTGCCATGTTGTTTTACAATACAATGAAAAAACACTCTTTGCACATAAGGAATTCATTTTTCTGTTTTCTTATGCTCACTATTATCACTTTGTTTTCTTCTTATCTTCGTCCATGTCTTTCAAAAAATGAAAGTGCAGATCAATATGCTTCATCTGACTGTGATAACAAAGATTCTGTGCCACACAAAACAATCTGCAATCTACCTCTATATTCTATTGTACGAAGCCAATTTCTGAACACAATCTCTGCAACTATTGGCTACCATGTGTTCAATGCCTATGGTTAAAAGTGCTACTGCTCATCTCATGGATTGCTCCACCAAACAAGTTACACATTAATCAATATTTATATTGGTCTTCTTTCGTAGTGATTGTATAATTTGAAGTGCCACTCCAATATTTGAAGATTCACTCTATGGTGGTCCAATGTTTCATTCATTCTCTAGGTTTGCCATATATATGTTCAAAACTCCCGCTATATCTGCACAAAACTTCCACTGCATAGGCAAAATACAAACTATGAGACACATTAAATTTCTAGCAACTCTCAAATAAGGAACATGAGACATTTCTTCAACATCCTCATGAAGGGATGTGAGACTCTGTTATGGATAACTTCGAGCCAACAAGACTAATACATTTCTGCTTTTTAGAATATTGTCTTAACATATTTCTTTTTATTTAAACATAATTTCCTATTAGACCATTCTTATTAATTTTCATGGTCAAAATAAAATTTGCAACATCAAAATCCTTCATATCAAATTTAAATGACAATTGATAGTTAACATTCTTAATGATTATCATGGTGTTTCCAGTTAACAACATATCATCAGCATACAACATTACAATAACAATGTCATTGATAACCTATTTGGTATATATGCATAATGATAAGTATTGCTTCATGAAAATCCAAGTCACAATATATCATTATTAAACTTCTAATACCGCATCCTTCATGATTGCTTAAGACATGAAGGGATGCCTTCAACCTACATTCCAAGTCCTCGTTTCTTTTCTTCGTAAAACATTTATGCAAGAACCTATATATTTCTTCCTCCAAATCATCATGTAGGAATATTGTCTTTGCATCCATTTGTTGTACTTCAAAGTCAAAATCATTATCAATAGACAAAATATCTCTAACGGAAGTCAGCTTCACAATGTGAGAAGAAATCTCACTAAGTTGAATTCCCTCGTCTTGGAGAATGTCTCTTTGCTACTAGGAGAGCTTTGTACATTTCCACTTTATCTTTTGTATTGAACTTCCTCTCGATTAACCATTTGCTACCAACTAGTTTTGTTCTAGCAGCAACTTGATCAAATCCCACATCACATTTTTATCCAAGACTTCCATTTCTTCAACCATAGTCTTTTTCTAGAATTTACTTAATTTACTTTCATTTGTAACATCATTGGTGGCAAATAAAACAAAAGAAGAATGAAAATTAGGTGGACTATACCTTTATGCTTTTCTTTCTCTAGCTATTCTTCCGAAGATTAGGATCTAAGGTTTTTCTCATCCAGTTCATCATTTTCTGTTGAGTTGGAGTCTTCATATTTCAAATCAAAATGCATCTTACTTGGCTCTTCCTTTCCTTTGTGTCCTCCTTACTTACTAGGAATTTAAACATCTATAAAGATTACATTGTGACTATAGGCAAGTTTCTTTATTTATGGGTTCCAAAGCTTGTATCCTTTCATGCCATCAGTTTATCCAATAAATATACCTTTATATATATATAAGACTGTAAGATGTTCACACATGGGTTTGTTACCAATCCATGCATCATGTAGATCGTTCTCGATAAGGATTGTTGTCGGGCATTGACTGATCAAGGAACAATTGGTAATTGGTATGTACTGCCTCTACCCAAATTTCTCGTTCTAATCCTACACCATTGTTTGTAATTTTTTCATTCACCAAAAAATTCACATTCTTTCTTTTCATGGCTTCATTATGTTGAGGTGCTTCATGAGTATTTTTTTCTTTCTATTCTGCATTACTCAAAAATATACTCAAATTCATTAAGAAAAAAATATATTGGGACTATTGTTTCTTATTATAAACTTGCCTTGTCAAACACATGAGAGGGATTCGATAGTGATAGGTGTCTGTTACACGCCATTTTGTCACACTAAGGCAAAATACTCTAAATCCAGGTCTCTCGTTATCCGATGAACCCTTTTCAACATTCCCTTACAAAGACAGAAAAAGAGGCATTCTAAGAAATACAACAATCTTGGATCACTTTGCTAAAAGCCCTAATTTTATCCCCATCGCATCTTTCTTATTGTCAAAGTGCAATGTCGCACCTGTAACTATTAAAAAATGCAATGATCAATGCAGTTTGTTGGACCAAAAAGTGTGATGACAATTGTACATTCGTAAAAATAAAAAGTAAATTCTAGAAGTCTTGTTCAAGAATCTTCTTCAAACTAAATGAACTCGATTTCACACCTATCTAGGCATTATCCCAACTTTAATGGATCTCATCTCACTCATTATGGATCCTATCTCCCCTCATTGTGGATCTCACTCCTTCAGAAGTGGATTTAGAACCTCTTCTCTTCTCCCATAAATACAAAGCAGACCAAAAAGGGGGGTTGGATTTTTGAGTTTTCTAACTTATGCATTCATGTTGGGGAAGTGAAGGGTTGCCATGCTAAAGAGAGGATTGGAAGAGGATTGAAGTGAAAACCTATTTCGTTAAACAAGTAAGTCATGTTCAAACTTTAATAGAGAAATATAGTATGCATTGTTTTGTTTGTTCTAGATTTGATTATTGAATCTAAGGGGATCACTATTGTCTGCAAGAGGGATTTGTCCAATAACAAACTTGGTGACTCCACGAGGGAACAATTTAGTTCTTTGGTAGCCTCCTTTGTCTACCTTTGCCTTCCAAAACCTCTATCAATTGTAATTTGACATTGAAAACTTGATTTTCGAACCTGTTGAATGATATTTTATTTTTGCTTGCGCTTTGCCATCATTGCACTTTGCCTTTAGAGACAAAGCGACACAATGTATTTTTCCTATATAAAAAATGTGTCCAACGCACTGGTGTCAACTGGCTACCTGTGATGATACTTGGAAATTGAAAAAATTAGGGTATTTGCCTTTTGGGTCTGAAATTTTTTATTTTTCCTAAGTTTTCTTGAGTAAGTGGTATGTCTAAAAATTCAACCTTAGGTTGAATTATCGCGTTTAATTGTATTTTTTTGTAACTTGTTTATCTTTACATATTTAACCTTTTGGAATTGATTAGTTTGGTTGATCTATCAAAAGATCATTTATTACTTCTAGAAATTTTTTGTATGAATATGTTTTCTTTCAATGATCTGATCAAAGAATTCATTGTGTCTATGCTAAAGAATTTTGGATTATTTTCACAAAAAGATAGATTAATTTGAGATTGTTTGTTTGGTTTGTTGTGGAAAATATTTTTGTTTTTGAAAAGTTTCCATTTACATTCCTTTGACGTAATTAGTTTATACTTGTTGATTGGAGTATTTACAGTCTTCTTTTGCATTGGAATTATTTTGTCAAAGACCTCTTTGTTGGTGTGTGTTTTGAAAAAGTTCTTATTCCTTTCCATTGAATATTTGTTTTTAAAAAAGAAAAAAATTCTTATATTGTAGTTCATTGGTGAAATATTTGTTGGCTTGGATTTTAAGGATCATGTATCCTACCTTTTCTTTTATTTGCATTCTGAAATGGTTCATGTTTCTTGCTTTGAATGTTGCACTTGTTTCTTTGATTGAAACCACTCATTCCTTACTATAGTTACTATTCATCTAATTGAAAATGTTATAATTTCATATTCGCTATATTAGTTTGGAATTGAGTTATTATACCATTTAGTCATCATACACATTTAATTACCTTTAATGAAAATTGAGACATTAAAATCAATCAAAGTATTTAAAATAAACAATTAATCAACAATAATCACATTTAGTGTGGGTCTAGGTTAGAAGGTGTGTTTCATCGTCTATAAACATAGGAGTTGCCATTTCTTGTGAGTGTTACATTCTGCATGTGGTTTGGTTCTTTCATGTACCTTTGGGTATATAGGAAGGTGCTCCACATATTATGAGTATATATGAAGGCCCCCATCGTACAGTTATGCATTAGACAACACTAACACAAATTGTACTTCCACGTACCCTTTATTATATAGAAATTCCCCCTCTAGGTTGCAAACCCGACACAAGTAACTGAGTCGGTTGCCTTGTTGTATGTGATACACAAAACACAACTTTCAGGAATAATATCCTGCACATACCTAATAGTATATAACATTACACAACGACTTGGTAAACCTTTGATACCTAGTGACCCTTTTTGCTGCTATTGTTTATTTGATTGATAAAAATTGTGGATTAAACTATCATACATTATTTAAATTTTATAATCGAAATTCACTATTTAGTAGACCTTAGGTTGAATCTAATGGCAAAAGTTCCAAATTATGCCAATCAAGGAACCACTTTTAACGGGGATCCTGGTCCTTTTCCTTACTTTGGAAATGTTGACCCTCCTTACACGGCTACGTTGTCCCTTCCTGGATTCATGATATGTTTATCGGTATAGCTTTTTTCAACCTCAATGGTCCCAAATATCCAAGCTGCTTCACCGCAATCGTGTTCTCCACCTCAACAACAATGACCTCATGTTGACCCTTTACCTTCTTCACCCATCATGTCTTCTTCCCTTTCTTCTTCTTCCCCTAGTGAAAGTCTTAATGCTAGTAACTAGGGGGTTAAGAAGAAGAAGAAGTAAGATAACCAAGGGGTAAACCAACCAACCATAGTTGTGAGTGTTGATAATGTTGAGGAACCCTCCAACATACATCACAAAACCAAATACCCTTGAAAGCATTGTAAGGGTGACCACCTTCTTATCAAATGTCATGGTATTCCTAAGGTCTTAGAAGTGTGGTCCAAATATTCTCATCAACTTACCGTTGGTCCATCAACCAGTGATTATAAAGTTCCTGGGAAAAATGGTAAAGTTAGGTTTCCTTGTAGGTTATGTGAAGGGAATCATCAAAATCACCTTTGCCCTCATATGGATGAGGCCTCTAAATTTTTGGAAAAGCTTATTCCTTCTCAACAACAACTTCCAACTAGTTATCATAACCTTTCTCCCAACCAAACATCACTTGACGAAGTGATCACGCGCTTAAAAATAGGCTCAAAAATGAAATTTGTCGAAATGGTGTGGAACTTGAATGACCAGGTAGTATCGTTGTTCTAAATCCGATGCAACTCATTTCGTGGAAGGCTGACACTGTATGCTCCCAAAAACACATTATTTCCACTTTGTCAAACATGCAAATTAAAAAAAAAATTAGGACAACCCAGTCAACAGTCTGTATATTTGACTAGGCATGCCTACGTGGCAAGGTGACTGTGCAAATGATGGTTTTCCTCCGGCGTATGATATAGTGCCAAGTGGCACATTTTTATTGGGTCGAAATGGACGTTTTTAATTGATTGTTTGGGTGGCCAATCACAGACTACCACGTGGCGGCCCGCTCAGCTAGGGGCCGCCACGTGGTAGCCTGAGGGCCACCAAGAGTGGGTCAAGGTCTGAGCGGAGCGGGTGGGGGTTGAACCCACAACCTCTAAGCAACGAGCACAAGCCTTAACCACCGCGCTATGCATTTGTTCCTTGATATATAACATTGTCGACATGGTTTTGATTTCATATGTTTTGCGTATTGGGGGTGGGGGCATGGGTTTAGCCCCAACCCTGGTTACCTCATGGGGGCGGGACCATGGGTGGCAGGCTAGCCTCGTGCACACCACCCCCCCCCCCCCCCCCCCCGCCCCCCACCCCTCACTAACCACTAACCATTAACCCCATATAACTCGCCGACGACTATGCCATATGTCCACATCAACATTCAATGTCAGCGGTTAGCGAAAAAATTACGAATTTTTTATTTAAAAAATAAAAATAAAATAAAAAATAAAAAATAAAAAATTGGCTTTAAGGCCTAATTGGAAAAATTAAGGCGCCCACAAATTGTGTCGGCATTTGAAGGAATTGGCACCCAGTTAGCGGAATTCTGGACGAATTTGTAGGTTATGTTCCGAATTTGGTGGAAAATGTGGAGTGAATAGTGCAGAAGCTAGAGGAAGTCATAACTTGAAGATTTTTGACCAAATTCGATGTAGGAGGCTACACATGCATTTTTTGGCATTCTAGAGTTGATGGAACAGGTTTCATAGTTGTTTCAGAATTGTAAACATATGTAATCACACTTTTGATCATAATAGAAGAGGGCCAAGCCATTGGAAGCTGGACCAAGGAGACGTAGCCCAGGCGTGGTGAAATCCTTCATCATGTCCTATTGTGTTACTGTTTATGGTGATGTTCATGTCTGTTAGATGTTGTTGTTCAGTGTTTTTTTTATGTTAAATTTTTCAAGAAGTTCACATAAAAACACATAAAAACTCATGGAAAGCTTGCAATTTACCTCATAATCCTCAAGCACTTTGTTTATATTCTGAATTGGAATTTAACACAACAAATACTAATTTTCCCATTAAGATCAAGTTGGTATCAGAGAACTAGGTTTACTTGTGCAAAGAGGATTTAATTGTTTTGCAAGTGTTTAAATTCTTACAAGGTTTAAGCTCAAGAGAGGAGAAGGCAAGCCTGTGGGTGCAGGTTCTCTAATTGGAGCAAGGAGAAGGAGGGCCATGGGGGCTTCACTGGGGGAACAATACCATACCATGTACATTCATATTGGGGGATATATATTGAGGGAAAAATGACATAATATATTGAGCATATAATAGGGGGTAAAAGGATTTTATATTGATAGGTATAAAAAATGAAAATCAACGTAAATGAAAAATATAAATGGGTATAAAAAATGTAATGAAAAATGGATAGCTACAATATATAGTGAAAGTAGGGGTTTTTTTAATTGGGAATGCGTATTGAGTTGGTATTGGTAGTTAGTTAAATAATATGATTTTTAGAGGTATTTTCCAATAAGTAGTCAAATTAAGGGTATTGCTTAGTATGCCATGAACACACATGATATGTCAGAGGTTCATTGAGTGAATCCCCTTTAAGGAGGGCACAGTGGCCACAGTCTCCACCACAAGATTCACCTCGTGTTGTACCTGAGGCTTTAGTAAGCATGTCTCATGAAGGAGGAAATGATAACATGAAAGAGGCTGAGAAGGCTTTTAGGAAGGCTTTCTTTGACATGACAGAGATGGTGAAAGTCCTGTATGAATAGAGGAATACAAGGTTGTAGGGTGAAAGCTCCAGGCCTCCAAGAGGAGAGGGTTCTCCAGGAGGAGGAAGTAATGGAAATGGTGATAAGCCACCATCTACTCCACCAACATCCTCACCACCATATTAACCTTCATCTTCATCCTCTTCCACTACTACAACCCTTACTCATACTCATCAACATACCTCAAAAGGAATCGGTAAACAAACCGTGTTAAATCTTGATATTAAATTTGAGCTGCCTATGTATAATGGTGAAGTGAATGTAGAGAAGGTTGAAAATTGGGTTCGTCAGTTGGATGTCTATTGAAGGATTCAAAACCTTCAAGATGATGACACAAAGATTCAGCTAGCTTCCTTGAGACTGGAGGGTGCAACACTAGTATGGTGGGAAGCCAAGACACAAGAAGAGATGAAAAAGCATGGTAATATTTCAATCTCTTGGCCTGATTTTATTGTTGAAATTAAAAGACAATTTTACCCTCTAACTTATATACAGAAAGCTATTATGTACTCGCCAAATTTTAGACAACTAAAAGGACAAAGTGTTCAAAATTATACACGAGTTTAGGAGAAGAGCACTAGTTTTGGGTGTCAATTTATCTTCTTAAGACACTTTGTTAAAGTATATTGGGGGTTTACACAACTATCTTAGGCATCTATTCTCATGTTAAATCCCACAAATTTAGATGAGGTTTGTGTTCAAGCCACACATCTAGAAGCAAGAGAGAAACATAGTGCAAATGAGAAAAGGGATAGTTCCCTTGAGTATGAAGGAAAAGGAAATGGTAAGTTTAATGGAAAAGGAAAGAAAAATGGTTCTATTAAGTTAGAAAAAGAGAAAATCACATGTAAACATTGTTTGAAAAATGGCCATGATGAATACCATTATTGGCAACTCCATCTAGAGTTGAAGCCCAACAAACATAAAACCAAAGAGAAGGAGAAAATAGTTGCAATCATTGAACATGACTTAGGTTTAGATTCAAGAGATGAAACCAATGTTACAACAATGGGTTTGAAAGGTAAGAACATATCAAGCACTAGTTATTCAAGTTGTTCTAATGTAACTCAAGATGATGAGACAAGAATTGAACGCTTTCATATTAGATTTGTTTCAAAGCATACCAAAATAGACACACTATTTGATAATTGTTCTCAAGCCAATTTGATTTATGAAGACTTAATTAAGAGACTCAATCTAGAAACTGTTGCACATCCAGGACGTTATCCTTCAGGCTGGATATGCAAGAATGCAAACTTGCAAGTAACAAGGAAGTGCATCCTAAGATTTGCAATCAATTCAAACTTTCTTGACGAAGTTGAACTTGATGTAGTTCGGCTTGAGATTTCAGGTATTGTTTTGGGAAGTCCTTATCTTTATGATAGGAGGGCATTATTTCATCGCCATGAGAATAAGTACAACTTGTTCAAGAATTGAATTGATTACATAGTTAGAGCGCATAAGAAGAAGATGAGTTTGTCTCTTATACATGCAGGACAAATGAAGAGAATATTGAATGCAAATCAAAATTTGGCTTTGTTAATGTTCAAGCATAATGATGTTTTGAATGAGACCTTTCAAGAAGATTCATCAAATGAACAAGATGATTTCATTGAAGTTGTTAATGGTTGTAATAAGATGTTTTAGGGCTCTAAGGTGTTGCCTTTGAAAAGAGGTAAACAAGATGTGAAAGATTTGCAGCAATCCACATCATTATTGAACAATGATGGGAACAAGATGTCGGTGCTTAATGGTGAAAAAATTAAAGAAAATGCGCCAAATCAAGATGAAAAAGAAGGCATAGGTTCCTCAAGTACTTATTTTGGGTTTCAAAATGGTACATGGAAATGGCAAAAACACTTGGTCAAAAGTCGACGCAAGTACAAGGTAAGACAAGCTAAAAATTGCCATGTCGATAGTGTTCGAGGTGAGAAAGTTTTCAAGTTATTCAAGTTTCCTTTGATTGACGACCAATGAAGGAACATGTTTGTTTCTTCAAGAATAGTTTGATGTTCTGCAAATTCTGGGAAATTGCAGCAAGATGGTATCTACAACAACAATACAGGGTCTCCAGAATCAGGGAAAAAGATCAATTTTTAGGAAAAACTCAAATTGTTGAATTCAGCTAAATTCCAGTGGATTGAGACTGGAAGCGTGAGGGGATTGTACCGTCATCCACATGTTCAATACTGAAAGAGATTTTGGGGTCCAAAATATTCTAGTGGGGAGGGGTGACTAGGTGCTCAAAATTAGGCTCAAAAATGAAAGTTGTTGGAATGGTGTGGAACCTCAATGATCACGTAGATCTCGTCATTCTAAATCCAGCGCAAATCGTTTCGCGAAAACCAACATTGTATGCTTCCAGAAATGTCTTTTTTCCACTTTGTCAAGCATGTATATTGAAAAAAAAATTCAGGACATCCTAGTCAGTAGTCTGTATAGCTGACTGGGCATGCTTGCGTGGCAGGGTCACTGTGCACATGATGGTTTTCCTCTGGTGTATGATATTGTGCCAAGTGGCATGTTTTTATTGGGTCAAAATGGAAGTTTTTAATTGGTTGTTTGAGTGGTCAATCACAGGATTCCACGTGGCCCAACCAGGGGCCACCATAAGTGGGTCAAGGTCTGAGCGGAGCAGGTGGGGGTCAAGGTCCGAGCAGAGAAGGTGGGGGGCACACCAAAGGTTTGTATATTTGTTTACATTATACCCTATGGGACGTTTCAGTTGGTTCAATGGTGAACATGGAGGTTTCACTCTCTAGTGGGTTTTCATGAGGGTAAGTGTTGTTTTCAAATGTTTTTTCTATGAATTTTTTATGGGATTTTGTAGTTTGATCGAGAAATGACCCCACCGTCTTTCTTTGTTGTAGGGGATCTAGCAAGGTGTTGGAGTATTCATCACCATTGCAACATAATTTAGGCATGGAGTGGCTTTATGGTTGGCTCTTCGATAGGATTTTTTATCCTACTAGTTACAATTATCTGTGTTTATCAACACATTCATCCATATGTTGGGAATTGTAGTCCATTCTATGGGTGTTATGAAAAAATCTTTTTTGTGAATGTAAATTGTGAAAATATATATCCAAGGGTTTTACCTCTGCCTCAGAAATGAAATGTCTATTTTGAAAATATGAATGAGGGTTTTTTACTGTGATGTTTGCTCGACCTGTCCCGGAGCTTTTGGAACCCTCTGTCTCATAAGTGAAATGTCTACTTTGAAAAACACAAATGAGGGTCTTTTTGCTACGGTGTTTTCTCAACCTGTAAAAAAAAAACCCTGCTCCAAGGACTTCAAAGAAATCCCTGGCTTTAAAGAAACCCGTTTAGCACAAAATTAGCTTAGGGTTTTTGTAAATTATGCACATTTTTTATTCTTTTACTAATAAGGCTCTTTACTCTCATAACAACCTAAGGCACTCGCAGGCCTGAGTTATGTTGAATCCTAGTTGTAACTAAATGTAATTAGAGCTCATTAATGTCTCACGTGGCCAGGACTGGATAGTTACTAGTGTATAGATAGTTACTAGTGTATAGATTTTTTGTTCTCTTTTTATTTTTAAATAAAGAAATTTGTTGTAAATATAAACACGAGTGGGTAAATGGAACTTTGAGGGCCTTCTTGTTTTTTCAAAGATAATAGTAAGTAAATCTCATTGGAATTCATTAATCTCTTGTGCAACGAGAATCACTTGTTAATCTTGTGATTGTACTATGATGATGGAATGTGTTGAACGTAGATGATTTTTGTTTGTCATTACATCAAAATTTGCAGGGTTAGTTCATTTTTTTTTCAATGTAATTTTGGGAATTTAATTTGTGCCAAAACTATGACAACGTGTAAAGTTTTACATCTAAAATAAAAAACTCCAAAACTCACAGATGCCAATAAAAATTCCTATTTTCCCTAACCTGCTAAATAAGGTTAAATTTTTTTGAATTCGAAATTGAGTGAAATTTCGAAGTTTTTGATAATTCAACATTGGAAAATATCCTCACCCATTAAAATAAAAATAAAAATTGCACATGATTCATCTTTAAAATTACACCCCAAAACATTTATTTCTATACATGACTAACTTGCAGTATAAGGGATTACCAAATCGCTTTTTACTTCTTTCCGTAACCCTTCTATCCCACTCTCCAGTTCCTTAAATCCAACTCATGCTAAGATCGAAGAAATCTCATCAAAGGATTTTCAACAAAGTAAATTATAGTTTTCAATGCTCTTAATAAACCCCCGTCCATGACTCCATGGCACACATGGAAATTGAGAAACATTGATTCAATGAAATAATTTAACTTGGGACAAACTAGTTTTAGTCATTGTTCTGTTTCTATTTTTAAATTCAATACAGGTCTAACTCTGTTTTTAATTTTTAATAATGTAAAATTTTGACACATTAAAGACACATTTAACCATAATAGTTCTTACTTAAATGAAAAGTTTATAGGAGAGTGAGAACTTGAACAACTCGCTACTCCGACTTGCTGCGACCAGTATGTTTCTTACAATAAAGTGATTACAATTACTCATTAAGCTACTCATTCATGTGGAAGCCAACGCTGCATTGTTTTCCATTAACTTAGGTTGTTTGCTTAGAATATTTTTTGAGGCTAGCTGTTAAATATAATAAATACCACCTGCAGCTTCATTTTCAACATTAATTCCTATCATAACTTTGACCTGACATAAATTAGAATTCATTCCAGTAAAGCAACATTCTCCATGAATCGATGTTTGCTAGACATGTGTGAATTAAAGGATTCAAAGAGATGAAAAATATATATATTTCAGGTTATACCTTCCATATCCGTTCTTCTTCTAACCTTTTTTCGATGAGATACTAGAATTTTGCTTCCATCTATTTGAGGTATCACAAGAATGGTTAGAAATTAAAACAAGATTGGTTGCAGAGCAACTAGTCCCTACCGAAGAGTGTGATTGTACAGCAATAGGAAAGCATTACACTGGGTTTGACCGTGAATCATTGCCCTATAAGGATACCCCTTAAACTGCTACCCCTAGTCACATTCTATGGAAGAGCTTCATGGCTACTGCCTCTATCGGTCGGAATGGACAGAATTATAAACTAAGCCATTATATTGACATTATAATGTGAGAATTTAAGCCATTATATTGACAGAATTATAAACTAAACCATTATATTGACCGGGTAGGAATTCAACTCATATTCAACATTTGTGGCAGGATTGTTCTGAGTTAGCAAGGGGTCTGAGTAGACCTCGTAAGACCGGGGTGAAAAAGAGAAGTTCTGAGGACGGTTCTGACACAAAGGGAAGAGGGTCTGCCACCGCCTCTTTATAAGCAGCGATAAGTCATCTATCAGTAAATACCAATGCCCTAGCGAGAAAGGGCAGTAAGACCAGTAGCTCATGCCATAGAATAGACTCCCATAGTTACAACAATAAGGGAGCGTGATTTTGCAGCAACATAAAAGACATTATATTGACAGAATTATAAACTAAGCCATTATATTGAATTTGAAGCCACGGGTTCTATAAGACGAATGTAACCGATGATTGAGCTTACGGATATCAATCAACAAAATCTGAATTCGAAGCCGCAGGTTCTATAACACGAATGTAACCGATGATTAAGCTTACGGATATCAATCAACAAAATTTGAATTCGAAGCCACAGGTTCTATAACACGAATGTAACCGATGATTGAGCTTACGGATATCAATCAACAAAATCTGAATTCGAAGCCACAGGTTCTATAACACGAATGTTTTATTGTGCACTATAATATTTTGTGCATACTATAATATTCTGTGTGAACATATATATGTTAATCATATGGTATTGAAATCATCCATGCTTATAATATGATGAGTAAAATTTAATTTTAATTATCTATAGTGTAAAAATGTGAAAATTTTGATGACTTTTATAAATTTTTAACACTTAAATAAAACATGTGTTTAATTCCAATTGATACGTCAATTTATTCTTCAGTTGATTAAGCAGTATATGACAGTCTACTTTTACCTTTTATGATGGAGAAGATGAAAAATAGTTGTGATTGAATTATTTGAAAGTCAATAACTCCATGAAGTCCATAGGATGGAAAACTCACATGGTCAAACGATCGCGACAACATGTCAATTTTAAAATTAATAAAAAGTAAGATAAATGATAAATAAAGTAAAATTGAAATAAAAGGAAAAGACTTGTCAGAGGAACCTTGCATGGATTTCACGTGTCCTAGCAATTGGAAGAAGCTAGCACAATCTTCACAAGTTCCAAGCTTTCACGGATGGAAGTGTCAATCCTCTAGCTGTAATTTTTCGAGGTCATGGACATTGGAATCCGTGGTCGTGATTTCTTTGGTATAAACCTACAGAGAAGAGAATAGAGTTATGTTCATTTTTTATAGCTTGATTTCAGCGAATGCACGATGATCTGAAGCTGGGACCTGCTATGCTTGTGGTGTATCTGTTGTGGCCTATTTATTTGTATACTTTACCAGAAATAGTGTGGTCTCAGTTATAGGATACGGCTCTTAATAAAGTGTCTGGTGTAGGATATGGCTTTTGATCCTATTTGCTGTAATATAGAAGTGTCAGAGCTACACAATCATGCCAGTAGCGAGGGAACTCCACAGTGAAATCAATCATGCTACATTGAGGGGTTCAAGATCCGCATCCTGATTTGTAAGTCAGGCTAGAATATACCTACTAGTTATCGACACGGGTTTCCCTTCGGGTGATTGACGGGAGTGTTAGATTGGGAACAAATGCAATGGGATGCAGTAATGGTAATGAGAACGTGATGTGGGTGATGTGGGTAAGCCGGAAAATCGTGGAATGCATTCTTATATAAGGTCTTGAAGGTCTTGCCTTGGTCCTGTGCTTGGAAACTTGCCCAAAGAGACAAGCAAAATCATCGTGGTCAAAAGCTCTGCCCATTTCCTCACGGCAAAGCTCGTTACGGCATCGATCAAAGGAGAGCTATTTATAGGAATTATCTAGCAGGATTCTATGTGATGGTTTCAAGTTGGAACAAATCTGGAACAAATTTATTGCATAAAATCTGGAATTGAAACTTGAAACTTTGTTGGTGATAGTGGACAAGTAGAAACCCTTTATACGATGGAGCTTCCAATATGCTCACACATAAACGCTTCATGTGCCAAACAATGAATTTGTGCTATAAGAACACACAAATTAGAGCATACATTGACTTGTTTTGACATTTATTGTAGATGCTCTGCGGTTGAGGATGAAGAATGCCAACAAAGAGTCATTTGGACTTCCAAGGGTAGAATCAAAGCAAGCTTTGAGTAGAGAAACCCTTACTTTAATGTTGTGGTCTAGAATTTGATCATTTAATGGGAAAAAAAAATTTGTCCACAGGGGTATCAAGCATACATGCAATCTACAGGGCATTAAGCATACATGTAGTCTACAGGGCATCTATAGTTTACAGGTATTGTAGAACTTTTTCTTCTTCTTCTTCTTCTTCTTCTTTTTAATGTTTCCTATGTCTGGGTAGGTTCCTAATTTTAGTTTTCTCTGCCGCATTTTGTGGCGAGGTAAAAAAAAAAAAAGGACTCCACTTAAAGTCTATTGATGTTTGTATTTTTCTTCCTATTATTTTCCTGTTTATCTAGATCTAGTTCTACTCATCATAGGAGGATCCCTTCGCTAGGAGTTTTTCCAAAGGATATAGAGCAACATGAACTTAATTCAGGGTCTCACATATGCAACTTTTCATATTTATTTATTTCCATGTTATTTTCTATGCTATTTTCTGTTGAATTTATTTCCATGTTATTTTCTTTGCTATTTTCTGTTGAATTGGGACATGCATATCACAGAGTGGAAAGAGCTTTCAGTAAACAACTTAGAGAAGTAAAAATCCATATGGTGAATCATTACCTATGAGCACAAATTTATCTAGAGTCATACAATTTTTTGTGTATATATTTGTTCCAAACGAGTTAAATGGATTGAAAAAAAAATAGAAAAAAAATAGAATTTGATACCTGTAACGAGCAGATAGTTTCAACAATACAAAGGATTCTATATGTTGCAATCCAGTTGTAGTTGTTTTGGCATAAGAAATAATACACAAGTCATCCAATCCATCTGATGAAGAAAAAAAATAGAAAAAATTTGGAATTTGATACCTGTAACTTTCTGTTTGTGCTCAGCCTATCTTGGTTGCCTCCTGAACCTCCTTCTCGTCCGATTTGGAAAGTCCACCATTCATGGCAACTAACTCTACCAATCCTTTCCTCCTGTCCTGTCCACCAATGTGTTGGGAGTTCGTCCTACAAATTGTAGGAAAGGAACAGGAACAAACGTGGGTGGGTGAACTATAGGGTAAGCAGCAGCAGCATCAGCAACAAAAAACTACAGGGTAAGAAGCAGCAACAAACTACAGGGTAAGCAACAGCATTAGCAGCATCAATACTCTGTAAGCATCATCAATAAGCATGATCAAAAGCACCCAAAGATCACCTTGAAAAGGGGCACACTGCCAACAAAATGGAGTAAGCCTGATCGTTGTAAGGACATGAAGCCTTCAGCTCTGTACAGATGTTCGCACAGCCTTCAGCACCCTGTACAGATGTTCAGCATAGCCTTCAACCTTTGGAAGTAATTGACATCTCACCCACACCGGCATCGACATCATCTTAGTAAGTAATACCTTTGGCCTGAGCCTAGCATTTCATATTGTAAGATTAATGCCAGCATTAGTCTAGCGATCAGGAAAAAAAATGGCATAAAAGAACATTACGCTATGGAAAGCTAAGTTTCCATAGGTCTTGCCTCGATATGAGGCCAAATAAGACCTCCAAGTTTCCTATTGGTTAAAACAATTAATTACATGAACTCTATTGTCAGATGAAAAAGTGTTTTTAAAATATAAATAACAAACTTTATAATATAAGCTAATTTGTTGACTTGGTTTTTGTGCAGGGACTAAAAATGATTACTATAGTCCGTGCCATGCCACAGGCGGCAGGGACTAATAAATGTTTACCTTTATGAAGATAACTGTTTGACTCTGCATAAAGATGTATAAAATTACCCGGGACTAGTGATTGGGATCTACATAGAGATGTATAAAATTACTCGGGACTAGGGATTGGGATTTAGGCATATTGAGTGATAAAATAGGTTAGGTATTTTTTCACTCATCTTATAAGCAAATCTCACCATTCTTTATCTTTCTACTATATGAGTTTTAGCAGTTGATGTCGTATTAAAGGAATAAAATAACTTCTCTTACAAAGTATTTATAGTAGTTGAATCTAATTTGATTGTATTTGGTATATAAAGGAATAACACACATCATTTGGTATGTAAAGGAAGAACACAAATTTGATTGCATTCTGAGCTAGACATTCTCCATTTTAATAGATTATGAATGTATCTTCTATAATTGCTTTTGATTAAAATACCGCAAACAATATGAAATACAATGACCTAGGATTTAATCCAATATGGTCATGTAACAAGCAACAAATACAATCCTTACAAAATCCACATCGTAATGTGCTAATAACAAACAAAATATGACACCCCTATGCTTAATGGCCTCCAAAATATTCATTTCGCAAGCTTGTTGAGTTTCCTGCTTGAGCCAAGTAGGTTGACCTACCTAATAATGGTTTATTAGGATGTGTTAGATTGCTTCCATATGATTGAGTCCAATTTTCCCCTTATAGAAATGGAGGAATTGAGTACCCATAACTCACACTTGTGCTACTAACCCCTACATTAAGTGGTGGTGTCTGATAATGATACATAGGATTGACACCTACACTAGTAGGAATATGGAAAGTGGGAAAACCCCCTTGTTAATAGAAAGAGACTTGGAAGTTTATGAGGTTTGGAATAATGGTGCATTATCTGCAATATGCTCTAGTATGTTTGATATCATCCTGATTTCCTTGACTATGCTTGCATCATTGTCAACCTTATCTGTCATTCCTCATTATTTTTGAAGCAATTGTTGAGCCTTTATTGATTCCTTTTCCTACCTTGCCAATTTTTGTAATGGTCCTTCTCTTGCCTTAATTTCTCTCTTTCAAGCCTTCCTCTGCTTGATGTTCTACAACAACAATCCTTGTTGCCTTATTTTCCTTGGCTAAATCCTTATTTTTCTATTTTAAATCGTAAATTTCAATTTTCTTTTACTCGGACTCAAGTAATAGTTTTATATAGACTTATGAGGTGAGTAACTATGAACGTCGGCCCAAACAAAGAATATCTATTGTTCCTTACCTTCTTTTCATTGACACTCTCTCTACTAGTAGCTTTAGGAACCAACTAAGGAAATGCTTCTTCCTTGACACTTGCGACTTCTTGTTTGAAATTTGCCTTTAAATATCTGGGACAACTGATTAAAATCTATTGCTCTCTTCATTTGCTTACTTATTCTGTATAATATCTTCTTCCAGTGATCCATTTTCCACAAAAAAATGAACAATTTCATTGTTAAATTATGCTAGTTGTGAAGGCATGTTCATGCTTTCTTCATTGGTTCTTGAGACATTATGTTTGTTCATATTCATCATGGATTCTGTTAGCCATGATGGCGGGGTTACTTGGCTTGTAAATATCAATTGCTCATTGTTTCTTCCCAGTGCAATATCACCATTTTCATTTACATGATCAATGGAGTCATTCAGAATATCATATGAAAAAGTTTCATTTGCTTCATTTGGTCCAGCAACCTCCATTTACTGCCAATTGGTTCATGATTATATTATGTTTCACTTACATGTTCAACATCATCACCATAGAAGTGTCCTTGAGAGAGGGATATCATATTATCATCTGCAACTGCATCTTCCCATTCATCCACATCTTCTTGGGCATAAACATGTGCTTGGACATTTCATAAGAGCATCATAATTCAATGGCCAAATTCTAGTCCTCCTAAACCCAACCTTGATATTTGATGGTGTGAGATCCCTTTTAAAGGTTTTACTTGCAATCTTATCTAACTCAAACCTTTTCACCTCAACCCATGGATTCTTTGCCATCCATGAATCTCACTTTGACCTGGAATATTTCTTGAAATGACCAAACATACTCACATTAAGGGGTTGCAATCTGTGAGTGGTATGAGCATGCAATGTTAACATGTTGATGCCCAAATGGTTAACCTCCTTAATTGTTTTCACAACAATGTGGCTTCCATTGCCATTTAAAACTAGTAGGTGCCTATTTTCAGGTGAGACACCACCTAGTATAGACGCAACGAAGTGAGAAAGCCAATTCCAGAAAAAATCTTTAGTCATCCGTGCATGGGGATGTGTTGCCATGAATGCACCTAGTTCACAATTTTTTATATAGTTTTTCACTTGAGTTTTCCCTTGAATAAATAAAATATTGGGATTGAAGCATCAATTTCATTCATACAACATAGAATAGTTATCCACTCCCTGCTCTTAAGCAAAATATTTGGCACATTTCGGATCCCTCTCTTAGTAATTAGCCGCATGCCAAAATTCCTTCATGTATGTAAGCATGTTCCATCATAGTTCCATATATGGTTTGGAGCATAAGAGTGTTTCTCGTATGCACTAGAAAGAGTGTCATAGAACTTAGACACAATTGTGGGGCATATATTTAAAGTTTTTTCTCTGTCAATGCCCTTGGTTGTATGCAATATGAGGTATGGATGCATTTTTTTAAATGCAAAACACCATGATTTACCAAGAAACTCATCTTTGAATGGGTTTGGCCTCCCCTAATAGATTAGAGTAATTGTTGATTTTAGTTTTATCAACTCTAGCCCATGTCCCAATTGGGCCATCTCCTTACACCACTGAACCACCTTGGCCTCCTCCTCTTCAGTCATATCTATAGTAGGCCCTCTACATTTTGTATGAGTGAGCTCATTTATCTAATAATGTATTGATGAGGGAGAAATACCATGTTTTTGCAAATGCACAAATTGAATATCCATTAAATTCTATATCATCAATTGCAACTAATATGTCTTGTTTGTCCATCCTCTTATAACATTGATCCTCTTCGTTGAACTTTCACTTTGAATTGTGGTTGATAGTGGCTTTGTGGTTGATGGTGGGACAACATCATCATCTGCTACCACATTTTCATCCTCAATAACATTGCTAGGAGCATTGTTAACAGTCAAATGATCCGCCATGTTCTCATCTGATGAAGTGCATCGTAGTTGGGCACCCCGGTCACTCACCCCCTTGTTTTCCCTATATAAGCAACATAACTAACTCTTTCCATAGCTGCAACTACTTGTAGATTTGTTACATGTATTTAGGTAACAATACTATATTATACAAAAAAATATATATATATTCACATATTACATGATAAATAAAGGTTGAATTTATAATTTATACAAGCTTATAGTATTTTGAATCGGATGGGTCCCAGTTCTTAGCAATGTCTTCCTATATAGAAATTATGTCCAACAACTGTAAGGGTTAAATTTCTGCTTTCTACAGGCTTATACTTTTTTGATTCAGACAGATCCCAGTTCTCATAAATGTCTTCCTATATGCAATTCTGTCCAATAAAATGTATACTCATCTTCCTATATGCAATTTTGTCCAAAAGATTATATACTCTTTTTTTGGATTTTTTTTCTCTCAACTTGTTGGGAGCATGATTCAATGATAGTTTCTACTTTGTTTTTTTTAACAAAACTATCTAAATTTTCATTTTGTTTGCATTTTTCCTAAGTTTGTAAGGAAAATTGGCATTTTGATTGAAAACTATTAATTTAATGCAACAAGACTCTAAGGTAAAGTGCACTCCATAATCTAAAAACAAAAAGTTTGTTTTTTTAGTGTTTTTGGGTAAGATTTTATTGAATTAAATAGAACAATTTTAGGACTCAATTAAATAGAACAATTTGGGTCAGCAAACTGCTTATTATCCAACATCCATGTGAAGAGTAGGATCCAATGAACTTAACCTAGAAGAGTAGAAGAGTAATTGTTTGAAGAATAGACTTAGAAACTAGAAATAGAAAGTTGGAACTTGATTATACTAGAAACACAAATCAAATCAATATTGTGCTTAAACCTGATTATACTATGCACTCTCTCTAATGGTATATATCTAGAGTTGATGTGTATTATGAATTTTTAAAATCCAAATTTTGCAAGGGTTGATGTTCATTTATAGTTATTTGTTGTTGAATTTGAATGGTAACAAGGATTGGCATAGATTTCAATCTCTCAAATTTGAATGTGTGCTTTGGACTAATTTGGATTTGATCCAATGGTTGGGAATTTTCTATAGTTGATCCTTGTGTTTTGATCCGTTTAATATGGAATTTAATGGGTATAAGGAGACAAGGAAGAATCATTTCCTTAGTTGGTTCCTAAAGCTACTAGTAGAGAGAGTGTCAATGAAAAGAAGGTAAGGAACAATAGATATTCTTTGTTTGGGCCAACGTTCATAGTTACTCACCCCATAAGTCTATATAAAACTATTACTTGAGTCCGAGTAAAAGAAAATTGAAATTTAGGATTTAAAATAGAAAAATATTTTACTCGGACTAACATCAAAACTTTGACCTTTCATATATACTTGTTGTATTTGGTATAAGGAGACAATCGAGAAAAATGAGCTTTGTGGCAAATTCCATGCCAGCTAGGGTTTCCTCCATTGGCTACCAGGGAAGCTTGTCGTCGGCCTCTTGGGTCTCCGCCACTGTTGGAAAACAACTCGGGGAATGCCCCCCCTGTTACTACTTTGTCTCTAGACTGGAGTTGCGGCTCCATTGAACCCACTGTGGCCACATCCCGCCTCCCCTGCGCCCTTTTCGACCTCTGCCCATGGCCAATTTTTAATGCACGCTCAAGGCATGCCTCTTTTGTCTGGATATGAACCCACATGGGCGCTCATATTAATACGAGCTGGGATTTGTATATGGTTGCCCATGACTTCCTGCAACAATACACACAGTGGGGCCCGGAGGCCTCTTGGATGGGTAGGGCACATTGCTGCCCCCTGCGGAATTGGTGTCAACTTTTTTTACTTTGCGGCGGTGCTATTCAGCACATTTCGCTTGCCGGCAGAGCACTGAATCTCACATTATCATACTGTTGCGCCATGATACCAGACCCTCTACGAACCTGGCCTCAACGAACAATGTCGTCACCCATGGAGGACCACACAACTATCATCGACAATAAGGTAAGCTTTGTCCGCTTTCAGATTTTTATTAAGCCCCATGTGGGGAACAATATATTAATATGGGCTCAGGAAAACAATGGGGTGGAAGATCTGAAACAAATTATCAGTCATGTATCTGGTTACCCTAGCCAACTGCAATATTTAATACATGGTGGGAGATCCCTCCAAAACTCTGGCTCATTAAAATATTACTCCATTCGTTATGGTTCCACCATCATCCTCAATCTGATACTGAGGGGTGGCTCAGCTGAACTACACAGAGATCAAGGATCTACAAGGGGCACTAGTACTCCAACAATAGACATCCCGAAAGGTCCCTCATACAGGAACATTTTATAGGGGAAATACAAAGCGGATATTCCTACTGAACCAACTGATAATGCACCCAAACCATACATTATGGAGCAACTGAATCTCTTTCCAGAACTAAACATAGAAATTCCATAGATAGATGAACACCGAACTTTTTTTGAATCTCAAGTGATAATCTGCAGATTTAACAGTTTCTGGCCCAAACCAATGGAGCTCTTTCATTGGATTTTCACCAAATGGACTATGGATTGTGAAATCCACCTCTGTTCTAAGGGGTTTTTCATCGTTAAGTTTTCATCTTCGGAAGCCAGAGAAATCATCCTGAGGGAGGGACCATGGTTCTGGGGTACCACTGGGCTTTTCATTACTCCTTGGTTCCAGGATTTTGACGCTGTTAGAAAATTAAATATTACAGAGCAATGCAACATATAAAATATGCGGAAAACACAAGCACACAAAACACATAAAACCAGAGAGACATAGATATACGTGGTTCACCCAGTTTGGGCTACATCCACCCCGAACAGCCAGTCCTTCCTTTCTATTATCCAGTAAAAATGAAGAGACAAAACCTACAGCAGATCTGCTGTAATATCCTCTGTTCTCTCTCACAATCTCCCTATCTGTTTCTCGCTCTGAGAATACACACACAATACACAACTGCAATACAATACCCTCATAAAAGCGAGGGGTTGCCTTCTAGGACAAAAAACCCTAAACTAAACATAACTTCTACCGTCAGATCATCTGCCTAATGAACGGCCCAGATTGACTAGAAATTACTATACTTTTACAAGGCAATTTTACATATGTTTTTAACTTCGGGGGCACTGCCCCCGAAACCCCCCACTAGGGGGGGCTCCATAAAGTCGCAGCCGCCCCCCCTGGACCCCCCAGGAAGCATTTAATTATGGGCAACAAGGTACATGGGTCCAATGCTGTGATACAAAATAAACAAGATAATCAGGCTCCACACCCAACAATCCCCCACTTGGAGACTGATTATAGCAACTGCATCGCTGCTTCATTTGCTGGAAAATGACTCTGCTTTGGACCTAGTTGTTTCTCATCTTCATCGTCATCCTTGAAGACCAATTGAAACTGAGCATAATCTCAGTTTCTCCCTGGTTACAACTTTTGTTAGCATATCTGTAGGATTCTGGCTAGTGTGTATCTTTTCCAGCTTCAACTGTCCATTTTCCAATACTGACCGTATGAAATGGTATTTGAGATGTATGTGTTTAGTCCTGGAATGAAATGCTGAGTTCTTTGCAATATGAATGGCACTTTGACTATCACTGTATAACGTGCCCACATCATGCTTCTTACCCAATTCATCCATAAACCTTTGTAACCAAATCATTTCTTTACTAGCCTCTGTAGCAGCAACATACTCTGCTTCTGTTGTTGAAAGTGCAACAACACTTTGGATTTTTGAAACCCAACTGACAGTTGTTCCACCTACGGTAAATACATATCCTGTAGTGCTCCTCCTGTTATCTCTGTCACCTGCCATATCTGCATCAACATATCCCTGTAGAGCAATGTTTGAACCACCAAAGCATAATGCTTGATTTGTGGTACCCCTCAAATATCTGAGAATCCATTTTACTGCCATCCAATGTTCTTTTCCTGGATTATTCATGTACCTGCTTACAACTCCCACTGCATGTGCAATATCAGGCCTTGTGCAAACCATTGCATACATTAAGCTTCCAACTGCTAATGCATATGGAACTTTAGACATATATTCCATTTCTTCTTGGGTCTTGGGGCACATCTCCTTACTAAGTTTGAGATGGCTAGAAAAAGGTGTACTAACTGGTTTTGCATTCTGCGTATTAAATCTTTTCAACACCTTTTGTATGTACTCATTCTGAGACAGTGTTAATTTGCGATTTTTCCTGTCTCTAGTTATTCTCATACCAAGGATTTGTTTTGCAGCTCTCAAATCCTTCATTGCAAATGAATTTGCCAATTTTCTTTTGAGCACATTTATTTCATGCATGTTAGACCCTGCAACAAGCATGTCATCTACATACAATAACAGTATAATATAGCTGCCATCATTTTGCCTTTTCAGATAAACACAATGATCAGAGTGACATCTAGTATAACCTTGTTCGGACATAAACCTGTCAAATTTTAGATACCACTGCCTTGGGGCCTGTTTTAAGCCATACAAGCTCTTCTTTAACCTGCACACCAATTTTTCTTTCCCTTTTACCTCATATCCTTCTGGTTGCTGCATGTATATCTCTTCCTCCAAATCTCCATGGAGAAATGATGTCTTTACATCTAACTGTTCAAGACGTAAATCTTCCGTTGCTACAAGACTTAAGATAGTTCTGATTGAATTCATCTTAACAACAGGAGAAAATATTTCATCAAAATCAATAGCTTTATTTTGTGCAAACCCCTTCACCACAAGTCTAGCTTTGTACCTCTGTTTTCCTCCATCTTCTTCCTTCAGCCTGTAAACCCATTTATTCTGCAATGTAGTTTTACCTGCAGGCAACTTGACTAAGTCCCAAGTATGGTTATGCATTAAGGAGTCCATCTCTTCTTCCATGGCTAGCTCCCACTTCTTCCTGCTTTCAACCTGCATTGCTTCTTCATAACATTCAGGTTCACCAGAATCAGTCAGCAACAAATAATATAATGAAGGAGAGTATCGTTCAGGGGGTCTACTTATCTTGGTAGATCTTCTAACACTAATTTTAGGTATTTGAGGTTCCTGTTGTTGTTGTTGTGGTTGTTGTTGTTGTGGCTGTTGATTATTATTATTTTCAGACACCTTTACCTTTTCTGTGATCTCATCAAGAACTGTGTATTCTTTGTTTTATTTTTCCTGTTTCTTTTCCTGCAACTGATTCTTATACAAGAACTTTTCATTGGATATTACATCTCCGCTCCTAATGATTTTGTGATTTTCATAATCATATAAGCGATAACCAAAATCAGTAACACCATATCCAATAAAGGTACATTTATTTGATTTTGCCTCAAGCTTTGTTCTATTTTCTTTATTAATATGGACAAAGGCCTCACAACCAAAAGGCTTTAAAAAAGAGTAGTTTACCTTTTTACCTGTCCATGCTTCCTCTAGAATACCACCATCCAAGGAACTTGAAGGCCCTCTGTTTATTAGATAAAAAACAGTATCTACAGCATCTGCCCAAAATTGTAAAGGCAATCCTGCATGCAATCTCATGCACCTTGCACGCTCCATGATTGTTGTGTTCATCCTTTCTGACACACCATTTTCTTGTGGTGTTCTTGGAACTGTCTTCTCTCTACGAATTCCATGCTCTGAACAGTACCTATCAAACTCTTTGCTGCAATATTCACCTCCATTGTCTGATATGAGACACTTCAACTTCTTTCCTGTCTCAATCTCAACCAAAGCTTTCCATTTCTTGAAAGTATCAAATACATCAGATTTATTCTGAATACAATAAATCCATGTTTTTCTAGTTGCATCATCAATAAAATTAACATAATAACGAGAGCCACCAAGAGATGATACCTGAGCAGGTCCCCATACATCTGTATGCACAAGCTCTAATTTTTTTCTCTTCTTTTCTTTCCCAACTCTAAGAAATCTAACTCTCTTCTGTTTTTCATAAATGCAATTCTCACAGAAATCCAAATCAACATTCTTCAAACCCGGCAACAAATTTCTTGAGTGAAGAATCTTCATCCCCTTCTCACTCATGTGTCCGAGCCTATGATGCCATAATGCTGCATCGGCTCCTTTGGAAGTTAAAGCATTAACAGAGTTAGAAATACCATTGCATAAATACAATGTACCAACCTTTTCGCCTTTTGCTATTACCAGGGCTCCTTTGGTGACCTTCCATGTTTTATCTGTGAAATTTGTCACGCAACCTTCACTACCTAACTGCCCTGTGGAAATCAGGTTTTTCGTCAGATCTGGAAAATGCCTTACCTCCTTTAATAGCCATTGGTTTCCATTTTGTTGTTTTACAAGAACTTTACCCATTCCAACAATTTTACAGGGTTTATCATCACCCAAACGAACTTGTCCAAAATCTCCTTGAATATAGTCATGAAAATATTTCTTATCTGGTGTGGCATGGAATGAGGCCCCTGAATCTACTACCCAAGAATCAGTAACATTTTCAAAAGAAAGAATCAAAGCATCTTGTAACACATCACCTGTCACATTTGCTTCATGGTTGTTTTCTTGCTATGCATCTCCTTCTTTTCCCTTTCGAGATCTACAGTCTTTCTTTAGGTGTCCTTTCTTTCCACATTTCCAACACATTATCCCTGATCTGGACTTGGATCTGTCTTTCCTTGATTTACTGCGATATCCCGAGCTCTTTCCTCTTTCCATTCTTCTTCCCCTAGACTCTACACTCAAAGCATTACCCGATGTCTCACCGAAGTTTTCTGTCGCATTTCCTCGCTAAGGATAGCACCGACAACATCATCAAACTTTAAAGTACTAGATCCAGAGACAGAGTTACTAATGGCCATAACTAAACCATTCCAGCTTTCTGGAAATGAGCACAGAAATAAAAGAGCCCTAACTTCATCATCAAATTTACCCTGGCGAACTTAATTTGCAATCGTATTAAAAGTCACTTAAATGGTTCTGCACGCATCCACCTTACGACATCTTAACATTAAACAACGTTTCTACAATGAATACCTTGTTTGGAGGCTTATTTTTTCACATAGTTTCGCCAACACCCAATCAAACCCTTTCGTCATGGTTTCTTCAAATATTGAAGGTTACCGACGCCACTTAGGCACAATCGCATCGTTCCGAGTGCCTTTTCTATCAATAATATCCCACTCGCATCTCGTACTGATGTTCTTGCTCTTTGTTTTTCCGCTCAATGGTAGGTACGCATTTTCTCGACAGCGTATAATTCTCTCCATCCGTATCTTTCCATACAAAGTTTTGGTCATAAATTTTCGACCCTAAATTTACTAAAATTACTATCTTTCTCCGCCATCGCTCCACTCGAACTGTGAACCTTTTCTTTCATAGTTTATCACCCAACTAGACCCCGCCCTCCGATACTAGTTGTTAGAAAATTAAATATTACAGAGCAATGAAACATATAAAATATGCGGAAAACACAAGCACACAAAACACATAAAACCAGAGAGACACAGATATACGTGGTTCACCCAGTTTGGGTTACGTCCACCCCGAACAGCCAGTCCTTCCTTTCTATTATCCAACAAAAATGAAGAGACACAACCTACAACAGATCCGCTGTAATATCCTCTATTCTCTCTCACAATCTCCCTATTTGTTTCTCGCTCTGAGGATACACACACAATACATAGTCGCAATACAATACCCTCATAAAAGTGAGGGGTTGTCTTCTAGGGCAAAAAACCCTAAACTAAACATAACTTCTACCGTCAGATCATCTGCCTAATGAACGACCCAGATTGACTAGAAATTACTATACTTTTACAAGGCAATTTTACATATGTTTTTAGCCTCAGGGCCACTGCCCCCGAAACCCCCCGCCAGGGGGGGGGGGGGCTCCATAAAGTCACAGCCACCCCCCCTGGACCCCCCAGGCAATGTTTAATTACGGGAGGCGTTGCCGCCCCATTAAGGTATAGGGGTCCGACGCTGTGATACAAAATAAACAAGATAATCAGGCTCCACACCCAATGTGACCAGAATGTCGGTCTGGGTCCGGCTTTACAAACTTCCTCTACATTTCTAGAATGAAAGTGTATTTGCTTGCATTGGAAACATCCTTGGGAGATATATCAAAACCGACACACAATGCTTGGAGGAGCGAATCTACACTTTTGCACGAATCTATGTGGAGGTGAACCTCAGTAAAGGGTTGCCAGAATGTATACAACTGATACACAAACAACATAAATGGAGACAACATCTTGACTTCGAAAATAATGCATTCAGATGTCGAATATGCAGGAACACCGATCATCTGCAGAATACATGCTCGAAAGCAAAAAAAGATAATAGAAAAAAGAAGAAGACTGGGAAATCCCCCCAAAGGATGGAAATTTCCCTCAAATGAACCGGAACAGGAAACAAAGGATGAAGAGCACGTCCTCAACCCAAATGAGCACAATCTGATAACCACCGAACCAAAGACAAAAGAACAAGAGATACAAGACCCTTTTGATATAACCTCCTCGGATTAGTCGGCAAAGGACCTTGGGGCACCGGAAATAGTGTGGAACAAAAGACAACACAACTCAGACACCTCAAATTCAGATAAGGACAATGGAGCAATTACCGAAGACACTTAGCTCGCCCTTATCTCGACGACGCCAACACGAGGTGCTTAGCGAAAGGTTGAAAAAAAGAAAGAGAGAAAAATTAAGTTTTTCTCCCCATGTACTATAGGTTTTACTTGCAACTTCATAGTCTATCTTGATTGACAATTACTAGCACATGCAACATGTAATTTTGTTTTCATTAATAAAATTACGAATTTCTTTTGGAAAAAAAAATCATAATCTTTATAAAATTATTAATTAAATATAAAAAACTAATTATAAGATTTACAAATTATTAATTAAATATACAAAATTAATTTTATTTATAAAATAGTTATTATATTTGCCATAGGCAATATATAATGTATTAAGTTTTACATTAATTGCTTATTAATCTATTTTTCACTCTAACTTTTTCAAACTATTCGATAAATTTATAAATAAATTGATCTAAGAGTATAATAGAGATAAATCTTTGTCTCACAAACAAAAAGTCTCATACACCAATTTACTATAACCTTAAAATTAAATTATAATAATAACAATTAAATTTATTTTTCTAACCTCTCATTCCTTACTTTCTAATAAAATGTTACTTTCTAATACTTCTTAGAAGTATTTTGCAATTGATGGCAAGGTCTGAGCACTTCCGTGAGGCAATTAAAACCGATGGTACTAACTCATTTTGGCTAGCGAATGGTTATTCTCAAAATATGGAAACCTAATATTATATTTGGTCCCACTTGATTTTGTTGGGCAGCACGTTTCTCATTTTTGGATTGATTATACTCTTAAATGACATCCATCGATTTTTACTTTTTGTTTGGTTCCGCATGCAAATTTATTAGAATCTACTCCACTTTCCTTTCCCTCGGACACTATCGTTTCAATATGGTATTCTGTTTCTATTCTCATCGAATGCGGCCAGAAATATCCTAATTAAAATCTTTCATCATAAAATTTCATAATCTTCTATTGACTTGCTATTTATTATTTTGATTATCATTTCAGCGTCACTTAGTTATTCAATTTATCAATAGTCGGCGCTTCCTCACCAACCTCGCATGATTAACTACCCCAAATATTTTAATATACAATTCTCCTCATTTTGGTACACGAAGTATTGGTGATTACATTGCCTCCCAAAGTATTAAGAGAAACAACTTTCCGTCAATCTCCATTCTCTCCATTTTTTTTCACAAACACTAATAAATAAATATGTGTATGTACATCCACATTTTTTGACAATTCAAATTTGTAAAAATTAAAAGAAGACGTGTAAAAGATGAGAGAAGCACGCAGAAGACGAGCATCCATAATTAGGGATAGTAAGCACATGTGTTTATTTTTTGACTGTACAATTCATATAATAACAATTGAAAACCAGGATTTAGCAGAAAACAACAAAGTTTTGAAGGAGAAAGTGACATTGTTACAGGAAACTCTCCTGATAGGGAAGACAAAATGGCAATGCATGGAGCTGGATGTGCAAACCAAGAAATTTGCAGTGGAGAGTACATAGGTGATGAATGCGAAATCATTCCAGGATAAAGGGAAAGTGGTTGCCCAAATAGACAATGATGAAGAGACAACAAGAGAAGAAAGGAAAGGAGATTCTGCAAAAGATTCCAAAACCTGGGCTTAAGTTATTAGAAATTCTGCTAATAGAGAAGGAGGAGCAAACATTCGGGTTGGCAACATGCAAGATAGAGAAAACAAGGAAATGCAAGATATAGAAGCAAACATAATTATTAAAGAGGTGAAAGATTATGGGAAAAATGATTGTACTCTTGACCTTGCAAGAGACTTCTTAAAAGACAAGATGTTATGGAAAGGAAAAATATTCCAAGCATGGAGAGTAGGTAAGTTTAACGGCGAGAGAGCCAGACCCATAAAAGTCATCATGCCTAGCTTGCATGATAAATGTATCATTCTAAGCAAGAAGCAACGCTTTTTTTCTAGAAGAAGATTTAACTGTAAGACAACTAGAGGAAAGGAGGGAGGAAATGTCAAAGGTTAGGGAAGCAAGAGATGAGGGAAAGAGAGCATGGATTTATAAAGGTAAAGTTGTGATAGCGCAATTTGGACCTCCTTCGAAAACAAGACAACAAAACGATAACAAAGAAGAGGCAACAAACTCTTCAGCAAGAAATCAAGAAGCAAGGCTAGTATGGGAAAGCGGTGACAAAGACTCATCTGTGAGTCTTGCATGTCAAAACAAATAGCAATCAAGTCGTACCCAAGTTTCCTTAAGATTAATTTGTTGGAACTACAGGGGTTACCCATGGAGATCAGGACCTGGGTTAGGGCCTATTGCGGAAGGTAGAGACATAATTTTCTTCATATAAACACATGAGCATGAAGGGTGTAAGACACCTTTGTTTGAAGGGTACTGAAATATAGCAGTGTGGAACAAGGCAACAGGGAATGGCAAAGGACACGGAGGTATCATGGATTAGTGAGAGAAAAAGAAGGTCATTTCATTCAATGAGAAAAATAAGACTCAAATAAGCAATTTGTTTGGCTGAAAATATCAAAAAATGGAAATCACATCAGAATTGCAGCATGTTATTTTGTGCCGAAAGTTTCAAAAATATACAAAAGTAGAGGGCTTGACCACAAAGATCCCTTTGCATCCCTAAAAGCATATATTGTAATATATTCTCAGCTAGGTGAAGTCCTTATAGTGGGGTATTTCAATGCTAAGACTGCATGTGAGCAAGCTAACGTTCTTTGTTGTAAAGAAGATTGCGACCCTATCTGGCTTACAAAAGAGAGTAATCATTTGTGGGAAAGAATTTCAGAGGATAAAGGTTGCAATCTCTTTGGTGAACAATTGTTTACGCTATGTGGGGCTTTCGATTTAGTCATTTGTAATGGTTTGACTAGATGGGAAAAGTCCGGTAATTCCACTTGTAATACATACAATGGAGCAAGTGTAGTAGATTATGTAATTTTCTCGCATAGCTTGTGAGAGAAAATGGAGGAAGTGTTGATTAGAGATCATATTTGGGACTTAAAATCAGATCACAAGCCAATTTATTTAAGTTTCTCTTGGACTGAAAATAAGCAAATAGGGTAAAAAACTCAATGTCTTCAACAAAATCTCTCAAAGGGCAGAATTATTTCGACTCCATAAAATTGCAATATATTCAAAATAACACTAGAGAGGCTCTTCGAGAAGGAAGAAATCTCATTTCACGGCCTTCATAGTCACGAATTAACACACTTAATTCAAAGTGAACTTGCAGAGTGAAAAAGAGAAAAAATTAAGAAGTCTAAAACAAATTTATTTTTGGTTAATGCTTGGTTTGAAGAGGAATGCAAAAAGGCAAGGAGAATGTGGAAGGAATCAGAGAAAGATAACATAAAGCTCAAAGCTTACAAGCAAATATTAAGAAAAAATAAGCCCGATTTCATGGTTTCAAGGAGAGAAGAACTAATCTTCCTTGGGAAAAATAACCCCAAATTATTTTGGAAGAAGCTCTAATAGAGAAAGGTGCATACTGAAAACAACATTACAACTTCTAAATGGTTTGACTATGCAAGAAAACATTATGAGTAGGATCCCAAGGTTGACCCTCCTCCCTTGGTCAACACAAACACAAAACTCTTCACAATGAAAGAGGTAGAGATGGATATCAAGAAGTTGGGTGCTAGAAAAACAAAAGACTTAGCTGAATTCCAAGCAGAGTATCTAAAGCGAGGCTTAAAAATTCTTCCACCTCACATCACAAAAAAATTCAACAACATCATACAACAAGGGTTCCCCACTGATTGGACAACTAGTTTGGAAATACCTCTTTTCAACAGTGGTGACGTCAATAATCCCTCCAATTATAGGACCATAATGATAAACCCCTTGTTTGCAAAGTTATTTGGAAGCATGTTAGAAAATAAAATCAGCAAGTGGGCAGAAGAAAGAGATAAACGTGCTAAAGGGAAAGTAGGTTTTAGACTTAAGCATTCCACAGTTGATCATTGTAAAACTTTAAGGCACATCGTTGAAAAAGTTTGGGAGAAAACAGAAGAAATTTTTTTTGTTGCTTTGTTGATTTCAGAAAAGCCTTTGACACGGTTCCTAGGGATAAGCTTTGGCACAGAATGGAGGAACTCAGGGTTCCCAGGAATTTGAGAGTAGTTGTTCATAGGCTGTATGAAGAGGTGAAAGTCAAAATTAGAACTTCAGCAGGCATTTCTGAGAGTTTTAGAAGTGATATCGGGGTCAAGCAAGGTTGCCTATTGTCTCCTAACCTTTTTGGTTTATATATCAACAAGCTTGAAGAGTGGCTAAATTCGCAAGGGGGTGACGGTATCCATTTGAGAAAGTTTGTTATAAGGCTTCTTTTGTATGCATATGACCTTATTCTGATTGCTAAATCTGCTCTTGGTTTGCAAGAGCACTTACTTTCCCTTGATCATTTTTGTAGAAGGGTGGGGATGCAAGTCAATATTAGCAAAATGAAAGTAGTGGTTTTCTCTAACAAAAGAAAGCATAACCAACATAAGTTCTACTTTGAAGGAAACTTTTTGGAAGAAGTTGCAGATTACAAATACCTCATAATTGACCTCAACGAAAATCAAAGTTGGGATGGTTGTAGAAAGAAAAGAACTTTGTGGAGCGCAGAGAGGCAAAGTTATGGGACTGGAAAACCACTCTAACTCTTTTTGGGTTTTTAATGATCCCGGTGATTCTCTATGGTTGTGAACTGTGGGCTAGCAACACATCCAAGATGCAATGGAAACAAATTGAGAAAATTCAAAAGCGTTTGATTACAAACAAATTCAAAATTAAAAGTGTAGTTCCTTATGCTATCTTGTTAAGTGAAACAGGGGCTGCTCCTATTGAAGCAATTGTTATGGTGCAAGTCATAAGATATTTTAAAAAAATCGAGCAAATAGAAGAGGGTAGATGGCCTAAGGTTGTGTTTAATGACATGTTATGCAGAAGAAATATGACTTTTGTAATATTCCCTCTCTTGATCCAGTCATAGTGAATAGAATTGATCCATGGTATTGACCCATGGTATTTCTTGTATTGGCCCATGGTATTTATTGTTGGTATTGACCCATCAAGCCTATAAAAGGGGAGAGAAGCTAGGCATTTAGAGCATTATGAAATTATCTATTTTATTATGTTTGGGTTAAGAACCTAGCCTGGCCAGTTCTATGCATTGATCCCGGGACGAAAACCCCGCGGTGATGTTTATGTGGTGGATCCATCTAGGATTCACAAGTGGGCTTCAATTTCTTATATTTGTCATTTTCAAGCAGCTGTGCATGCCATTTGTAGGATTTTATGGTCTGGGCATGTATTTTACTTTCAGTGAATAATAATATAAATAAAATGGTTGCATTTCCTGTGTTCTGGTTCTTGATGAAAGACTATATTAAATGAGAACACTAATATGATTTAGATCTATCAAAAATTTTATTGTTTGGAATCTTATAGTGGTATCAGAGCTGTGCATCCTGCCAGCTTGAGATTTTTATGCAAGGAGCTTCGGTGAAATTTATTTTTCACCCTAGCCAGCATTTCTCACTTCGGTGATATTTGTCACCCTAGTTGGATTTTTATTTTTCAGTAAATTATTTTATTGGGAGAAATAAGTGAAGGGAAAATCATTTATAAGTCTGTGGGTTAAATTTGTGAAAATATTTGAAGGCATGATTGACAAAATCATTTATAGCTTGTATATAGCCTCTTATGAATAAATGTACCCATGATATTTATTCATGTGTATGGAAGATTCATATCTTTCTTGCAAATATGGTCATTGTTGAAAGGCTGGAAAATTATTGCTAGACAGGAATCATTCCCAGGTTTCTCATTAGCTAAGTATTGAGATCCATTGATGCCAATGTCGTCATTTTATTTTTGGAAATGCCACAAGAATCAACATAATGATATATCAGTCGATTCTTTGGGCTACAATACTTCTGTGGATCAAAGATGGCAACAACATATAAATCAGAAGCAAGAGCAGAGCAACATGCCTTTCTCTTGAAAGGTCCATGTTATCCTTCAGCAGTCAAAAGATATCCGGAAGGAAGATGTAACAAGCAAGTGTCTCTTCGAACTTGGATCCAAATTACTGGGTACAAAGTCAAAAGATGTTCTCCTACAGCTAGACACATTAAATATGGCTTTGAGCTTGATAGAGAAATCAAAATGGGAAGGGTCAAGTTGGGCCTTGAAGCCATCCATGCTTGCTTTGATACAACCTAGGTTCTTGGAGCATTCTTGTGAAAATGTTAGACTCACCGTCGCTTCTTGTCTCAGTAAAATCATAGCCTTAACAACACCGCTATTGCCCTACAATGATGACATCATGAGGAGGACTTTTCAGGTAATGGTAGAAGCACTCCAAGGGTTGGACAACACCACCGTTCTTTCTTTTTTCCAGAAGCGCACAATTTTGGAACGCATGAAGAAATTCAGATTTGGTATGCTTATGCTGGATCTAGAGTGTGATGATTTAATCCTTCAGATGCTCCAATACTTTTGCAATGGAATTACAACGTCTCATCCAAACTTCATCAAAACAGACATGCAAAATATCATGTCTCTGATCTTAAGAGAAGATAGGGCCATCTGCGAACAATTGAGATCCAAATTGTTGGCCATTTGGAGGAAGGAGCTAATTGCATCACCTGCTGCTTATGAACTAGCTGAGGGGTTGATCAAACAAAGCATCAAACTACTTAGAAAGAAGTTAACCAAGGAGGAACTAACAAATATTTATGGAGACAGAAAGAATGAACTAAGGAGGAAACACTTATGCTTTGTATGCAAGGGAGTTTGGGCACTTGACCATTCATGCCTAGATAATAAGGAGGTGACAAGGATAGAAAAATTAGAGACTTCTTCAGATCATAGGGATTCATCCATAGATGGGTTTGCTGATTTTCAAGAGAGGACCTATGAAGGATCTGAGCAGTCAAGTACAAATGGTGAACAACAACACCATGCTCTTCAGAGAAACTTGCAGGACAAGCTGATTAGTCAACTTGACAAAGTACATGACGAAAGGAAAGATGCAATTCCTCCTGATGATGTGGTAGTTGAATCTATAAATACATCGGAGGAAATCCATAAAGAGTATGGGCAATCAGGTATAAACAACAATCTACCAGTACATCCATGTTGGACAACCAAAGAGGATGGACAATTTATCCTCACATGTAAAGAGGTCCAAGAAGAATACACTCAAGGAGAATCAAAGGAGGAGCCAACCGTAATAAATCGATATGATAAGCATGATCATGCAAGGCAGTAGGACAAATATAGTATGCATGATGAGTATGATCACGAGGAGCAACATGACAAACATAATGTGCAAAATGGACCATTCCTAGAGAGTTGGTCAAAGGCTCAAGTTGAAGATGTGGTCATTGGGCATCAGGTACAAACAGATACAGAGACAGTTAACACAGCACTAGAATTTCCAATAGAAGGCTTTCGAGAAAGGATCAAGCATTTCAAGACAGATCTTATGTTGTTGAAGCAGAAAATCTGGACAGTCTGAGACACTGCCTTACAGGAGAACATAAAAATTGAGGAACTCATAGGGGTATGTGCCAAATCAAAGACCAAGTTGTCTAGTGTTGAGGAACGACTCAAATCCCTCATAAGGCAACAAGAGGAGTACAATTGGGAGTTCTAGAGCAACCCTCTATAAGAATACATAGATAAAGCTTGCAACACCAACAAACCACCTTTATACATTGGGAAGAGCAGGGCAGAGTTCTCCAAATACATCATGTTGGGTAACCAAGTAGAGTAGCATGAAGTGAGCATCGAACAACATCAACATAGTAGATTTGCAGATATTCATTATTTCCCAAGTATGGATTGGCGAGAGATTATGAGTTGGTATTCTATCGATAGGCTGATTCTTTGGAGGATACTCGCAGCTGAGGGCATATTGCAGCTTGAGCCCTTTAGTGCGGGCAGTGATGGAAGGCTGAAATGGTACCATAACCCACAGGTCCCAGGATTTAGGTGGCATTGGGATCCGGGAGAATCCATTGGGGAAAGGATTGTTTCGGATCCAGGAAAATCCATTGAAGAAAGGATTGGTCAAAGGATTGTTTGGGATCCTGGTATCAATGTACAAATGCTTCTGTTGTGGATAGAAATGGATCGCATGAGGACAAGCAATCTTTGGGCGGGAGGATTTGTAATATTCCCTTTCTTGATCCAGTCATAGTGGATAGAATCGATCCATGGTATTTTCCCATGGTATTGACCCATGGTATTTATTGTTGGTATTGACCCATGGTATTTCTTGTTGGTATTGACCCATCAAGCCTATAAAAGGGGAGAGAAGCTAGGCATTTAGATCATTCTGAAATTATCTATTTTATTATGTTTGGGTTAAGAACCTGGCTTGGCCAGTTCTATGCATTGATCCCGGGATGAAAACCCTGCGGTGATGTTTATGTGGTGGATCCATCCAGGATTCACAAGTGGGCTTAAATTTCTTATATTTGTCATTGTCAAGCAGTTGTGCATGCCATTTGTAGGATTTTATGGTCTGGGCATGTATTTTACTTTCAGTGAATAAAAATATAAATAAAATCACTGCATTTCTTGTGTTCTGGTTCTTGATGAAAGACTATATTAAATGAGAACACTAATATGATTTAGATCTATCAAAACTTTTATTGTTTGGAATCTTACAACTTTGGATGCGACAAAATAACAAATGGTTTAGTAAATGGGGTATTTGCTTGAGCATGTGTCCCACAAATAGTAAAGAGATACAAACTTTTGTTATGGAGAAGTTCCACAAATGTTAAAGAGATAAAAACTTTTGCCATGGAGAAGTTTCACAAACGTACTTGGGAGAAAGAGCTAGGGAGAAAAAGGAAATACTATATTGAAGAGTTTAATCCTACTCATAATCATCAACAAAAAGTGTACATAGGGGCCAATATTTATTGGAGATCCAAAATTCTTATTGCTCACTTAAGGACCTCATCAACTTCGTTGTGAAACAGGGAAAAGGCCAAAAGAAATGTGGGAGGAAAGAGTACGTATTTTTTTCTCTTCTGGAAAAGTGGAAACATAAAAGCATTTCATTTTAGAATGCGAGGCCTTCAAACACAAGAAGGAAAATTTTGGAGATATTCTGGTAGTTAGCTCTTGGGATAATCTATTCAGCGAAGAGTTCGTTGAGACACTGGGAGCCTTTATTGTAAGGCTCCACATGAAAATGGCCGAATACAAGAACCAAATGGAGAAGCAATATGTCCCATAGGCTACCTTTAGCCTCGTAGATGTTAAAATGATTTCTTTCTTCTTTCTCTCTATATTTATATTTTAATTAATTAAGTATATTTTATATTTTTTTTTTGCAATATAAATAGTTATACTTATATAGATAAACAAAATTTGAGTAATGTATTTTTTTGAATTAATATTAATATAAAAATAATAATGTTAAAGATTCCGCAAAACCATATAATAAATTATAGAAAATTTAATATATATTTTAAAAATGAACTATAGTTATTGAAAATGTCCATAGAAATAGATTTTTATACTTTTAGCTATGTGAAAGATTAATAGGATATTATTATTATCGCTGCCAACCGATTACCCATAAAAATACCAAAAATCCCAAATTATTGACGGTCTAAAAATATACCAAATTATTCTATAGCAAGTAGATTATTTTATTTCTATGAAGTCTAGTTATTATCAAATCTCAATTTCAAAATTAAAAAATAGAGAAAATTTCAAGGAACTTTAAAGATAAAACATATTAAAAAAACACACACAATTCTAAATTAAAAAATATTTTCATTTAGTTACACAATTCTAAATTAAAAAATATGTTCACTGGTATTGGGTAGAGGGTGATTGGGTGCTCTCTTAACACACTCATTTATAAAACACTTCTTGATAAATGAATAAATAATATTTTAAGAGCCTATGAGACTACTAGCCTTGTTTTTTTTTTTTTTTTTTTGCAATTCAATCCTTTTCTTACTCAAATTGATGATGCGCTGATTCAACCTTCTAACATCCACCAAATTGATGCTAATATATTGCCATAACTATTGTCCCGGATGTCTTTTAAAACATCACATTCCAAAATGAAATGCTTTTGGGATAGAAATGCAAAAAATAAATACACACTCGTTCTTCCCAAACTTCTTTTGGTCTTTTTCTACCATCCTTTTTCACAAAAAAAATCATTGATTCAATTCCTCCAACCCTAATCAATATATTATATTAAACATGATAAAATACCGCCAAAAAAAAATAAAAAATAAAAATCTCTATCTAATCTTAAAACTAAACCAACCTAAATTCAATCTCTTACAACAACTCACCTAAAAACACTCAAAACTCCAATTATAAAAGGTTCGTACTACAAATTTCCAGTAAATCACATCGAAGAAAGAAGCAGAAACACACAACACAATCGTTTATAGATGCCCATCCAATAACAGTGAAGGTTGCCGAACTTGCCCTGTTAATATCGATGATATGCTGAACATAAACCAACTCTATACCAAATCAGATAGATCCAATTCGATACTGTAATTAATGTCAAAACAATGTGCTGGTTGTCATCTTGGCACAGGCCAGCCGATCTTATCAGAACCTATATTTAACGATAAAATCTAGTGTGAGTCGACACCTGTCACTCCAGAATGAGCATCATCCAGTCAAGCCGCCCCAGCGTTTGTGGGGACAAGGTGGGTCAAAGTTCAGATCTGCACACGCTGGGCGTCTCGTCCATACCCCGCCTCAAATTGTCTCCCAACAGTCTAGTCGCGGACTTCACAGAAACAAACGCGGCCGATTCTACCGGACGGGGGAAATGAACATGGTCGATAGATACAGTCCGAGGTGAATGGAAGCTTCGCCGTTGATACAAGCCACCTCGGTGGAAGGACGTGTGTTGTCTTGACTTTTAAGAAAGAAGTAGCGAGGAGAATCCGAGAAAGATAAAATTCAGGTTCAAATTCTCAGGAAATAGCTTAATTTTCGCTATCAGAGGCTCGAAAGTTCAGAAAAGATTGACAACGCGGTAATTTCGGCAAATTGAAGAAACGGAAATACTTAGGAAGGATTCCGTAATCTCGCACATTTGAGCTTCTTAGGTCAAACCTTAAAGTTTTGCGGTTATGCATTGAGACAAAACTTGCTTTCAAGTGCCTGAAAATTTCAAATTTACTAAAATTTGATTTCTTTGTTTTTAGGCTCGGTGAATTGATCTTTACGGTGCTTTATGTGAGAAATTCTGTGGAAAATTCTGGACTTCAGAGATATTTAATGGGTTTTCTTGAAGAAATGATCATGCTCCAAAAGGATTCTGCAGTTCTGCACATTTAGCCTCCTTGCTGAAGCCTAACAGTTTTCCGGGTATGCATCGGGAATAACTTGGTTGAATTTGCTGAAATTTTTCAAAATTTACTGAAATTCGAAGGCTTTGTTTTGAGGCTCAGTGAGTTGACCTTAACGGTGTTCTTTGTGAGAAATTCTGACATATTGGACTCGAGGGACATTTATTGGTTTTTGCTATAGAATTGTGGAATTATCTCGTGTGACCTTAAAGGCTCTTACGGTCTTTGTTCTTGCACGAATTTTGGCTAAAGCTGCTGAAAGAAGATCAGTTTCAACGCTTTCAAGCAAGCCACTAAAACATTGGTGAATTCAGTGGTGGAAATCGAGGAGGCTTCACCAAGAAACTGTTCCTGCTGGGACTATTTATGACGGCAAATTATCTGAAGTTGTGAGGATATGGAATTGGATCGGAAGTGGGTTCATTAGCGGGGCAATTTGACAGGATTCATCAAACTAAGCTTTTGCTTGGAACGCTTATAAAATTTTCTGTTAAAGATCGGTCCATTTTGAAATCCGGCAGATAAAATTCTGGTTTGTGGTGTGGAGCGGAGGCGGCTGCTGTTGCAGTTTAATCTAACGATCCGGTAATGGCTCAGGCAGCCCAACCAGCTTCTGATCCCAATGCTTATGGCAACGGCAGTATTCCCGGCGTTCTCACTCATGGAGGCCGGTTTGTGCAATATAATATTTATGGCAACATGTTTGAAGTTCCCGCAAAATATGTCCCTCCGCTGTTTCCTATTGGACGAGGAGCATACGGTGTGGTCTGGTAATTTTGCTTGTGCTCTGAGCGTTACATAAGATAGCCGATTATATTTCTACTTCTTCAATTGAAATAAATGATTTTCGATATATATTTCTCTTCGAATACAAAGCCTATAATGATTCTCTGGCATGGTTCAGTTGTTATAACCCACAAATCATAGAATTCTAGGACTTGAAGAAAATAGGGGTTCTTTAACTGTTTTACTTTTGGTTTTTTCCCTAAAGGCCCAATTCAGTGATTAATTTTTGTTAAGATTGATTTTAGAATGTTTTTTTAATATATAAATGGATTTAATAATTTCAATAAATTATTGCCAAATTTTAAAACAAAAATAACCAAAAAAATATAATTAGAAAATTAAACTGTAACCAACAATACTGGCAAAATTTTGCCACATAAATGAATGGATTTTCCGTACACTACATAAACTGTATGGTCAACTTACTTTTGATTATATTTAATAATATACCTCATTTACCTGTGGACTTATTACCCCTGCCCCGCAAATAAAAACTGCCCAAAAACCTAAAACATAACAAAATCATCGCAACATACTTATAAATGTAAACTATACTTATAAATATAAACGAAGCTCTCAAACCAGAGGAAAGGTTTTTTTTATTTTCTTCGATTTATTGGACAATCGTGAGGCTGAAATTCTTCTAAAATTTAAAACAAAATGAGTATTTTCCTATCTATGTGATGCATACTCCTGTATTAGAGCATTGCTCGAGTTTTTTCATTGCATATTTTTCCTGTACTAAATTGTATTCAAAGTCATATTTGAATCTTGCTACCATGCTTAAAACTAGCCTTCAAGCCATTTTCATGTTTTTAGTTGGAACGTAATGTTTTCTTCAGCGTTGGGGTCACAACAAGTACAGTTTACCAGTATTGCAAAATAATGGGACCATCTTTTTTTGAATTCGTCTAAGGATGAAAAAGAAGCCTTGATTTTCTAGGCATGTGTTAATAAACCCAGTACCCTAAATCTATGCAGTGTCTAATGTAGTTGGGTCCTCTTGTGACTAAATCAGAATGGAGCGAAGAAATTAGTTTTTGTTATCAGGGAACGCACATTTTGGCAAGAAGAAATCATAGCAGCCTTTTAGGCCCATTTGTCACAGAGAGTGGACAATCATACGAAGATGCAACTGTGGTTGATGACCATTAAATTTGTGGTTCGCATTTTACTGATCACGGATAACCTAATGATTCATCAAGGTCAAATCTCCCCAAGTTTTAAGAGGCAATGTTGGTTCCCTTGGCTGCTTTCGTTTTCTCGATAAGCAGATACTATAGATAAATGGACAAGATAAATGAACATGCAAGGTTGATATGTCGTAATAAACAAAAAGTGGTAAATACAGTCAAATTAGTATAGGGACTACACTGAGGGGTTGTATTTGGCATGGGTGTTAACAGGGCCATCCTCTTACTCTAGATCTAATTATAACACTAACAAGCTAATTCAATAGTACCTATAATTCTATAAATATCTCTACATGTGGGATTTTGGATTATTAAGAGGCTGGTATCGTGGATATGTTATTTTTCTTCTCACACAAATATGCATGATCTTGCTTTTCATTTCAAGGATGATGATTTTGTAGTCTTTCCATTGTTGGAATTTCCCAGAAATGGCTTCTAATGCAAATTTAGAAATTCTACCTCAACCTTGTGTATCCTGGATCTGTTTCCCATGAACTTTTAGCCTTAGGGCTAACTCTGAAATATAAATTGCAGCAGTATATATTTTGCTTCTGTCCAACCAATTACACAAGGCAACTCAAGAAAATAATCATAAAAAATTTTACAAGTAAATATTTTCCAGCCCTCAGGGCACACTTATCAACACTAAAACAGATCTTGAAATTTACTTAGTACAGCATATTTATAATGGCCATAAATCTGCCCACTTGGGTTCTATATTCTTGTCAAATCACTAAACAAAATCTGCTTCTTGTTATTTAAAATCAACACAGATAATCAGCTCTAGAAACTACTCAATCACCATGAGAACATAATCTGAAATTCAGATCTGCAATTACACAGTTTGGACAGCAAAACATACTTCAAACATACATAAAATGAAATTGCAAGTACATACCAACAGCTTAATACAAGCTGGTAGCCGTCATGGTCTCCAAATCTTAGCTAGGGAATCCACCATAAATGGCAAACCTTAGCCACCAGCTCCTTCTAGGTAAGAATCACCCCATCCAAAACTAATTCCTCCACCAAATATCTACTACAGGCGAGTATACACATTGGCAAGTCCTCTTTGGCACCTACACTTGCATCCCACAAGTATATAAGAGAAAACAAGACAGTCTTTCACAATATTTTCTACGTCAAGCACTCCTAGTAGCACGAGGGTTTTGAAATGCCACAAAACTCTAGTTGTCTTCTGTCACAAAAACCATAAGAACAAGCGCTTTCTTTGCTCCTATTTGGTTTCTCCTAAACTTTAGTTCCCTTGTTTCTCAGGGCAAACCCTAATGCTAGTCTTTTTCTTGAATCAATTTGAGAAGCCTAGCACTTAAGCCAAGGAAACATAGATATGAAATAGACAAGTTTGCTTTAGCTCTCGCATCTCTAAGACATAATGTGATCAATATAATTTATTAACAAATTCTCGCCTCTATTTATGTGAAAGGTAAGGAAGGCCAACAATAAGATAATGGATAGTATCTGCAACAAGCAACCTAACTAATTACTAGATAAGTTCACATGTAAAGCACTCCAACTCTCAGTTGCACATGTCAAGCTCCAAGTTATGCATGTCCAACAAGCAAGGGTTCCAAGCTATGTTGCAGGAAACTTCCCCCCCTTGCGCATCAACCGCGTTTCTGTATCGAAACTCTAAAACTCGATTGAAATGCATTTTAGCTCATATGGAACACATTTCACATGTCAGACATGTTTCAATCAAACCAAAACGCATTTCAATGTCTATACAATGCATTTGCAGATGAAATTTGTATGATTTTTCCTTGATTTAGTTGTTGGGACCCACATTTTTTCTTTTACTGCCTAATCAGAGGCTAATTATGAATTAATGAGATTTCTAGAAAGCTCGAAGATGGGAATTTTTTCTTTAAAAAGTGTTTCTCTCAGTTTACACCAAAGTTTTGTTAATTAATGGTAATGTTAAATTCTTAAAGTAAAAGAACTGTCACTTTTATGTAAATTTTTAGCATTACAATTAATTGTTTTAGGATGTTTGAGAGTGTTTCCAACTGCATTGGTCTTCATATGGAGAAAGTAAAATTTCATAATAGTCTTAACAAGTTTCATAATTTGAGGACTAATTTCATTAGATTCTATCATGTAGTAGGGTATGGAATTGGTAGTTAATCAAGGGCAGTGGCACCAAGCCCTTTATGTACCTTGATGTTAACGATATATTTTGTTGGAATCCTTTGTCATGGCTCTAGCAAAAATGTATCCTTCAGTCAACAAAATCATTGATCAGGCATGCTAGGATTTTCATAGAATATTTTAAAGCTTGGATTAGGTTGTTTTATCAAAATTGGGTGGCGTTGACTGATGTCCCTAGAGGATTGAGTTAGAGGAAAAGGGTGATATTAATGATGAGGATCCCAATATAAGTGATGGTGGAACTTTGCTTGTCATTTTTGTTTATTATTTAAATGTTCTTGTTTATTTATTGATAATGATTACTTTCCAAGTTTCAATATAAAATGCTATCTATATATTTCCCTGATTCCAAATTTTTTGAGGTTCATGTTTCTAGTGTGTTTCCATTTCAGAAACATGTACCCGTTTCCTCATATTATGCAACTTAGGTTCCAAGGTGAGTGCATCAGGAGAAGTGTCTAATGCTCCTCCTCCAAAGGTCTTCAATGCTCAAGTTCTCCCTCTTGAGTCCTAACCCACATGTACGTCTATGTCCACTAGACCAATATGAACGCTCCTCAACCCAAGTATTTGGAAGTCAAGCACAAGCATCCATATATATATATATATATATATATATATCATGTTTCCCTGATTCCAAATTTTTTGAGGTTCATGTTTCTAGTGTGTTTCCATTTCAGAAACATGTACCCATTTCCTCATATCATGCAACTTAGGTTCCAAGGTGAGTTCTTTAGGAGAAGTGTCTAATGATCCTCCTCCAAAGGTTTTCAATGCTCAAGTTCTCCCTCCTAAGCCACATGTACCTCTATGTCCAGTAGACCAATATGAACGCTCCTCAACCAAAGTATTTGGAAGTCAAGCACAAGCCTCCATGCAAACAACTAAGTGTCCCTATTCTACCTAGTGCTCAATGCCCTCCTCTTTGATGCCCATTGCTTCTTCTCAAAAAGGGTTGTCCTTCGAAGCAAGCAACCAAGCCCTCCATGTGAGTGCCTCATGAAGAATGCCACTTAGCTGCATAGTTCTCCAACCTTCCAAGAAGTTCACCACACAAGCACAAGTCAATGCATAGAAATCCAAGTATAATCTATCTTCAATGTGTAGGTCTACTACAATACAAGCAAGTGTGATCGACACATTAATGCACTTGAAGCACCCCCAACACGGTGTAAGCACCTTTGGAACAACCCTAAAAACTAACACTCCTTTATGAGGAAAGCGTTGTCACCAACACTAGTATTCTCTCTCTACACCTTAATTAAACTTTCCATTTGCAAATGTAACTCTGCATTTGTCTTGAAATCAATCACTAGCCCTTTGAAAGGAACTGTCACCAAACATCACCTCCTCCTTCAAAGCATTGCCTAACACCTCCAACTAGAAAGCTCACAATTGGAAGCAACTAATGTAATACGCTTTGTGTTGCCTCAAAATATGGCAGGCCACAACAATGAGGTGGATGCTACTGTCACTTGAACACTCCACCTTCTGCTCTTTAGTGGAATTTCACCACACGTGAGGCTTCCAAGTATAGGATCAAGGGGACACTTTAGAAGGCTGAATCAAGGTAGTTCACACTAGGAACAAGACACGATTATTTGTATTGAGGAAAAGTGTACCTACGAAAAAGCTTGTGAGTTATGGTTTGTAGCCTTAGGTTTTCAAGATGTAGCTCAACAATGGAAAATATAGGCATACAAACAAAAGGAAAGGTTTGTTTGCAAGATATAATCAACCACTGGAGAGACAAACCTTCAAATGACCCTAAGTTGAAGCTTTTATGTAGAATTAGGGCTTTGAAAGCCCTACAATTGCCTAGGGTTGATGAAATCAGCCCTAGAGAGACACTTCTAACCATGAAAATTGCTAGATTTGATGCTATAAGGCTGAGCAAGGTGAAATAGTCCCAAATCAGCTTAATTCTCAATCCCTAGTTGAATTTGGCTTGAAACCCTAATCCAAGCGACATTCCTTAAAGGGCCAAAATTTTAGGAATAGGGGAAAAAGATGAAGTTTTGAAGTTTTTGACCATCAAGTTGGTTCCCAGTGCCTTCTACTTACTTGGGTGATGGATTCTTAGGAACTTTAACCATGGAAATATCAAACCCTTGAAGGGAGTATGGGGGAAAACCCTAGGTTTTCACTTGCTGACATTAGCTATCATAATACGAGGGGAAAAATTCACTAAAAAAATGCTTGCTAGGAGGTTTTCTAGAGAGTTCAATGATACAATATTAAAGCATGCAAAAATACTAAGCATTTCATGTAAACATAAGCATTTAGACAAGGAACATAGAAACCCTAACAATATTCCATTACATCAATAACCATAAATATATTCAACAAAAACTACTCACAATATATCTAAGAACATGCCTTCTTTAAATCCCAAATTGACGTCTCCACAACAAGCATTAGTCTCCAATAGCAAAAATCCACATAAGATCACATCTCCACAAGTAGCGAAGTACAAAGAGCTAGGTTGATTTCTCTTTTAGGGAGATTGAATTCCATACAAGTGATCATAAAACAATGAGAGAGGTGATATTCTACTTATATGAGGTCTGCCTCTTCTAATTTATGAATAAAAGCCCCTACACAAGTTTGATTTTTGAGTGGACATAAAGTAAAATTGGGTTACAAGCCAACCCATTAGCTTAACAACTAAATATGCCCAAATAAACCCATGCGTGTGAGCTGTAAGCCTAAAAGGGTGATGATGTTGTGCCCTTCCAGTGCTCCAAATGATCCATCAAGGCAAAACAAAGGCTGAAAGTGTCTCCAAGCATCATGATCATCCTCCATTTGAGGAAAATCCTCAAATCAAGCCTCCAAGCAGCTCCAAGGGTCCAAAATCTAGTTGTGGGTGCCATATGTCATCTCCATGGGTGCCAAGTAGGAAACGTGGTGCCTTCTCTCTCTAGCATTAGGACTCTATCAGGTGCAAGAAGCCCTCCTTATTCATCCTAGGGATGACCATCCTCATCTAGGCCCTGGATCATGGCATGCTCATCAAGTAGTGTCAAGGCCAACCTAGGGGCATGCTAGGTCCACTAGTACATCATCAAGAATCCTCAATTCTAAGCAAGATAAGCTCAACGTTTTGGCTCCTAGGGGTGCTTTGGGATGTATATCAACTGCTCAAGCAATAAAAAATCCCAACACTTTGCTAAAAGTGGGAAACACTGCATCTGCTAACTCATCATGCCCTTTGAAAATGTAATGTATGGCCTAGGCAACATGTGGAGAAGGATGTCCTCAAGGACTCTATTGCACTGGACCACATGGAAAAACCAACTCAAACTCAAGTGAAATGAACCATGCATTAGAGACTAGGACCATAAATGCATCTAAGTGGACCATACTTTAGTATCAAGGGAATATTAATACTTCAAACCAAGATCACCTTAAAATATCTAACTACACTAAGTCCCATAAAAGTGTTTCGTACCTTTGTAAGGGTGGCTATATAAATAACCCTATTAGGTGGTTCTAGCCCCCGAGGGGAGGTGACATTTCCAAGGTCAACCTTTCAATCAATAGGTGTTAGTGTAAGTAGGTGGCAATAGAGGGGAAGGACTTCACGACCAAGTGTCATGGTCAGGGGACCAGCGAATGGGAGTCCACATCTTGACCCTTGAGTGTATAGATGTAATGGAGGGAGCGATTGTGAATGCATGAGTTACCAGCTTGGCCTACTTTTTCCACCCCTCTGTTGTGCCTTTTAGTTCTTTTTTATAATGTTTTTTATTTTGGTGCATAGCTCAACGATCAAAGCTTGCTCTTTATGATATAGCACCCCTTAAGATGAGGCAATTTATCTCTCATTAGGGTTAGGACATGCAAGGGTTCCTTTTAATGAATGGAACATCATGTGCTTAGGAACTAGGTGATGGCTAATGAGGAGGGTAGAGCTCATGCTAGGGTTTTTCCCATGTGCTAATTTATGTATTGACCATCTCTTGCCTTATAACTTTCTTTTTTCTTTTATTATGGCCATTTTATGCTTTTCCATTCTTTTAACTACATCAACCTCCAAGGAAATGTTTTCTGGTCCTACTCAAGGATGTGGATAAGAGAGTGCCAAATCTCAATGAACTAGTGAGAATTAACCTAAAGAATGGCGGTGATATCAAAGGATAATAATGTGTCATGGAAAATGTTAAGTATGGTAAAGGAGAATGGACACACTATTTCAATTCAGGTCTTCCAAGTAGTGCCCCTCATATAACCCTAAGTCCTTAGGGGAGTTCCCCCTAGACTAGTGCTAAAGATTAAACCCCTTTTAAGGTGAGAGAACAAGTTTATAGTCAATATCAGTCATTCATTCAAATCACCCCTTTATCCATATTAAATGCCCAAAACATTAAGTAAAAGAACTCAATTGCAAAATGATCAAAGTATTTGTTAAGTGGTATCCCACCTTCATCCAAGAGGAATGTCAGATGGTGAGAGGTGTATGACTGGTTTAGATGGGAGAGGAATTCACCTATCATCATCAATAATCAAATGTGTAGGGCCATTGGCTAAAAAAGTTTTATTTTATGGGGTTACCCATTTTGGTGGGTAACAATTAGCATATCTCCTAGGAGGTGTACTCGTGAGTCATCCTCATTGAAGATATGGGCACTTCTACAAACTCTCGTACATTCTGACATGTCTAAGCAAGTAATCTTGGCTTCTTGCAAGCTAGACTAGAGGTTGAGGTCACATCCTTCCTCAAGCTCTCTTTGCCCACACCTAGATTTGACTCTTCTCTAACGTTTAAATCAGATTATGGAATAGAAACACCCTCACTCCCTTTAGTCAAGAGAAATATATGTGTGATATAGAAGACCACACATCTAAAATTTCCCCTCTACTAGGGGTTTGGCCACCTATGAATCTATAGGAATATAACCTTCAGTTTAGAAAACTCCATCATCCCTCAAGTCAACTTCATAGCCTAAGAACTGCAAACACCACATTATGAGTTTTTTCGGGGCTCTTGAAAAGATGATCACATATCCATATAACACCAATATAATTGGATTAGATCTATCCAAATCACAAAGGTAAAAATGTGCAGAAATCTCATCCATCTTGAAATACCAAGCTCATAGTGCAAATGACAATGCATGCAAGGCCTCTGATAACTATAAACATGGGTATCTCTCCCATGCACCTCAAAACCCAAACACTTGAAGAAAAACCCTCAATATGGTCAATTCCCTCTTTTTAAGAGAATGCTCTAGTAATTGGAGTAAGAATCTCACTAAGGTCGAATCCCTCTTTCCTAGAGAATCCAACAACCCTGTCTTGGTACTCTTGAATACTCCCATCTACAATATTGGAACCAATCACAAATTCTAAAGTAGGTTTTGAACATATAACCAAGGCATCCCACCATACATGTTTTGCATATGCGTACTCAAAACTAGAAGGCTCAACTAGCTTCCTATTGGTATGCACAAGCACCATAGGATCAAGAAATAACCTACAAAGGCCACCGTCTCATACACCTCTAGGTAGAGTCTTCAGAATTGCTAGACTATAATCGTTGATAGTGCAATGTTTTCCTACGAATGCAACTCTACATTGAAAATCTATCATACAAGGAATTGAAAGAAGATTTTTTTTTCAAACCAAGAACAAACAAAACATGATTCACCTCAAGAACATCCTTTTGATGCCATTCAAAAGGAAATGGAGCCCACTCCTTTCATATGATATGTAGCATTGTCACTGAACTCCACATTCATTCCTCCCTCCTGCTCCTGAAGCTTACGAAAGAGTTTCTTATCATAAGTCCTATGTCTTGATATCCTATTGTCCACACACCATCCAACATTTGACATAGAGTTGGAAGATAAATGAGAAAATATGGAGAAGGCAGTCTTGAGCTAGAATCATAACTCATCTACTCTTGTTGCATTACCTACATTCCATGCTATGTGTTTCTACTGCATGGCCTTCCCATTCATCTTCTTTGGACATTGGTTGCCATAATGCCCTTCAAGTGACACTTAAAATATTTCACATTTCTCAAGTCCTTCTTAGCTTAGCTTGATTCCTCCTTCTTTCCCTTCTTGTATCCTTTCTCGTTTTCCTTCCTCATCCTTCTGATGAGGGCCAAGTCTTTTAATTCATTTTGCATAGCTAACAAGATTAGATACTTATCTCTTGCTGCAAAAAGTCATCCTAAAGCCTCTTTTCATTGGCCTCTTTCTTAGAATGCACATCAATAGTTCCATATTGGTAGGTGCAACGATCGCATTCTCAATATGTTCCCAAAGCTTAGCCTCCTCCAACAATATTTCCATCCCGGACTTCCAAGGTATAAAATTGGAAGCACTTTCCAACCTGTCACACTCTCTAAGACTCAGAGTAGTCATAATTCTAATTCACACCTCAAAGAAAACTTAGCAACAAATGAAGGAGATGACCCTTCCAGAGTTCAACCTCTTCTTCCAATGTGCACTAAGGTTTCACACTTAACAACATTTACTAGGACAAGCATCTCTCCTATGTACAAATTAATTGAAATACACAAGTCCCTCTTCACTAAGAGAGTGATCTTGGTCACATCAGCTTTGAATCCATGTTGGAGTTTCCCAAAATGGCTTTTAATGCAAATTCAAAAATTCCACCTCAACCTTGAGGTCTTCCAAATCTATTTCCTGTGAACTTGCAGTCTTAGACTCTTAGGGCTGAATCTAAAATATAACTTATAGTAGTATACATTTTCGTGTAGCCTAAACATTTTAATTTTTTTACCTTTTACTGGTCACATTTTTCGAAGAGTTTGGCCCAAAGTCTAGCCCAAAGTTTAGAAGAATAATTGAAATTGTAGATATCAAATGTTGAAATTACATAATCTAAATGCCCAAGTGTTTTTGGGGTGCTGAATCTATCTATGCATTCAAAATTGCAATTTCAACAAGTGGAAAACTGCATTTTCACCAATAATGGTATACCTGAATTCTGGTGATAGTTGCCAGAAAAAGGTCAAAAAAGTTGAATGTTTAGACTTGTCCGTATTTCTCTTTTTCCCATCAAATTATACAAAGTATCCCAAAAAAATAAACTTTAGACAATTAAACTTCAAGGGAAATATTTTCCAGCCTTTAGGGAACACTTCCCAACTCTAAAACAAACATGAAAATTACTTATTATAGAAGGTTTACAACAGTCATAAATCTGCTCACTTAGCTTCTATATGTGTGTCATAATACTTAACAAAATTCCTCTATGATGTATACAATTAGTAATCACAACCAACTCTAAAAACTACTCAATCATTATGGGAACCTAAACTAAGAGTCAGATCTGCAAGTACACACAGTTTTAACAACAAAACATGCTTTATATATACTTAAGATGAAGTTACAAGTACATGCCAACAACTTAATACAAGATAGTACAGGTTCTCTCCAATCCCTAGCCAGGGAATCCACCATAAATAGCATGCCCTAGTCATCAACACCTCCTAGTTAGTAATCACTTCCAATCAAAGCTGGTCGTTCCATCAAAGATCCACAACAAGCAAGTATAGACATTAACAAGTCCTCTTTGGTGCCTACACTCTCATCCCACAAGTGTACAAGAGAAAACAATATAGTCTCCCACTATCTTCCCCACGTCAAACTCTCCAAGTAGCTCTAAGGTTTCCAAATGCCACAAAATCCTAGTTTTTGTCTCTCACAAAAACCAGAAGAACAAGTGCTCCTTTTGCTCCTCTAGTGTTCCTCACAAACCCTAGCATCCCTTGTTTTCTTAGGGAAAGCCCTAACCCTAGTCTTCTTGAATCAACTCAAGAACCCTCGTGCTCAAGAGAAGAGAACAAATATAATGAAGATGAGTACATATGAAAGAACAAGTTTGTTGTAACTTTCACATCTCTAACACATGATGTGATTGATATGATTTATGAAAAGATCTATTTATATGAAAGGTGAAGGGACGTCAACAATGAAAAAGGGGATGTCGACAGCAAGCAACCTAACTAATCACTAGATAGATCCACACGTGAAGTGTTAAGCTCCTCATTTGTGCATGTTTCTTCAGAAGAAAATGACCCATGTTAAGCTCCAATTTGTGCATGTTCAACAAGTAAGGGTCCCAAGATGAATTCTCCACAAGAAATGTCCAACGCTTCTCCTCCAAAGGCCTCCTATGCTCACTCTTAAGCCATGTGTACCTCTAGTTCCACTGTCCCTATACGAATACTCCTCAATCCAAGCATCTTCACCTCAAGCTCAAGACTTTGTGCATCAAAGTGTCCCCATGCTACCTAGGGTTCAATGCCCTCCTCCAAGATGCCCAATGCTCCTCCTCCAAATCACTACTCCCAAGCAAGCAAAGAAGACCTCTATGTGTGTGCCTCATAAAGAATATCACTAAGCCACATAGGTCTCCAGCCTCCCGAGGAAGTGCACCACATAAGCATCTATTCAAGGCAATGCAATCCAAGAGTAATCTATCTCCAATGTGTATGTCTGCTACAATACAACCAAGTAGTCAACACACCATGCACTCCACATCACATGAAGCACACCCAAGCATGGTGTAAATATTTTGGAGTAACTCCAAAGATAACATCCATGATAAGTAAAATGCATTTTTGAAATTATAGATGTCCTTGAATTTTGTGTCTGCTCCAAAGATAACATCAAAATCACAGCTGTTTGTGAATTCCTATTTCCAGCAACAATTTAGGCTTCTAACAGCCATGGGGGTCTTTTCACTGAATCTATTTGTAAGGATATGCACATCTTTTTGATAATCACAAATTCATTTTGTGGTTATATTGGGTGTATTTGGTGAGTTTGTATGATATTATAGTAACATATTGTCTGTTGCATGTTGTTGTTTGTTTCAGCTCAGCACTGAATTCAGAAACCAATGAGCAAGTTGCATTAAAAAAAATATCCAATGCCTTTGACAATTTAATAGATGCAAGGCGGACCCTACGAGAAATAAAACTGCTTCGACACATGCAGCATGAAAATGTATTTTCTTCCCCGATCTTAAATATTCTGAGTTTTCTACTTCTGAAGAGGATTTAGTTGTTACAATTAGTTAGTATATATTTGTTGCTTCTCAGTGGCCCTGTATTTCGTTTCTCTGATTTTCCTACTTGTAAACTTGCAATTCATATGTAGTCATTGAAAGTAGTTAGTATATTTTTCTGCTGCATGGTGGCTTTTCTTGATTAGGGAAAAACTTCAATGACTCTTTAAATCTGTATCCTGTCCGTTTTGACAGAGAGAAGAAACTGCTACTTGCACACCAGTTCATTATTACGAATGTCTTTATTTTATTGGTTAAATATTTGCTTAAAAGTATATTCTTGAATCTAGCAGTTCGATGATTGTGCAGGGAGTAATCAGTGGTTAATTGTTACGATTTTTGACTTGTCCAAGTAAGGACTTTTGTTAAAAGCTCAACAAGGTTTTTTTTATGAAGTTTATCTCCTACAGAAGATTTGCCCATGCAGACTAAAATATTTTCTTTTATCACCAAAATCACATCAGTTATTCCTAGGATTCATGACCGGGTTAGAACTATTGTTTCATTTCATGTGCAGAGGACCAATCCTTCATTGTCTAGAAATATCTTGTTATTACCCTTGTTTTTTCTTCTCTTCCTTTTATGGTGAATACCAAGAGAAAAAGGGGTTTTGTCACTTCCCTGGGAAGGATATCTGGCATCTGAAAGCCCATGCCACAGCCTTCTTATGTCATCTCCAACTCCTGATGCTCTCTCTTTTCATACCATGGCCTTGTCAAGGGCAACCCTTCTAATTCTCCCTTGAGTTCTACCCCAATAATTGATAAGGATTTAGAGACACTCCAACTCCTCCCTTCTAGCTTGTCTATTTGGTTTGGTATTTGCAAAGCACAATTCACAATGAATTACAGGGAAATCATTATAAGAAACACTAGGACAGAATTGAATATTACCAATTATACAAGACTGAAGGGAGTTCGGAGAAGGATCTGAAAGGTTTGGTGCTCTGGGAACAACGTTAGAAAGAAGTAGCTTTACAAAAGAAACCCCTTTACTTCAAGCAGCTGTTATGAATATAATTTATAACGAATATAATAAATATAATTATTAATAGTCAAATAAGGATTATGTAAGTAGTCGTTAAGCTAGTGAAAGGGCATTCATGAAAGGCCACCTGTGTAGGTATATAAGCAAGGCATCATTGTAACAATTTATCATCTCTTATACATTTTATATATAATATATTATTATTAGGAATACCTCTTGCGTATTTCACAATTAAGTCAACAAGCCTACAACTTTGTTGCTCCATTTGGTATCAGAGGAGCGATCTTCTCGCCTGTAAGAAAACACCTACGCCACTGCTGTTGGTTGCCTTCAGTTGTTACATGCGGTGCCTCAAAATCGCTGCCACTCGATGTCTTCATCAATGACGATGGACGATTTCAACAAAAAGTTGATTGATCTTGAGAGTAAGATCAATAATAATTCCGATAAATTCACTAAAAGATTAATCAATCTTGAGGATAAGTCTACAGGACATTTTGACGACATCAAAAAACTTCAAGACGCAACAGATCGGATAGAAAGACAAATTTGGTTAAATCATAGCGAGGCCACAGACAATCATAACAAAGCACTGCAGAAGATAAACGCCATTTGGGACAAGATAAATCTGACTCAAGAACCAATATTTCCGAATATTGGACATAATCAACAGAACGATTCAGCCGATTTAGAGAATTCGGAAGATAGTCATGAAGAATCACTACATTCTGTAGAAGATCAAGTTATGAAAATTTCAGATTCAGATAAAGATAATGTGGAAGAAGTTTGTCTTGAGAAACAAGAATATGAACAATATCATAACAATGAGGAAGATGATAAAAAAGATGTTGATGATTCTGAAGATGGCAACCCTTTAAGTCGTGAGGTGTCTATATTGCGAGAAGGAGCCATAGAAAACATATTGGCCAGAGATTCAAAAAAAAGTTTCATTTTGCTGCCTACTAGCAAAATTATTCGGCCTAAAGAATCTATGCAAATAGAGTCTGCGAAGTCTGATAATTATTCAGATGATGATCTTCCCTTCCGTATGAGGTTTCAGATTAAACAGTTGAAAAAACCACCCAGTGAAGTTTCCCCTATGCGTGGTGATTTCGAGGAGGAGAAGCTTTTAGCGTTAAGACACAAACCAAAATATTCAAGTGAAAGTTCCTACATGGATAGTGATGTAAATTATGTATGTCAGAAAAGAACAATTTTATCGCTGGATCCAGCAGATGGAAAGGTTTCAATTGCTACAAAAGATAATATTCATCAAGAAGATGTATCTTTCCATAGAGAAAATTTCCAAAAGGTCCATTTAAAACTAAGTCCAAACATTAAAACATGCCCAGTTTATATTGTTTTTGGAAAATCACCACAACGTATTGCCTCTAGAAGTAATAGAATACCGGACATCATAAATAAATTCTTCAATGGAAAGGAACTCTATAGGAGTCTCAATCCCGATGAAGCTGTTTCTTATGCTTTTGCAGTTCAACCTAGCACTCTAAGTGGAGATGGGAATGATGAAGGAAAAAACCAATATCAAAATGATGGTTTCGATGAAGCTGATATAAATCAAGATAAGGAACAAGATGAATTTGATCTTAATGTGGATGAAGTTGTTGGTGTAGTGGGTAGTCTTGACCATAATGAAATTTGCAGTAGTACAGATTCCCCTGGTTCTTTCCCATCATGTACATTATATGGTCAAGTAGTTGGAGTAGATGCATCAAACATGACTCCAGCAAAATTTTTTACTGAAGAGGTAATGAGGAAATGTAACGTACTTCCTGGAGCAATGTCTCTTGATGAATATATAGGTTCAAGGGAAGGTCAATCGAAGGGAGATACAGAAGTTGTTAACACAATTTCTCATTCTCGACTTAGTAAGTGGTTTGGATTGGTAATTATGGAGAGTGCTTGGGATGTAGAAACCACAATAAAAATTCACGAGGTTAACCATATATTAAGAGTTTAGAATATTATCGCTACATTACATCTCCCTTACGATAAGTGTTTCGAACATTATAGAGAGTTTAATGAACACATGCAGAACCGAGGAATAGCCGCACGAGTTCAAACAGAATTCTATGTGAAAGTTCAGAAATTGGCCAAAGATATAGAGCTCATTCGGGAAAAGTTAGAGAAATATGGTTTTTTTGAGGAATTTATGAGACAAATGCAGAAACCAGAGATGGTGGGCACTCCGTATTACATGGCACTGGAGGTGTTGTTAGAGAAGTATTACAGCGAGAAAGTGGATGTGTGGAGCGCAGGGGTGACCGCCTACTTAATGCTGAGTGGAGGGGTTCCCTTTTGGGGAAAGACAAGTTTGAAAATAATTGGGGTAGTCAAGTCTGAGCACCTCGACTTAGCGGCATCAAACCATGAGCCGCTCGCTGTTCGAGCCCCTCACTATGTTGTCAGGCATCGAGCCATGAAAGGCAAAACGACACCGGGTTGTGTGGCTAAGGTTAACCAATGGAGCACTTCTTCCAGGCATCATTCCGAGCCACGCTCTGTTCACTGTAGCGCTAACCCGATAGAGTGTGTAAACGTGCCTGATTGTCGGTCGGTTGCCTCATCCGCCGTCCCTGCAGCGTGGTCAATTATAATATTCGCGTACAGTGAAATGGTGTGACTGTCAAACGAATTAATTTAGACCCTTTTCCTTATATATATATATATTAAAACTACAAACTATATAATTAATTAATTTATATAATTAAATTAAATTAATTAGTTTAATATATATATATATATATATATATATATATATATATATATATATATATATAAAATAATAGTCATAATCTAATTATTATTTAAAAAATAAAAATAAAAATCGATACCCCTGGATTCAAGACATTATTACTAGGAAATTTTGTAGACGGAGGTCCCAGTGACGTTGAGTCATAGATTATGAGATGAAAAACATGAAGAAAAATGTGACCCGTCACACTTATCAAAATGACGTGAGCAAAATAAAAAAAAATATTCGTGAGTGATTTGAAGAAAAGTGTCAATTATAAGCTTTGAGGAAAAAGCTTTTGAAGAACTGGGCAATGTTATGAATTATAATTCATAACGAATATAATAAATATAATTATTAATAGTCAAATAAGGATTATGTAAGTAGTCAATAAGCTAGTGAAAGGGCATTCATGAAAGGCCACCTGCGTAGGTATATAAGCAGGGCCTCATTGTAACATTTTATCAACTCTTATACATTTTATATATAATATATTATTATTATGAATACCTCTTGTGTATTTCACAATTAAGTCAACAAGCCTACAACTTTGTTGCTCTAGCAGCTCACTATCAAGTGTAAAGGGCCTATTGCCAAGGCCTCCCCTGAGCTTGTCCTCTTGGAGGAAAGCAAGACAATATTTCCTACAGCTGTAAGCGGAATTGTGGATTAGGTGCCTGTTCCTTGTTATTTTTTGTATCATCAAATGTCTTCTAGCCACGAAACTTTGTGGAGAGGCTAGAATACATGAGATTTCTAGAACCTAGAAATCGTTTATGGAAATTCCGAATAGAAGTGACTTAATTAGATTATTAACTAATTTTTTAATGTTTCGTAAGTCTAAACTTAGGAAAATAGGTTATTTAATCAGTATTAATTAAGTCAAGGCGAGAATTGTCTAGAAACTCACACGGATCGACCCAGAGATGATCCTAGCCATTGATTATGTTTTAATCTTGCCTGTTGGTGCTCCAATAGAGGATTATAAGAGTAGATCGATGTGGTGATGGAGAGATCACTTGAGCAATTCGATTTCTTGGCAGATCGATTTCCTGAGTAGCAACAATCAATTGTCGGAGAGAGAGTCAGAGATCGAAGCAGTGAGAGAGGGGCAGAGACAATGAGGCTGGAGGAAGTGATTCTAGATCTAGCAAGTGCATTTGCAGAGAGGCAAAAGAGCCACAAAGAAGTTGATGCAGGGACTGCGCAACAACTTCTAGAGGCAAATTCGATTTGCTGAGAGGGAAAGACGTCTTCAGTTCCAAAAGTTGGGAAGGAGTCATAGAGTGTCGGAGAAGCATCTTCCCAGTCAGCAAAGGGCATAACGACTTCATCAGAGACCAGTCAGAGGTTTGACATCAAACAGGTTGTGCAGTGCAGTGCAGAGGGTCACAGGGTCGAGTTTTTGAAGGCAGGTTGTGCTAGGATATTGCCTGTGGGGTGAGGAAAAATTTCTCACTAGATTTTTGCTAGTATTCTTCCATGTAGGATTGCCAGATTTTGGGCATCTAGTTGTACTCATAATTTCTCACTGCTACATAATAATAAAAACCCTCAGCTGCTGCACCGTTTTTCTCGCATTGGGTTTTTCCGGGGACTTTTGTCCAAAAACAATTGTGTTAATTTTATGTGTGTGTGCTAGCATTTCTTAGCTTCCAACGTTTTATTCTTCTGCAATTTTATTTGTGTAGATTGTAGTGTGATTTATTCAGTATTTGTCGTAGCAAACAACAAATAAATTGTTAAATTAAAATAACAATTAGGAGAATAATTTCCATTTGTTACAATAGGATTTTGATGTTGGAATTTTCACACTCCTACCCCTTAGAGGCACTCTTTGAAGTGGAGTTCTTCATTGAAAGTCAAGGAAACCCCTCGTTAATCCTTAACACTTCACTATAGTTGGGTGAATTTGACACAAATTTTTTGATGGATGAAGAGGTTATTTTGTCGTTGAACATCTCATGAATAATGCCACTATTCCTCACTTCTTAGAGTCACTTGATGCCTTTAGAAAAGGAGATTTATAAGTGGTATATTGATAACTAGGGAACTAGGGTATCATGTAGTGCTAGGACTTATAGAGTTAGGGTTTCATCATGTACATTAGGAATCTAGGGTTTTCACATGTATATCTAGGGTTAGGGCATCATGAATTTGGCAGCTAAGGATCTTCACATTGTTAGGGTTTCGCCTTAGGGTTATCAACAAGCAATGCTAGGGTTAGGGCATCAAATAAGGCTTAGCCATCTTCAATAATGCCATATTGACATCAATGACAACTTTGACCAACATGTACACACTTCCAGATTTTGCCTGTGCGAGTTGCAGGCAGGAGGCCGATTTGATTTGCAGTAGGAAACTTTGTGTTTATAGATCGATTTTTGGCTGTGCAGAAAATTTCTGGAGCTTTTTCGGTGTCAGGAAAGCAATTTATGTACTCTTTAATTTGCTGAAGAAATAATAATAAAACCCTCATTTGTAGAACTAGTTTTCCCCACATTGGAGTTTTTCAAGGGACATTTTGTTGAAAAATGTGTAACTAGGTTTGGTCTTCATAAATATGAAATGTACTTTTGATTCTTGAATATTGTAAAATGAAACACAAATTATTATTTCTATTTTGGAGCATGGGTTTCATGCTCAAGGTCTTCTATTTTAGAGGTTAAACACCCATGGAGTGCTTATAGGGTTTTTCCTAGGTCAAGAAATCAAAAGAGTCATTGTCATAAGTTGAAGACCCCATCAGGCACATTGTAACTTGTACAAAGAATTATTTTTGTATTTAAAAGTGTAAAAATACCCTTCAAGACCAAGTCGGCCTGGAAGCTAAGAAGTTGGCTTGTTTTGAGGAGCCATGTCCATCTTAGAAGCCTATATAAAGGAGGGAACTTGACCTCCTTTGGACTCACATTCACTTCTCATCGTCCAAGTGAAGGAGAAGAAAAACAAGGTTATCGAAGAAGGAGAAGGATGGAGAAAGAAGTGTTTTGGGCTATTTCTCTCTATCTATCTCACAAGTGCGAAGAAGGAAGGATAGGGTTTACTGCTTCAAGATACAAATTCTCTAATTGCTGGAAGAGTATCAAAGTTGTTGGAAGAGGAGCCTAATATGTCACCTGCTAGACCTAGACAAAGAAGCAAGCCAAGCCAAGCCAAGTTACTGGAGGCCTTGGAAGGCTAAATTTTTCTCACACGTGTGGATGGAGAGGCAGTTGCAGGGGGCAGAAAATTTCAGACCTGCAGTGGAGGCTGAAATTATGTATGTGGGGGTCGAAGTTGTGTTGCTGGAAGAGATTTGACTATGTTTGACTTGGACAAAGGAAGAACATCATTAGCAAAGGTCGAACTTGGTCTTGGAAGGGTATTGGTCTTGGTCTAAAGGTCTTGGAATTTGTCAATTGAAGAATCTATAAGAAGAGGAGATTTACAGGTTTTCCTCTCAAGTGGAGAGGTTTTGGCCCTAGCTTGCAGCCTATATCCTATGTTCTTGTGTACTATTGTTCTTCTTGTTTTGGTAGTTGTTTGATAATAAAAACAAACATAATAATAAGAGAAGAAGATAATAAGTAAGAAAAACTAAAAAGATATCACAAGCAATTATCAAGAAAAGAGAAATCATCCTAACCACTGCCCTATAGATTTCTCAACATGGTATCAAAGCTCAGGTTGGCTAAGGGCATGATGAAGATATATACTACATTAAAGAATTTCCTAAAGAGGTGTGCAATGGTGGCAAGTCATCTCAAGAAGGACATCAAAGAATTATGGGATCTCCTATTTACTCTCAAGAAGGATATGACCAAGACATCTACAAAGGACAAAGGAATATTCTTAGCACTCATTGGCAAATTTGAAGATGAGAATAATTGGGTGATCGACAGTGGCGCATCAAGACATATGTGTGAAAATTGATCAATATAGAAACCCTACTGTAGTATCTTGATTTACTTCTCCTACTTGTTTGATTTAATTTACAAGTTATTTAACGGAATTATTTAGAAAAATATCAAAGTAAACACAACTGTAGCCTACACATACATACAGATCATTTACTGAAACATAATGCACATATGACAAAGGACATAGTATTTTTTGGACAATGTCCTCGGAAAAACCCAATGCACGAAAATCGATGCAACAACTCTTAGAGGGTTTGTTTATTAAGAAGAATATCTGAATATAATCAAGGGCACCAGTAATGGTTTGCCCAACAAATAATTTCACGGCAGATGTACCATCACTTGGAGATAGAAAATATGGTTGATTTAGCCAAGGAAGCACTTCTCTGAAATACGTTGAATACGAGCCCTTTCTGGCCCACTGGAACCCTAGTGCTACTCCTCCAGCCTCTGCGTCAGCTTCTCCTGCCCAGTGTAGCCACTGCACCACACAGGCTGCCCCTGCGTCACCCTTCTGGGCTCAGCACTGCCTCTGCGTCACCTTGAAGGCTCTACGTCAGCCTCTGCGTGAGCCTGGCTGGGTTGCGTCCCTCCTTCTGGTCTCTTTTCTGCTTGGTACGGATCTGCCTCTCTGCCTTTGTATTCTCGGCGTCGAATCAGAATAATCCCTCCCTGATCTGCCCCTCGCAAGCACTAAAAGCCCACTCGAAAATTCTCAACAAACTGCGCCCAAACATTTCGACTTAGCTCAAGTGCTACCGCCCTATGTGTGTTCTCCAACTGACCCCAAGCCTTCCTTTAATACTTTTCTTGTTGAAAAATCAATGGCCATGATCTAATCACTAATCAACGGCTAATATTAGAAAAGACTTGATCCATGTTACTTAGAACATTCTCACCCACATGTTTAAATTAATTCCCTTTAATTATTTAATTTCCCTAAGTTAGACTTAGGGTCTCCATCAAAATAATTAATTTATTGAATAACTTTCACACTGGGTGGAATTCTCCAAACGATTTCTGGGTCTTGGATCTCTCATGTGTTCTATCCCCTCCACAAATTTCAGAGCTAGAACACATCTGAATCTCTGATGCTACCCAAAATCTCAACACTCCCTCTTAGCGAGGAATGTGCTCTAGCAACACTTCATTCCAGAAGCGTTACTCTGATCCATGGCATTGGGCCCCTGCGTTGCTGATGCTCGGCTGTTGCCCCCTCATCCACTGCGCTGCTACTTTCTATATTGTTTCCCATGTCACTGCCACTGACACTACCACATCTATATTGCAGGCCCCTCTCAAATTGTTGCATTATGTTGCCTATAGCATTTCCACTGCTAACTGCTGCACTGCAATTTAGTTGATGAGAAGTAAGCGACTGAAGGACATCACCCAACAACTGACAAACAAGTCAGTCTGGCTGAATCGCATCACTGAAGCACCCTCTATTTCTGCTTTGCACTGTCTCTCTGAAGCTCTATGTTGTCTGCTACTCTACACTGCCTCTGTGCTATTGCTTCCACACTGCTGATGCCTCTCCTCTACACTGCTCCAGTCTTCAGTGTTCAAGCACTGCCTTGTGCCTTTCCATGATCCTCTGCATCCACTGCTCCAGTCATCTTGCTACTATCTTAAGGTTCCCGTAGCTTGTACGTGATCCAAGAGTTTGGGCACCTCAAGGATCCCGCTAGCACCATCTGTAGCTCAATCTAGAGATCTATGTCGCACCACCTCTTCTCTCGAGGCACATGAGTACTCATGGCCACATCATCCTCGTTGTCGTCATCCCCTTTCGCTACTACTGCCTTGGAATCCGAATCTTCCTTGCCCTTCCTCTGAAGACAAGTATTGGCGAAGTGTCCCAATTCGCCACATCTAAAGCACTGGACCTTAGATATGTCCTTTTTCTTCTTCCCTTGCTGCCTTTGTCCCTTAGATGTTAGGGTTGCATCTTCCTCCTCCTCTTTATTAATCTTGACTCCTCCGCTGCTGAATTCTCTTTTGGTTATCCTCCTGATCTCCTCTCGACGAAGGATTGCCCACATGTCCCCCCATTTTGGGACTTGTGCTCTACCCAAGATACTTTGGACAAAAGTCTCCCACTCATCAGTGATTGCATTTAGGGCTGTCCTCACCATGAGTCCATCATTAGGAGTTGCCCCCATGGAAATCAGCTGGTCTCGGATAGTCTACAATCTAAAGAGGAAGGGATCAATCTCCTCTCCCTTGTGCATTTGGAACAGCTGCATCTGATTCTCCAAAAGCATCTTCCTCTGCACGAAGCTACCTTGATACAACATAGTTAATGTTGTCCGCACCTCATTTGTTGTCTTCTTCTCGGAAATATGTGGAACCACATGATCTTTCATGCCATCCATGATCAAGCGTTTAGCCTGCGCCTAATTTTCATTGAACTTCTTTAGAGCATCAGCATCGGTTGGCACAGCTAGGACGTTCTCAACATGGTCTTTGATGCCATACTCCTCAAGGACTGTTAGGATTCTAGAGTTCCAGATAGCAAAGTTAGACACACCATCTAACTTATCCTGATCTCTCAGTCCATACGGGGCCATCACTGCTCAAACTGTCGAAGCAAAAGTTCTTCTCCCTTCCACTACTGCTACACTCAGCAAAAAGACCGGATCTGGGTTTCTTGGTGATAGAAACCCTCTAGAGAATATGCTCCCTCTGATAAATGACTTCCCTCCCGGAAATCCTTCACCAATTTTGTCGAATCACCCCTCTACGATCACTCCACTTGATCGAATCTCAGATTTCTTGGCTAGAAAATCTGTTGAGCAATTGTTTCCCCTTATTTTGTCAACCCTGCTAGGCACTGTTCTGCACCAGCAGAAACAATGCACCACCAAAAACTTCGAAGATCAAAAAGCTGCACTTCTAGCCACGACAACCGGCACAATGTCACTCCTTCTTAGACTGCGCCACCCTCTTGGGCCTACGTCAGCTCAACGTGAGCTTGACAAGCTCTGCGTCACCCTTGTAGGGCCTTTGCGCTATCCCTCAAGCGTTGCACTACCTCTTTCTGAATCTGTGCAGCTTCAGCTACCCTGCTGCAACAAAAAAAACTTAAGCCCTATGTTGATGGCTTCAGCTTGATCTACAATCTCTCTGATACCATGTGAAAAATTCTCAATATAGAAACCCTATTGTAGTATCTTGATTTACTTCTCCTACTTGTTTGATTTAATTTACAAGTTGTTCAACTGAATTATTCAGAAAATATCAAAGTAAACACAATTGTAGCCTACACATATAAACAGATCATTTACTGAAACATAGCGCATATATGACAAAGGACACAATATTTTTTGGACAATGTCACTGGAAAAACCCAATGCGGGAAAACCGATGCAGCAGCTCTTAGAGGGTTTGTTTATTAAATAGGATATCTAAGATTCTAAATACAATCAAGGGCATAAGTAATGGTTTGCCCAACAGAGAATTTCACGATAGATGTACCTATCACTTGGAAACAAAAAATATGGTTGATTCAGTCAAGGAAGCACTCCTATGAAATACGCTGAATACGAGCCCTTTCTAGCCCACTGGAACCCCAACGCTGCTCCTCCAGCCTCTGCGTCAGCTTCTCCTGCCTAGCGTAGCCACTGCGCAGCATAGGCTGCCCCTGTGTCACCCTTCTAGGCTTAGCACTGCCTCTGCGTCACGCTGAAGGCTCTGCGTTAGCCTTTGCGTTGCCTCTATGTGAGCCTGGCTGGGTTGCGTCCCTCCTGCTGATCTCTGCGTTGCATGGTATGGATCTGCCTCTCTACCTTTGTATTCTTGGCCACGGATCAGAATAATCCCTTGTCGATCTTCCCCTCACAAGCACTGGAAGCTCACTTGAAAATTCTCAGCAAACCGCGCGCCAGAATTTCGACTTAGCTCAAGTGCTACCACTTTGGGTGTGTTCTCCAATTGACCCCAAGCCTTCCTTGAATACTTTTCTTGTTGAAAAATCAACGGTCGTGATCTAATCTCTAATCAACGGCTAAGATTAGAAAAAACTTGATCCATGTTACTTAGAAGATTCTCACCCACATGTTTAAATTAATTCCCTTTAATTGTTTAATTTCCCTAAGTTAGACTTTAGGGTCTCCATTAAAATAATTAATTTATTGAATAACTTTCACACTGGGTGGAATTTCTCCAAACGATTTCTAGGTCTTGGAGCTCTCATGTGTTCTAGCCCCTCCATAAAGTTTCGGAGCTAGAGCACATCTGATGCTACCCAAAATCTCAACAATATGACTGGTCAACACAAGCAACTGAAAACATTGTTAAGAGGAAAATCTTCTTACTCCGTTGAGCTTAGTGACAAGAAGAGATACCCTATGAGAGAAATTAGATCAACCTCGCTAGAACTGGAGAATGGATGAAATATTCATCTCAACAACATCATATTTTTTCCAACTTTGCATAAGAATCTACTTTCCATTTAATGTCTAGAAGATAAGGGAGACAAAATTGCTTTCATAGATGGAAAGGTTGTAGTATGGGATAAAAACTCTAGTATTGAAAATGAAAAGATGATTGGGATCCATGAAGGAATACTCTATAGATTGCTAACTCCCCTCGATCAAGTTTTGGTTCACATTGAAGTTATCCCATGTGAACTTTGGCATAGAATATTTGGTCACCTTCACTACAAAATCTTACCAACTCTAAACACAATGGTAAATGGCATCCCTGAACTCAAGGATGATCATGAAGGAGTATGCAAGGGATGTGCATTAGGTAAAAATACCAAGAGACCATTTGGAAGCAGTTCTTCAAGGTCAAAAGAAATTATGGATCTCATTCATTCCAATATCTGTGGTCCTATGACTCCAAAGTCTCTTAGAGGTCATCTATACTATGTAACATTCATTGATGACCATTCAAGGAAAACTTGGGTTTATTTGATGAAATCCAAGGATGAAGTATTCGTCAAATTTCAAGAATTCAAAACTGAAGTAGATGTTGATATTTGTAGCATCGAAAAGTGTTCCAAGTCTCAAAATTTGTGAGGAGGCTTGGACATCAGTATTTCAAAGAACCCAAAAACCATTTGTGGAAATTCCACTTGATTTATGTTTTATTAAAATAATTGATTATTTTAATGGAGACCCTAAGTCTAAACTTAGGGAAATTAAATAATTAATGGTTATTAATAAAATAGAGTGTGAATCTTCTAGAGAACGAAGATCAAGTCAAGTTTTAATCTTGGCCATTGATTAGACTTCTAATCCGGGCTGTGGATTCGTCAATGAGAAGATTGTAAAGGAAGGCTTGAGGGTCATTTGGAAAGCAAGCCGGGCATACACTCAGTAACCCGAAGGAAGTTGATTCTGAAGGAATAGAATTCGATTTCAGAGGGAGAGTTGCAGGGTAGAAGAAGGAGAGGGAGTCAATAGCAAAGATGAAAAAATCGTTATCGGGATATTATCGCCGAGGGGAAAAAATCGGAAAAAATCGTAATTATCGGAAAAAAATCGTAATTATCGGGAAAAAATCGGCACATACAAAAATATTCATTTTTTTTCAATTTTTTTAATATTTAAAGCATCTACAGCATAAAATAAATGCATTGACACATAAATATGAAAAAAAAACTAATATATAAGATGTGTAATATCATGTCTAGTGCTACATCACACATAAAATTGAATCCTGTCCTGAATACTAAGTCCTGAGTCTCAACTCAACCTCAAAATATCAACAAAAAATATAATAATGTATCTCATATCATGAGTCATAATGTTATATACAAAGGAATGCACCAAATAACCTATACTACTGATTTCCTCTGCCCTTCTTGCGAGAAAATGTAACAGCTTTCCCTCTAGACGAAGAAGTTGGCGGGGCTGGCAATGGACTCTGTTGTGCTCCAGATCCTGAAGCACTAGGAGCTAAAGGAGGTAGACCACGTCCTCTACCGATAGCAGGGGTAGGTGGTGTCACCTCCTCCTCCTATTGTCGCTCCTTCTCCTCCTCCTCATGAAACTCATCATTGATTCATCGCTACTAGAAATGGGATCATCAACAAGAGATACATAAACATCATCTAGCTCAAAGTCTTCAGACTTGGATTGCTCAACCTTAAAATGCGGTAGAAAAAGATTAACATGCCTAACCAGTTGTTTTCCTTTGAGTGAAGGGCACATTCTTGTTAAGGCCACAGTAGGGGAGTTCAACAATCAATACCACCAACATCAACAAAGTTCAACAATCAATGCCACCAACATCAAGGTTCTTAAAGGACTTCATACTCTTGATCAAATGCCAATTTCATACCCTTACACATAATAGAATCAAATGGAAACAATGCAAATCCCCAAACCATGAAACCCTGAAAACCATTAAGTCTGCTGAATTTTGAGTGAAATCTAAAATTCTAGTTTCTCCATATGAAATCCAATGAGGTTGAAACCACTCTTAAACATCCCGAGTCATTTCATGGTAATGTTAAAAATTTAAGTAAAAGGATGAAAATGAAAAATAAAGGAAATATCACTTTTACTTTAAGAATTTAACATTACCATGAACTGCCAACAGGGTGTGTCAGGAAAATGAGAGGGCTGCAAAAATGACCAAAAAAAAAAATCGATTTTTGAACTTATAGGGTTGCTATTTGATGGGCCCACGATTTTTACTGAAATAATCGCGATTATTTCGAAATTATCGCGATAATATCGTGATAACGATAATTTCAAATTATCGTTTCAAATTATCACCGATATTATCGTTTGGTTGAAAAAATCGCGATAATTTCAAATTATCGCGATAATATCGCGATTTTTTCATCTTTGGTCAATAGTGACAAAGGTCAAGGAGAGAAGGACCCGGAAGGCAGAGAAGGCAGGGCAGAGAACCCATGCAGAGTGACGCAGTCTGACGTAGGCACTGTGCAGAGAGACATGCAGAGGAAAGTAGTGGGTCTTCCGGGTGTCAGAAATTCTCCAGAGGGTTCCGGAGAATTTATCTCAGGTGTTTTGTAAAGAAGTCTGCCAATCTTTTTCTTGTAAGGAATTTCATTGTTGAAGAATAATATATAAACCCTCATCTGTTGCACCAGTTTTCCCGCATTGGGTTTTTTCGGGGACAATTATCCAAAAATAAGTGTGTATATGTGATTGATTCTTATGCTTGTATTTCTTACCGTTCCTTTCTTTGCATATACTTAAGTGAATGCTGCAGTAGTATTTATTTCGAAATTTACTGGAAGAATTCTGTAAATAACTCATTGGAAATAATAAGTAGGAGAAATAAATCTATCACTGCAGAAATATTTTCTGGATTGAAATTTTCACAGCAAAGAACCTTATAGAAAGGAGAATCAAGATTTTAAGGTCTAATAATGGAGCAGGATATACAACAAAGGAAATCATACCCTTATGTAAGGAGTCTAGGATTAAGAGGGAGCAACAAGAAAATCTGGGAAAAAATATTTTTAGGGAATTACCCTTCTTCCATGAGCAACCCCGACACAACTTCCTTCAGAAAACTTGAGCTCTTGAACCCTTTGCGTCAGCCTATGCATATACCCTATGACGTCAAGCCCCGAAACTGCCTCTGATGAAGTAGTTCTGCCTACCTCTGCTGAGGAAATAGCCTCTCCGACACTCTAGATCCTCTGCCGGGCCTCTGAAACTGAGAATGAATTTTTCCTCAGCTAAATCGAATTGCCTCTATGAAGCAATTGCACAGTTCTCTGCACTGCCTCATTGGGAATAACTCATCCCCTTGTTGCTGCCTCTACAGATCTGGAAAACTTCCTCCGGATCACTGTCCCTTCCCCTCACTCATTGCTTCGATCTCTGGCTCTCTGACAACTGAATGCTGCTACTCTGGAAATCGATCTGCCAAGGAAATCGTACTTTTGGTGTTCTGGTGTGTCTTCTCCAAGTGCCCATTGACTTCCTCTTATAATCCATTGTTGGAGCACCAACGACCAAAATTAAAACTTAGTCGATGGCTAGGATCATCTTGGAATTGATCCGTGTGAGTTTCTAGATGATTCACACCTTCACTTAATTAATTCTGAGTAATGAACAATATTGCCTAAGTTTAGACTTAGGAAATATTTAAAAACTAGTTAATAATCTAATTAATTCATCTCTAGGTGGAATTTCGAGAAACGATTTCTGGGTCTTGGAGATGTCCTGTATTCTAGCCTCTCCACCAAATTTCGTTGCTAGAACACATCCAATGCTACAAAAACTAACACTCCCTCTTAGCGAGGAATGTGTTCTAGTGCTACACACCCAGTTATTACACTTTGTTTCGATATCATCCTCTGTCACGTTACTGATGTTTGGCCACTATGACTGCTTGCCATTGCCCAAGAACCACTGCACAAATATGATGTTGCATCTATGCTGCTATTGACCTTGTTGTATTGCTGCCATCACTACTACTCAGTTGCTGCTACAACTGCAACATCTGCAACTGAAAAACATCCAAAATACTGAATCAACTGTGTTCAGTATGATGCATCTGTCACTCGAGTCTTTGACTGCTACTAGCCTCTGCATTGTCCACTGAGGACTCTATGCTGTTGCTAACTCTGCGTTGCGCCATTATGCACTGTTGCCAACTCTGCACTGCGCTCCCCAACATCTGACTGTGACTAGTCTGCAACTGTCACTTTGACATCTGACTGCATCCCCTGACATTGATCCATGAGGTGGACTTTGTAGCTGAAATCCTGATGTAATTAATATTTCTTTTAAAGAGAGAAGAAGACAATTACTAGAGAAGCTTTCGGTGGTTTTTGACCCGGACTGGGTTTTCCACCTAAAAACCTCTATGTCTATTGTTTTATCTTCGTGCATTGTTGCATGGTGTTGTCTACTGCTGATTATTGTTAATAATTGTTGAAGAAGAATGTTAATAATAATTGAATAATAACTAATGCTCTGAAATGGATTAAAAAGTGCTAATTGCTAAGAAATACTGATTTACCCCCCTCTTAGTATTTCCAACATTCTCCACAAGGATCCTTAAGTCTTGGAAGCCCCTTTTCAAGGCATATCCTCTAAACCTAGGCCCAAGTACCCTCCTAGCCCTTCCTAGAGAACCTATCACCTTGTTTCTCAAGAAAGTAAGCTATTCAATTGAATCTCTCTTGTGAATAGGCTTTAGGAATCACCCCATATCTTATCATTGATCCATCCATTCTTGTGATTCCTCACATACTGGGGCTCCTCCCATCGGTGAAAGTGCATAAAGAGCAAGGAGCTTTAGCTGAGGTGACAATGAGCTATCGTTCCATTGTTACTCCTTGACCTAGTAGTTGCTCCATAGGATCACTTCATAGGACCCCTGCTAGTTTGAACGGTAACATTTTGGCGTCGTTGCCAGGGACATGAGACGTGTGGCTTGTTCCCCACATGGCATGAATGAGAGTCTCATTGAAGTCCATGAGGATCAACATGATGAAGTGGGGACTTTCATTCAGGAAAGGGCGTTTGACAACATGAGTATTATAGCTCCCTATTATGATGACATTTTCGATTTCTTATGCGTTAATGAGGGAAAATGGGATGTGGGCAACCATCATTTTGACTGCGACCCTATTTATGATGCTGACATGGAAAATGAGGTTGAAATTTATCCTCCTTTTCTCCAGGACATTGCTTATAGTGATATGCCTATTCATACCATCAAAGGGGAGGATCATTGTTTTCCCATGCATGGGGAAGGTTTACTGGAAATAGCGGGCTGATGACACTGATAAAGGCCTTGTTTTCCTATGAATTCTCCAATATCCTAATAGCATAGGTGCATTAACCATGATCCCGCACCTTTCCCATTCTCACATTATCACCATCATTGATGATCCCTCTTCCCCTCCTAAGTATGATGTTGAGGAAGAACTATCCACTAGAAGCATCCCTCCTTCCCCCTCATTCCCGTGGGACTGTGAATATAATCACCCCATCGAGCAACCAATTTGTTGTCCCCTTCTATGTCCTGAGTCCCCTTTTCCTTCCCATCATAACCCTGTGGCGTCCATGAGGCATAATATTACAACAAATGGTTGTGAGAGGGAGCTCTCGAGTTTGATCGTTCATTCTTCCATCTTGTACCTAGAAGAGAAGCCCCACACTTCTAGATTGACTTATTTGCCTCCTTCTAGGACTTCCTATTACATTTAATGGATATCGTATTTTCCCTCCTCCCATTTGCATCATCCTCCATGTGATAGCGTCCACATTCGCTTCGGGATCTGCTACATGAGTAATCATTATAGGTAGGCATGTTTATATTGATCTAATGATATGCTGGTTGCACTGACTTTATGATTACACTTAGCATTAGCTTTGTATCATATGCATGTTAGGGTAGGATGCATTGCACACTGATTTTCGATTAGAACTAACATCATATGATATACTCATGCTAGATTAGCTACATTTAGAGTAAATTCTATTTATTTTTTTATTTTTAGTGGCCTGATATAAGCATGTGCGATCATGAGAATCCACGAAAACATGCTCCCTGTGTGCTTGTTCTTTGATATGTGCAGATAACAGGTCTACGGTACCAAGAGATTGTTGGTGTTCTCATGACCTCCCGTTCGAGTAGCTTTGCCACCTTCTCGAGAGCTCATGTCCCAATTGGAGCCAAATGTTACCGACCACTTGCAGGTAGTATGCATAGGATAAATTTTTTCTCTTAGATGGTTCTCAACTGACAACCAGTAGCCCCTTGCAGCCATAAGATAGCTCAATGTGCCATTTTCTTCGCTACCTGGGCCAGCCATGTGGTCCCTCGCCCATCTGTTATGATTGTAGGTTTGAGGTGGGCCTCCCGACCCCAAAGGTATGGCTTTTCATTGGTATAGTCGAGTAATTTTCCTTACTTGTCATGGGCACTTTTGGGCATGGATTGGTGGGGGGATTCAGCGAAAAGAGTGGGATAGGTTTGTACTCATGTCTCCACTACTCGATTTCGAGGTTAGCCTTGTATCCTACTCTCGTGGGATCTCCTTTACTGGCCATTAGCTTTAGGGTTCGCACTACATGGGAAATCCCGATTTTGGTTGTGTGGTCCTGCTTCCCGACACCATATACATCACTCCCTTCCACTTATTTTAGCTCCATTCATCTCTTTTCTCATCTTGGTCCACATGTGTCCACTGGGTCCACATAGGGTTAGCCTCCCCCTCCCCTTGTCTACACCTTGGGCTGGACCTGGAATGATGCTCCAGAGGTTGATGCAACTAAAAGAAAAGAAAAATCATAATTTGGCCACTCTCAACAGAATATGTACCACTAAATCCAAAAGATGGTCGGGACATACAAATTTATCACGTGGGCAAAAGCCAAGCATGAGCTATACCCCTTATTTATGGCCATCACCCTCGTTCCTATGGGACCTAGATGATTCCCCTCCATCATTAAGGAACCCATGGTTGTCCCAACCCCTGGTGGGCGATGAACTTCCCCACCTTAAGGGGGTGTCCACTGTTACATCCTACACATCATGCTCTCATCCCTTGGATCCCCAAGCAGTTATGAAGAAAAATCAATCAAAGGCAAAAGGCATATGAAGAAGGGTGGAAAAACAAAGGTTGGGGTAACTCATGTACCACTATTTTCTCCCTCCTACACTTATACACCCAAGTGTGGGCTTCTCTCATCATAGCTACTCTTATACCATGACATGTGGCCTCGAGCATTCCCTTGATCCCCACTCTGTTCCATCACTATATCACTTGCCACCTACCACCTAATGGATGTACCATGGACATGTCACCCACTTTAAAGACCGAAACCACCTAATAGGGTTGTTGGTTAGCCCCCTTATTAAGCTTGGAGACACCTATACATGCCAAAGCCCACTATGGAAGGGCATGCCACCATGAAGTGCCCAAATGATTCCATGATTTGTAATCTCTTTTACTTGATTACTCTAATAATTTGTTGTATTGGAGGGAAAGGGGATGCATTGGATCTTATGTAGGATTGCAGGTGAGTCTCCATTTGGGGTTTGGTCTCCCTATATGGGGTCCAAGCCTTCCAGAGGGTCACATTGGCACTTCTAGGGTGAGCATAGAGAGCCATGGGCCTTCACCATAGCAAACAACACTTCATGGATCCCTAGCACCATTCAGTGATTGCTCATGTTCCACCTTTTGGATGAGGATGATGCACCTGGTTCACCGTGCCTAGCCGGCTCTACACTTGCACCATACACTTGGCAGATGTTCTAGGGTCCAGATGAGGATGTGTCTCACTGCAGGAGACAAAGGGAGGGCTTATGTCATCATCCTAGCCCTTACAAATGGTTTACAGGCATTATCAATCCACTTGGAGACCCATGAGGATGTCATTGTACCCCCACACCCACTTGGGAGCACTACATGTGACTTGCATGGAAAACAAGGGGCCAACCCCTTGTCCACTATGTTTTGGAGCCTCTCTCAGTTTGGCACTTTTGGACTCCATTAGGCCTCTTCAATGGCCCAACATGTTCATTATTTTTCCCTTTTGAGAGGCTTTTCATTGTATTATTGAGCTATCTTTGTGGGCTTGTCACCATGTCATATCATTAATGTACATTATTTTAATATTAAGGGCATTATTAGGCTAATGAGGAAAATCGAATCCCCTTTGAACTTGTATAAATGCATCAGAGGTGATTCATTACTCTCATCATCACTTGGATTGGATTGGTATCTCTTGAGATTTTTTCGCACTTTTTGCTGGGATTACTTTTGGAGCTTTCTTGATGCACTATGATGTTTGTATTTTCGCTATTTTCTTTGGGGATTCTTTCTAATGTAAATTGATGAATGTATATATGCTCTCTCTTATGTAAGTCAAAATTTTAATGCTATTCTTGTTATCTTACTTATCAAATGCATGTATCTTATTGTGATTATTCTTGTATGGGTTAATGTAATACAAAAATTTTCTAGGACCTTGAATAAGTGATTAAAATGCATGCGTTGATCTTTGAGGGATTGGGTGAATGTTCCTAGAGGCACCTCTTAGGTTGAAGACCTCGAAACTGTCTTTTTCACAAATTTGTAGTGTAAATCCCTATTGACCTAGTTGTTGCCCTTGGAGAGGCTAGAAAAGATCAATTAGGGCTCCTTAGCTTACGAAAATTATCGATCTATGTATATCTTGACTCCATTAGGACCAAGCAATAATGCACTGATCCTCATATCCCTTTGGTGGTCAAATTTACCTCTATTTTCTTCACTTTTCCAATTTCTAGGCCTAACTCTAGTAGGTCACCTAGGGCATCACATAAATTTCATTGTAGCCATCCAAAGCCCTTGATTTTTGGCCCACTACTGCGTTGGGATTTTCTCTAGAGGTCCTCCAAATTTCAAGCAATTCCGATGGTGGGATCCCAAGCTATAGCAAGCCCTACCCGCAAGACCAATTCTTGCCCTAGTTTGATTTTGGGTTAGTGTCCTCATTGGGATCATTGCATTCAAATCTCAAAAGAAAATTAGTCCTTTGATCCTATTCTCTTTGCTAATTAGGCCAAGCCCCTCCTTGATTGAACAACTCCATACCCTTGACCGAGTTTGGGTCTAGTTGGGTTCTTTGTGGTCTCGCAACTATACAACTCAAATTCCACAAGGGTTACATAGAATCCACTTCTCTACAAGGATCCTTAAGTCTAGGAAGCCCCTTGTCAAGGCATATCCTCTAAACTTAGGCCCAGGTATCCTCCTAGCCCTTCCTAGAGAGCCTATCACCTTTCTGCTCAAGCAAGTAAGTTATTCAATTGAGTCTCTCCTATTAATAGGCTTTAGGAATCACCCCATATCTTATCATTGATCCATCCATACTTGTGATTCCTCTCATACTAGGACTCCTCCCATCAGTGAAAGTTCGTAAAGAGCAGGGAACTTTAGCTGAGGTGACAGTGGGCTATCATTCCATTATTTCCCCTTGACCTAGTATTTGCTCCATAGGATCCCCTCCTAGGACCCTTACTAGCTTGAGCGGTAACAAGACCCAAAGCAATGGGTTTGGGACCTAAGAATTCAATTGTTTATTCTAAGGGGTTAAGAGAGCGAAAACCCTAAAGATATAGAGTTTTCCTAAGAAACCCCAAGAAAAAAATATCAATGAGAGCCTAAGGAGAGGCACATAGCACACAAGTGAGATGGAATTTACTTGTGGAGTGAAGAGAGTCCGAGGAGGTCATATTTCTTAGAAGGAAATACGTAGCTTGGAATGAGAAGAGATGTTTGATTTAAAGAGGGGGCGAGTGGACTGTCTTTCAAAGCAAAAGAGCCCACAGTTATGGTGCCTAGGCAGACAAATTTCTGTGGGTGATAAAAGGTCCAAGCCCTAGTCTAAGGGTGGCGCTGAATTCAATGTGAGCCATAGGAAGCACCAAGGAGGCCGAGTAAGGGCTGCAGGCCAAGCAGAAGGATAGCCACTGGCGTATGTGTGGCCGCAATTGGTAGAAGGAAGCCACAAAGGGAATTCAAGGCTAGAACAACTGGCTGATATAAGGGAGGACATTGTAAAGGGATGATCTAAAGGTTAGTAAGCTTAGCAAGGCCATCCACAAGGATTTTAAGGGAAAACTATGATAGGAGGAAAGGTCGTAGGCCTAGGGATGCTTTGAAGGTCAGTCGTAGCCTAGATAAGAAGGCCAAGTGAGATTAGACCTAGTTAAGGTCTATTAAGGAGGTTGCTTGGAGTCTAGGCTATTGTAGCAGCTTGCTAAGGCAAGGAAGGAGTAGTTCATTGGTGATTGAAGGCCATGAACTACACAGAGAGCTGGCAGATTGCAGGCCGAGGACAAATTAGTATTGTTCAAGGTGCAATAGAGCAGATCAAGGTGTCAGAGGGCAGATCTGTGGTCTGCTAGGGATAGGGAAGTAATCTGAGCTCTAGATCTAATTAAAGAAAGGTTTCCAAGGTAGGCCGATTCCTACAGTAGGGAAACCAAGTTCTAGAAGAGGCCAAATCAACTGGATATGGGCAGTTGACATTTGCTGAGTATATAGGTTGAAATTTGTTTGGTGAAGGAAAACCAAACAATTGGTTTTGAATGCTTGTTATGTAGTGAATTTAAAGGCATAATTGACTATGAGTAGTTGTTGGGATAGAGATAATAAAGGAGCCTTTCTATGTGGTTTTTGTTGGGTATATTGTAGATCTGATGGATCAGATCTCAAGCCCTAATTTTGAATACTATGTATACTAGTGGTATCAAAGATTTGAAGGGCTATGATCCCTAGTATGAGAGCCCTAATGATTCTTTATTAATGGATCAATAAAGGTTGAGATTTGGGCCATGTAAATATGTGATCTTTATTGTTTCATTGATGTTATATTTCCGCTATGCAAAGCACTTGTTTGTTGGGGTTCCTAGTGTGTTTGTGTGCTTGGTTAGCCATAGACTAGATCTAGGGCCTAAGGAAAACTTAACATAGTATCAAAGCTAATTTGAAGGGGCAATTGAATTAGAGTGTGCATAGGGAAAGAAAGTGATCCAGTGGAGGTTGTGTAGGCTCAGTGGGAGTTTAGCTTTAGAGGGAGACTACAAAGGAATGTCAAACCCAATGGAAGTTTGAATCTTAAGGTTCATTTAAGAGGGGATTTTTCAGCCCATGCAAGGAAAGTCGCGAAACATCTGAGAACACTCGTGGTGGTGCAAAGAAAAGTCATGTTGCATGCGAGGATAGTCATGCACCATGAAAAACAAATCTTGGCCAAGTACAAAGAAGACATCACACATGCAAGAATAGATATGGCTACGCACGGAAATTCATGACTCATGCGAGGATAGTCATGGGTATGCAAGGAAAGTCGTGGAGCTATAATCGTGAAGGAAATACCTTCTTCACTAAGAGGGAGTGTTAGAATTTTGGGTAGTTTGGAAGGTATTTCTAAGAAGGAAACTTGCCAAAAGTAGTTGGTTGGGAAATTTACCCAAAGTTGGGGTTTTGGACCTTAGAAATCAATTGTTTATCCTAAGGGGTTAAAATAGTGAAAACCCTAAAGATCTAGAGTTTTCCTAAGAAGCCCAAGAGAAAAATATAAATAAGAGCCTAAGGAGAGGCTCATAGCCCACAAGTGGGATGGACGTTACTTGTGGAGTGAAGAGAGTCCAAAGAGGTCGCACTTATTAGAAGGAAAGATGTAGCTCAGAATGAGAAGAGAAGTTTGATCTAAGGGGGTGCTTAGTGGATTGTATTTCAAAGAAAAAGAGGTCGAAGTCATGGAACCTGGGCAAAGAACTTTCTGTGAGTGATAAGAGGTCCAAGCCCTAGTCTGAAGGCTGGACCGAGTTCTATGTGAGCTGCACGAAGCACGTCGTAGGCCAAGTAAGGGTCATAGGCCAACTAGAAGGTTGATCATAGGCCTAAGTGTGTTCGTAGGTGGTAGAAGGAAGACACAAAGGGTAGTCAAGGCTAGAAAAGTCAGCCAAGATCGGGGAGGAAGATGTAGAGGGCTGATCTTAAGGTTAGTATGCCTAGCAATGCCATGTGCAAGGAGTTTAATTGAGGCTGTGATAGGAGGAAAGGCCGCAGGCCTAGGGATGCTCTGAAGTCTAGCCGTAGCCTAGATTTGAAGGCCGAGTGAGATCATACCTAGTCAAGGTTTGCTAAGGAGGTCGCTTGGAGTCTTGGCTGTTGTAGCAACTTGCTAAGGTAAGGAAGGAGCAATTCATTGGTGATTGAAGACCAAGACCTACATAGAGAGCTGGAAGAATGCAGGACGGGGACAAATTAGTATTGGTCAAGGTGCAAGAAAGAAGATATGTTGGAAATACTGAGAGGGGGGTGAATCAATATTTCTTTCAATTTTTATTTTCTGCCATTTATGATTTTTATCGCAAAATAAACTAGAACACGAGATGGAACAAAAATAATTTTATTGATCAAAATAGTGAGGATTCCAATCCTCTTTTACAACAAATCAAGCTCCAACTTGTACAACAAATTCTCTTACTTTTCAAGGCTCCAACCTTGAGTGAGGACTCCAATCCTCTCAACAATCCAAGCTGCAACTTGGTCAACTTGAGGACTCCAATCCTCTCAACATTCTCTGCTCCAAAAACTTGCTAGAAAACAATAACTTCAAGACATACTTCAGTAGGTTCCAACACTTCCCTAACAAGGTATTCAACTATTCTTACTAGGGTATCTTTAACAATCTTCAATGCTCCAAGAATGCCTTCAATAGTGCTTCAACGATGCTCCAAGAGTGTCTTCTTCAAGAAGTGGCTAAAGTCTGCTCCAGCAAAAGGCCTAAATCAACTTCAAAAGACTGATCCAACAAAATTTTTTCAAGACTGCTAGGAGGTCTGCAAAATCTACTCAAGACTACTCCAAACTCCGTTAGATATAGCTTCAAGTTTTCTCCAAATCTTAGGACTGAGGGTACTGCTCCAAAGGGGTCAAACTCTGCTTCTTCAGGAGGTTGAAAACAAGTTTTCAATTTCCTCAGGTCTGTCTTCTATTACAGGTCTGAGATCTCCAATTTACAGTGTAGAAATATGAATCCCACAGGCTGAAGTTTTTCTTCACAGAGCTGAGGTGAAAAGGACAAGGTTTTGTCCTTAACCAAGGTGCCTTTTGCTCCTAAAAAAAGGTCTGAAATCTGCCTCTCCACAGGGCTGAAATTTCAAATACTTTCCATAGGGGCAAAATTACAGAGATATGCCTCAGGGCCAAGATCTGTTTTAAGAGGTCAAAATGTGGGCACAGGTCGAACCACAGAAGGGGCTGAGGTCCAGTCACAGACCCGAGCCATAGAGGGGTCGAAATTGCAGATGCTTGCTCCTGGGCTAAGGGCTGAAAATCTAATCCAAAACAAGGGCCGAATTCTATTCCCAAAGAGGGATGAAGGGCAGTCTTTTAAGAAGGCTAAATGGTCAACGAATCCATCAAAAAGAATCTTCAAAAAAGGAAACTAAAATTCTCCAAGAAAATTCAGATCAAAAAACCAAACGAATTCTTCTTTTAGCTTGCCACCAAGTTCATGAGCTATGAACTTCTTCTCTTCACTTAGATCAAACATAGGTCTTCCTTTCCTTGGTCAAGTTGGATGGTTGAATGTGTTAGAAAATCAGAAAGGCAGAAAGATTCTCTTATATTGATAATTACTTGTGATATTCTTGTAGTCTTATTAACTTTCTTTATGTTCTTTTATTTTATTTTCATCAAGCAATCATCAAATAAAAAATGTGAAGATCAACGACACCAGATATAAGCACTCAGCCAGGGCTAAAACCCTTTTATAGGGGAAAACCCAGTCAAACTCTTCCACTAAAAAATTGAAATCAAACTTGAGACAATCTAAGACCTTAGACCAGACCTAAGTATATTCCTCCTCCAACAAGTCAGCCTTCCAAGATGATTATGCAAATTTCAGTAGTCTCTTCTTGTCTAGTAGCTTCAACCCAACAACAGTCCATAATTTTGGCCCTAGCTTCCAAAATTTTGGCCCTACTGCAGATCTGAAATTTTGGCCTCCCCAACAACTTCATAATTTTGCACATGTGAGTGAAAGAGAGAGAAAAACAACTTCTTCTTGCTTGACAAATGTCTCCTTCTTCGCTAGGGTTTTCTCCTTCTTCTTGGGAATTTCGCTCTTCTTTTCTACCTCCATCTACTGCAGATCGAACTTTTTGGTTGGTGCTCCAAATGAGGTCGAATAACTACCAATATATAGTGACTCTGTGAGGCCGACTTGGTGGAGGAGGCATAAATGACCTAATTTACATCAAAATAAATTTCTTTCTTGATTGATAAAGCCCAAGAAAGTTCTTTTACATGATGGCAAGGACAAGGACTCTTGACACAAACCCTAGAAGCCTAAAATGGAGGCTTTGAACTAAAAATAAAATAATAAAGCATGAAACCCATGCTTAATAAATAATTTTCTTTCATGATAATTTTTTTTTAATTTTATTTTTTATTTTTAATTTTTATTTATTTATTTATTTTTATTTTATTTATTTATTTATTTTTTATGTTAACAAATACATTACATCACGACTCAAATACAATTATGAAGACTGACACTAGTTACATTCTTCAACAGAATGGAGGATGTGTTTCTTCTATTTATACTCGTTTCACCATGATTTGAATAGACATGTATCTTGGGGAGGCCGACTTGAGTTCATGTAGGTCGACATGAAGGGAGACCAAAAATATGGTTCTTTAGGGTGAGTAAATACTAGTTGGAAAGGGCTTGAAATCATCTACAAGACTATGCCACAATCTTCTCGAGATGGTGTCTGCTTTGACATTAATAACAAAAATTCTTCCAACAAGATCAAGGTGTCAGAGAGAAGATCTTGGGTCTGCTAGGGCTGAGGAAGTAACCGAGCTTTGGATCTGATTAGAGGAAGGTTTCCAAGGGTAGGCTGAGGCCTACAGCAGGGAAACCAAGTTCTAGAAGATGCCATATTAACTGGATATGTGCAGCTGAGATTTGCTGAGTATATATGTTGAAGTCTGTTTGGTGAAGGAAAACCAAACAACTGGTTTTGAAAGCTTGTTTTGCAGTGAATCTAAAGGAATAAATTGACTGTGAGTAGTTGTTGGGACAAAGATAAGAAATGAGCCTTTCTTTGTGATTTTTGTTAGGTAGATTGTAGGTTTGATGGATTAGATCTCAAGCCCTAGTTTTGTATACTATGTATACTAGTTGTATCAGAGATATGAAGGGCCATGATCCCTAGTACGAGAGCCCTAATGATTCTTTATTAATGGATTAATAAAGGTTGATATTTGGGCCATGTAAATCTGTGTACTTTATTGTTTCACTGATGTTATATTTTCACTGTGCAAAGTGCTTGTGTGTTGGGGTTCCTAGTGTGTTTGTGTGCTTGGTAGCCATAGACCATATCTAGGGCCTAAGGAAAACTCAACATAATCATTAGGGACAAAAATCATTATTGTATCTAAGGGAACCAAGCTTGAGTGTCATTGGCTATTTAATACTTTATATAAGGAACCCCTTCCAAAATCAGGGCCTTGAACTCACAATGGTGTTTCCTCCCTAGGTAGGAGTGGCTAAAGGACAACCCTATTAAGTGTTTCCAGTCCCTAAGGGGAAATAACATTTCCTTAGTCCACCCTTCAATCAATATAGTAGTGAATAATAATGATGGTATGGAGGGGATAAGGCTTCATTGCCAAGTTCCATGATCAAAGGGACCGATTGATGGAGGTATCCACATCTTGAGTGTGTAGATGTGAGAAGGGAGCATTTGTGAATGCATGAATTACCAACTCATCCTTTGTTTATCCACCCTTCTTGTGCGCCTTTTATTTTTTCTTGATTTTTTTCTTTGCATTACTGCTTGTTGTCGCACAGATTGTCCAGGCACCGTGACAACGGCTCAGATTGGGGGTTGTCACCTTTATCCCCAATCTCTCTATTTAAGCTGTATCCTTGCAAGCTAAGGGAGGTAGCCCCTATTAAAAATGAAGAGGAAGAATCCAGGAGACATAGCTAAAACATCAAATACTTGATAAAATGAACGAAATTCCACAGATTTGAATTAGATTTCACGTTTAAGAGCAGTGCCTTATGGAGTCAAACAAAATCCCGTTATGCAATTATAAACAAGTAAGTGACGATTAGCTGCTGCTTATTAAAACACGATTGATCACAATGATATTTAATTGAAAATGCCACAACCATGAATAACAATAACTTGAGAATGCTAGATGCTTAAAAAATTTCCGAAATTAAGATACTGCAATTATAACCCAATTCGAAAATTAAAATGATCCACAGTCAAACTTTAGATAAAAAAATTAGCGCACTTGACTATGGAAAATTTGAAAAATTTTATATTTTTGTATTTTTTAGATTTTTTTTGGATTTTTGAAATTTTGAAATTTTTTTTAATTATTTTTTAGATTTTTGTTTTAGGATTTTGAAATTTTAGTTTTTATTTTTTATTCATTTTAAATCTAAATTAAGAAATCTAAATCTATACTAAAGCTTTAATAAAAATTAAAATTTAAGTATAAATCTAAAAATCCTAACAAAACTAAAGCTAAAATTAAACAAAACAAATTTAAAAATCTAAACTTAAGCTAAAAATTAAAATCTACGTGCTACCAAAATCGAGATGAACTAAAAACGAAAGCGACTCAATTAAGATCTAAAATCTAATACTATACAAAATCGACATAAAATTTAATAAAATAAATCTAAATCTAAATAAATCTAAGTCTAAAACTGCCACTGAAAAAAAAAAAAATTAAAACTAAAAATTAAACAACAACAAAAGGAAATGAAATTTATTTAAAACCTAACGCCAACAAAGAGAACTCGAACTATACAAAAAAAAAGAAACTCGGGCTTTATCATTTCAATAGTGTGTATGCGTTTGTTCTTTGTTTGAATTGCAGGTCGAGGAGCGAACGGCGAGAGGAGTGTTGACGGCAGGGAGATGGGACGACGTGTTGAAGAGCAGAGAGGATAGTCGACGTTTAATGCAGTGCAGAGCTGAGGTTCGGACGGGACGGTAATGCTGGACGGCGAGGAGAAAGGGTGGAATGAACGCTGGACGCAGAGATAAAAGCTGGACGTAAACATTGAATGGAGGAGGGGAAAATTTGAAGCAGAATGAAGGGACGGAGAAAGAGGAAGGTCGTAAAGAAATGGAGGAGCGAGAACAAGAAGCTGGCTGCGGAGAAGATTGAGAGGGAATGCTTGCGGAGGAACTGAAGCGTTGGGCAGCTAAAAGAAAAACGAAGCAGCTTATGGAGGTAGCAGATGGGAAATCGATGGCAGAGGAGGACGAGGATAATGGCAAGAAGACAGGAGCGAAGATCAGCGTGAGGAGAACCCAGTACAAATAAATTCGCCTAGCAAACTTAGAAATTTTTCAATTTAATCTCAGATTTTTATGCTCCTTTAAAAAAAAACAAAACAATGTCCAGATTCATCCATAGTAAGCATTTGAGGCTAGATCTGGCTTTTTGGAGGCTAGATCTGCCTTAGATCTAAAAAAAAAATCAATTTGAACCCTGAACCTGCAAGAAACCAGCCAGATCTGAAGATACACACACCAAGCAACGATTAAACCCTTACAGTCTTGAAAAATTTACAAATATACAAACTAGTTTACAAATTTAAAAACCCTCATGGTCAGATTTGAATCCGTTTTAGCACAATTTAGAAATTAATTTTTTTTTAAATGAGAGGCACAAGCCTTTGAAACCCTGCAAAATCACAAATATCGTAAGATAGACCTGGAATTTAACAAATAAAGAGCTTATCAGATTTATGTTTATTGAGAGTCGGCTGGTCCAACCGAAGACTTCCCCAGACGCCCAATCTTTTAAAAAAAATTGCCCTGCACACTTAGATCTGAATCTTAGTTCGATGGAGATTTAAGAAAACAACATGAGACCTTTGCAAAAAAATCAGAATGTTATTTTATAAACCCAGAAAACTGCACAAAATACCTGTATGCAGATTAATCCATGAAGGCCATCAACCATAAAATACAAGAAACAAAGTAGCAGAGTTTAGAGACAATTCACCACATAGATCTGAGAAGGAACATCTAGATTTGTAACCCCAAAGTCTTTATGCTTTATTCCTCAAAATTTACAAGAGCTTCTAAGAACAAGTGCACGATCCTGAGATCGGATGACTCAAGAATGAGAAAGACCTCTAAATTTATAGGACAAGATCTCTAACGGCTAGTTTGGATGATCCTCGTCAAAATAATCTCAACCGTCCAAAAGATTTAATTATCTTTTAATCCTGAGCGTTGAAATTAAAATTTTGAGGAAAAAACGAATTTATCATTTAATTCAATTTTAATTAACTCAAAAATATTATTTTTGAGTTAATTACCCCAAAATTTTGACTTTGACTTAACCACCAAGGCCCAAGGGTCCAAAATTTCTTAAAATTTTCAATATTCCCTTGGCCTGGGGCTTTCAAAAATCATTTTCCAAGGACCCACAAATTTTGCCTTTAAAGATTTAATCCTAACTTAGGACCCTAAATTAATTAAATTTCTGGTTTAAGATTTTTTAAATTAATTGACCAGAAAATTTAATTAATTGACTGAGAGGGGATTTTAATTATTTTTCCAACCCTCTTTACATGAGATAATACATTTACATACATGAAGGGGGAAAACCCATTCGTATAGACCCTCAAATAAATACCCAATTCTGCGACTCAAAATATGATCTAGTAGACCAAGTAGCTGAAACTACTTTTACAAGGACTCGATAGAACACTATGACTCACTTAGTATGTTGATGACAAAATCCACCCTAGCTTTGGGGTGAGGCTGGAGGGAAAAACTCTGCCGATCACTTTCGTGAATCAGTGAGACAAAAAACCTCCTAGGATAGAGATCATCAACAACATACTAGGCTTACCTAGATTGTTACATACATTAACGGTCTTACTTAGATCATTTACATCATTACATGCAAAATGGGTTTACATCATTTGTAAAACTGTCGACTGTTGACTGATGATGGAATCTGAATGGCGCAACCACGTCGAACATGACGAATCCCATTTGAAAAAATGGGGGTGTACTGCTATGGGGTCGTTGACAAAGTGTGGTCAACATCTGGCTCTACTTGGGGACACGTTGCTTCATTGAAGGAATGTGAGAATCCAGAATCTGTATCCAAGCAACACACAAAATTACATAAGTAGCGTCCATCCAAATATCATCATATAACATTAAGCACATGAAAAATATAAGCTCTTCTATCATTTATTATTCTACTTAACATGAAAAGTAAATCTACTCTAACTGCAAAATGAAATGCTGAAATAACAAGGTGTAAGGTTAGAGATACAATACAGAGGATGCCCTGTGGCATCAGATGTGCTCAATATAGTGTATGTTGAGCATTTGCCTACTTTCAGGCAAGTCTGTAGGCTGCTTTTCAGATGTGCCATGTCCAATCTTGCTAATTGTAGGACTCTGTCTTATCCAAATGTCAAGCTGCTCTCGACCATCAGACGAATCAAACCACTTACTTCTTTTTTGCTTCTTTCTCTTCTTCTGAGTGGGTTGTGATGTCAGCAATGAGACCACTGTAAACTCCTTGTCCTCATCTTGAAGATGTTTGTACAAAATATCTGAAGAACAAGGAGTGTGACCAATATTATTCTGGATATAATCTGTCAATGGTGATCCATAAGCTTGGTCCTTCTCAACATCCTTTGAAACCATAGTTAAATCCTCCGTGTGATGAGATGGGAATGGCTTTAGCAGACAAGAAGTCTTATGATCTGTTGATGAATCTTCATAATCAAATTTCGGTTGAAATTTTTGTAATTCTTCCATTTTTTCCAATTTCTTTTGTATGGAACTCATCTCCCTGGCATGCCTTACTATTAATTTCGTCTGATTTGCCTCCATATTTTTTATTTCAAACAAGTGATTTTCCTTCATGGCAGTCATTTCCTGGGTGTCTTGCTTCCATTGCAATCATATGATTCTGTATAATGGACATCTGATTAAAATGATTAACTTCCATTATCTTTAACCTGTTTTCCATGACATTTATTTCCTGTGCATGACTTGCTTCCATGGAAGTTATCTTATTTTGAAGATTGATTTGGTTAGATTCCATGTTTTGAATTATTTGCGTATGATTGGGTTGCACATCCTTAATCATCTGAGCTGGCTCCTTAACCTGACTGTCATGATCTTCTATATGCATGTGATAGTCCTTACCAACAACATTAATTTGATGGCTTGACCCTGCCATTCTACTAGCTATGATTCTTTTGACAACATGGCAAGTAACCTCTTCATGAAGATCATTACAGGCTCTACAATAAGGCAGAGCTTCATCCACAAGATTTGCGAACTCAAGTTGATTTGTCGGTCTCTGCTCATAAGATAGGCCTCTTTTCTGCAAAGCATTATTATTTCTAGGTTGGGAATTCTGCGTTTGAGCCCTTTCCATTTGAACCAACCTAGCCTGTAAGACGCTTATTTCCTTAGCATGATTAAGCTCCATGCTTTCAAGTTTCTTAGCATGATTAAGCTCCATGCTTTCAAGTTTTTGCATTAACCTTTTCATAGGGTCATCATCATCTTCTAGAGTATTTGTCAAAGACCTATCAAAATCTGGAGTTTTGGACATTCCAGATGCTTTCTTATCCTTTTCAATCTCCTCAGCTAAAGATTGACAAGCCTTATAATTTGCAGTTTTAGCACGCCTTAACTCATATGAAGTATCAGAATCAAAAGCATCAATGTAAAAATTCAGAAGAGATCCATCAAGAGGTTTATGAGTTTGAGATATTTCTCTGAGGATGCCATTAAATCTCCTGTTAAATTCTTCAGTCGTTTCATTTTCTTTCTTTTCTATAGTACTGATTTCCCTTACCAAATGCCTATCTTCCCTTTTATCACCGTACTTTTCCTTAAAGGCAGTTACAATTGATTCAAAAGTATTGAATGAATTATCAGGATTTTCCATAAACCATTCAGCAACATCCTCGCCGAAAGTAAGAACAAAAGTTTTCATCTTTACATCATCAAAATTATTACTTGCAACTGCAAATCTATTCCACCAGTTAGTGAAAGCAAATAAATGAGATTTAACACTAACTGCATCATTTCCGTGAAAGATAGGTAATTTATCCATTTGAGGGAGATCATGGGGATAACCCTGAATATTAGCAAAATTACACGGGGCAAAAACATCCATGATATCGTTTTTAGGATTTTAGAAATAGATCCGTGTTCAAGAATAATCAAAAGGTCCTTGAGAAGCGAACTTTTTAGCAGGAACTTTTGTAAGAGATGAAAGAATTGGAGTCGCCACTTGAACATGAAACTAATTCTAAAACAGAGGAAATAATCGAGAGATAGCAGATGGATATCAGGGGGGATTCTTGTCTGGGAGTAAAAAGATGAATAAGTGGAGTCACCACCCAAACAAGAAGCCAACCGAAATGTCCAGGTGCTAAAGACGAAATGATTAGATGATGAAGAGATGAAAGAACGCTAGAAAATGTGATCCCTTGTGACAGGCTAAGGAATGGCGATGAAAGATCAGAAGATTATAAAATGTCGTTAAGACCAAGGACAGAAAAACTCTATCCCCGGCAACGACGCCAAAAAATGTTGTCGCACAGATTGTCCAGGCGTCGCGACAATGGCTCAGATTGGGGGTTGTCACCTTTATCCCCAATCTCTCTATTTAAGTTGTCTCCTTGAAAGCTAAGGGAGGTAGCCCCTATTAAAAATGAAGAGGAAGAATCCAGGAGACACAGCTAAAACATCAAATACTTGATAAAATGAACGAGATTCCACAGATCTAAATTAGATTTCACATTTAAGAGCAGTGCCTTATGGAGTCAAACAAAATCCCATTATGCAATTATAAACAAGTAAGTGACGATTAACTGCTGCTTATTAAAAAACGATTGATCACAATGGTATTTAATTGAAAATGCCACAACCATGAATAACAATAACTTGAGAATGCTAGATGCTTAAAAAATTTCCGAAATTAAGATACTGCAATTATAACCCAGTTCGAAAATTAAAATGATCCACAGTCAAACTTTAGATAAAAAAATTAGCGCACTTGACTATGGAAAATTTGAAAATTTTTATATTTTTGTATTTTTTAGATGTTTTTTGGATTTTTGAAATTTTGAATTTTTTTAAATTATTTTTTAGATTTTTGTTTTAGGATTTTGAAATTTTAGTTTTTATTTTTTATTCATTTAAAATTTAAATTAAGAAATCTAAATCTATACTAAAGCTTTAATAAAAATTAAAATTTAAGTCTAAATCTAAAAATCCTAACAAAACTAAAGCTAAAATTAAACAAAACAAATTTAAAAATCTAAACTTAAGTTAAAAATTAAAATCTATGTGCTACCAAAATCGAGATGAACTAAAAACGAAAGCGACTCAATTAAGATCTAAAATCTAATACTATACAAAATCGACTTCTAATTTAATAAAATAAATCTAAATCTAAATAAATCTAAGTCTAAAATTGCGACTGGAAAAAAAATAAAATAAAATAAAAAAATTAAACAACAACAAAAGGAAATGAAATTTATTTAAAACCTAATGCTAACAAAGAGAACTTGAACTATAAAAAAAAAAAATGAAACTCGGGCTTTATCATTTCAATAGTGTGTATGCGTTTGTTCTTTGTTTGAATTGCAGGTCGAGGAGCGAACGACGTGAGGAGTGTTGACGAACAGGGAGATGGGACGACGTGTTGAAGAGCAGAGAGGATAGTCGACGTTTAATGCAGTGCAGAGCTGAGGTTCGGACGGGACAGTAATGCTGGACGGCTAGGAGAAAGGGCGGAATGAACGCTGGAGGCAGAGATAAAAGTTGGACGTCAACATCGAATGGAGGGGAAAATTTGAAGCAGAATGAAGGGACGGAGAAAGAGGAAGGTCGTAAAGAAATGGAGGAGCGAGAACAAGAAGTTGGCTGCAGAGAAGATTGAGAGGGAATGCTTGCGGAGGAACTGAAGTGTTGGGCAGCTAAAAGAAAAACGAAGCAGCTTATGGAGGTAGCAGATGGGAAATCGATGGCAGAGGAGGACGAGGATAACAACAAGCAGACAGGAGCGAAGATCAGCGTGAGGAGAACCTAGTACAAATAAATTCGCCTAGCAAACTTAGAAAATTTTCAATTTAATCTCAGATTTTTATGCTCCTTTAAAAAAAAACAAAACAATGTCCAGATTCATCCATAGTAAGCGTTTGAGGCCAGATCTGGCTTTTTGGAGGCTAGATCTGCCTTAGATCTAAAAAAAAAATTCAATTTGAACCCTGAACCTGTAAGAAACCATCCAGATCTGAAGATACACACACCAAGCAACGATTAAACCCTTACAGTCTTGAAAATTTTACAAATATACAAACTGGTTTACAAATTTAAAAACTCTCATGGTCAGATTTGAATCCGTTTTAACACAATTTAGAAATTAATTTTTTTTTAAATGAGAGGCACAAGCCTTTGAAACCCTGCAAAATCACAAATATCGTAAGATAGACCTGGAATTTAACAAATAAAGAGCTTATCGTACTTATGTTTACCGAGAGCCTACCGGGTCCAACCGAAGACTTTCCCGTATGCCCGCCCTTTAAAAAAATTCCCCGTACACTTAGATCCGAATCTTAGATCGATAGAGATTTAAGAAAACAACATGAGACCTTTGCAGAAAAATCAGAATGTTATTTTATAAACCCAGAAAACTGCACAAGATACCTGTATGCAGATTAATCCATGAAGGCCATCAACTATAAAATACAAGAAACAAAGTAGCAGAGTTTAGAGACAATTCACCACATAGATCTGAGAAGGAACATCCAGATTTGTAACCCCAAAGTCTTTATGCTTTATTCCTCAAAAATTTACAAGAGCTTCTAAGAACAAGTGCATGATCCTGAGATTGGATGACTCAAGAATGACAAAGACCTCTAAATTTATAGAACAAAATCTCTAACGGCTAGTTTGGATGATCCTCGTCAAAATAATCTCAACTGTCCAAAAGACTTAATTATCTTTTAATCCGGAGCACTGAAATTAAAATTTTGAGGAAAAAACGAATTTATCATTTAATTCAATTTTAATTAACTCAAAAATATTATTTTTGAGTTAATTACCCCAAAACTTTGACTTTGACTTAACCACCAAGGCCCAAGGGTCCAAAATTTCTTAAAATTCTCAATATTCCCTTGGCCTGGGGCTTTCAAAATCATTTTCCAAGGACCCACAAATTTTGCCTTTAAAGATTTAATCTTAATTTAGGATCCTAAATTAATTAAATTTATGGTTTAGGATTTTATTAATTAATTGACCAGAAAATTTAATTAATTGACTAAGAGGGGATTATAATTATTTTTCCAACCCTCTTTTACATGAGATAATACATTTACATACATGAAGGGGCAATACCCATTCGTATAGACCCTCAAATAAATACCCAATTCTGCGACTCAAAACATGATCTAGTAGACCAAGTAGTTGAAACTACTTTTACAAGGACTCGATAGAACACTAGGACCCACTTAGTATGCTGATGATAAAATCCACCCTAGCTTTGGGGTGAGGCTGGAGGGAAAAACTCTGCCGATCACTTTCGTGAATCAGTGAGACAAAAAACCTCCTAGGATAGAGATCATCAACAACATACTAGGCTTACCTAGGTTGTTACATACATCGACGGTCTTACTTAGATCATTTACATCATAACATGCAGAATGGGTTTACATCATTTGTAAAACTGTCGACTGTTGATTGATGATGGAAACTGAATGGCGCAACCACGTCGAACATGACGAATCCCATTTGAAAAAATGGGCGTGTACTGCTATAGGGTAGTTGACAAAGTGTGGTCAACACTGCTCATAGCTCAAGGGTTAGAGCTAGCTTTGAATGACGTGGCAATGGTATTACCCCTTAATTATGAGTATTTACTAATTTCATTGCTCATCGGGGTTGGCACATGCAAGGGTTCCTTCTTTTGATGTGATGGAGCAACATTGTGCTCAGGATTTGGGCGATGGCCATAACAATGTTGTGGGGGAGCGCCCCTCCCCCACTCACTCCTAATCCTGAAACACACTCTGAAATTCGAATGGAAATGCTCAGGGAGCAACCCCTAAAGCGCACTCTCGAATCACTCTTGTTTGGGAGCGATTTTTAGGAGCGTGTTCCCTAAAGTTTTTTTCACTCTCTAGCTTTTCTTTGCAAAACAATTTACACTCTATTGTTCAATGTTGAGATTTTGTGTAGTTGGGGTAGCATCGGGTGTGCTCTAGCTTTGAAATTTTTTGGAGGGGCTAAGACACACTTGAACTCCAAAGCCCAGAAAGCGTTTGGAGAAATTTCAACTGGTGTTCAAATTATTCAAATAATTAAGTATTTTAATGTATTTCCTAAGTCTAAACTTAGGAAAATTAAATAATTAAAGTGAATTAATTAACACATGTGCTGAAATGTTCTAAATGACTCGGATCAAGCAGTGTTTTAATCTCAGCCATTGATGAGTGTTTTAATCTCGGCCGTTGATGATATCAATGAAAAAGTATAAGAGAAAGGCTTCAGAGTTAGTTGGAGACACACACAGATGCAGAGCTGAGAGACTGATCTGGAATTCTAGGGCAGGGTTTGTTAAGAATTTATGGAGGATTTTTCTGCAGCGAGGGCTAGTATTGGCTGAGGGGATGATCTGATCTTGGAGCCAAGAGTCAGCAAGAGGCAAAGGAGCAGCTTTCAGGGATAGCGCAGAGGAGCAAGGGCAGTAGCAGTAGCTGCGCAAGGCAGAGGCTTCAGCCGTTACACAGGCCCAAGAAGGGGAAGCGCTGCAGCTTCAAAGGGATTCAATGTTACGTAGAGGCGTCCAGAGGCAGCGTAAGGAATGCGTCACCCACTCTAGGGTTACACAATCCCTCTCTATGCAGCGCTGAGGCACACATAGCCTAGCAGGGCTAACGCTAGGGCTTCAAGGGCAACATGGGGTTTCTAGAGCCAGATCTAGGCTGAGTCCTGTAAATCCCATTTGAGGGTGTGGTTCAGTCAAAATTTTGGTCTTAGAACAACAGGTTAGTTGTAGATCTATGTTTTTCTCTGTCGGGTGACCCAAATTTGGTGCCCAGATTTGCTGTACTCAAAATCTACTTAATAATAATAAACCCTCATATCTGTTGCACTGATTTTCCTGCTTCGGGTTTTTTCGGGGACTTATGTCCAAAAATCAGTGTGTCACTTTGTTTGAATGAGCGCAATATTCAGTAAATGATCTGCATGTGTAGGCTGTTAGTTGTGTTTACTTCGGTATTTTCTGAATCTTATTTCTTAAGATAACTTGTATAATTTAAACAAGTAGGAGAAGTAAACCATGATACTGCAGTAGAATTTTCACATGGTATTAGAGCGATAGCAAATGAAGTTGAATCTCCAGCAAATCGGTTGAAGAATATTTTTTATGCAGGAAAACAACAGAAGCAGCAGAGATCTAGAAGGGGTAGCTTGGTAGGAGGAGGACGCAGACCCAGGAAGGGGTAGCACTGTAGCTACAGAAGGCCATCAGGCTTACGCAGAGCCTTCCTAGGCCAGAGTAGGGACTGTGTCACCCAGTCTGGGGTTACGCAGTCCACTTCTGAACAACATTGAGGCTATGTTGGGCCAGTCAATGAGATGTAGTCTAGTCGTTCTTCCTGTTGTAGAAAAGTCTTGCCAAGATTTGGAAGCAGTGCTTCAGATCTTTAGCAGTGCTGGTGTGGTAGAGATTTTGCCGGTGCAGAAATTTGCCTAGCTAAGTCAACAAAGAGCGGGAGGAAGACAGTCACTCAGCAGATCTGAGCCAAACAGATCTGAGAATCGACAAGGAGGGTGATCAGAGAGTATTGTCCGATTTTGTTTGGGTGAAGATTTCCAGGAGGGAAATCAGTGGTCAGAGGGAGCAATTACTATAGAGGGTTTCTAATCACCAAGAAACCTAGATCCAACATTTTTTGTTGAGTATTGCAACAGAAAGAGGGAGAGGAGTATCTGTTCTGACAGATCTGAGCAGATGGCGCCATATGGACTAAGAGATTAGGATAGGTTGGACGACATGTCCAACTTTGTTATCTGGAGAGCCAGAATCCTGTCAGTTCTGGATGAGTATGGTCTCAAAGATCATGCAGAGAAAGTTCTAGCTGTACCAACCGATGCATATTCTCTAAAGAAGTACGAAGAAAATCAAGCGCGGACTAAGCGTTTGATCGTGGACGGAGTCAAAGACCACGTCTTACCCCATATTGCCTGAAAGAATACGACAAATAAGATGTGTGTAGCCTTGCACACGATGTATCAAGGAGGCTCTGTCCAACGAAGGATGCTTCTGGAGAATCAGATGCGGTTGTTCCAGATGATGAAGGGAGAGGAGATAGATCCATTCCTCTTCAGACTTCAGACTATTTGGGATCAGCTGATTGCCATGGGTGAAAATCCGGATGAGGGGCTCCTAATGAGGACGACCCTAAATGCAGTCTCGGAAGAATGGGAAACGTTTGTCCAGAGAATTCTGGGTAGGGCAGCGTTTCCATCATGGGCAGACACTTGGGAAATCCTCCGCCAGGAGGAAATCAGGAGAATCACAAAGAGGCAAAGCAGCGGAAGCAGATCAGCCAAAGTGAAGAAAGAAGAGGATGACGATGCAACCCTTGAATCAAAGGAAAGGAAACAACAAGGGAAGAAGAAGAGGGACCTATCTAAGGTCTGGTGCTTTAACTGTGGTGACCTTGGACACTTCGCCAACACTTGTCCTAAGAAGAAGGACAAAGGATCTTCTCATTCCAAGGCTGCAACAACAAAGGATGATGGCTCTGATGATGATGCAACCATGAGTGCTCATGTGCCTTGGGAGAAGAGGTGGGATGATATGGATCTGTAGTGTAGCTACAGACAAGAGTGGCGAGATCCTTGAGTCAGCCCTACTCTTGGATCACATATGAGCTATGGGAGCCTTAAGACGATAGCGGGATGAGTCGGGGGATGGTTGCAGAAGGTCACATTGAATCAGAGGGGAGAGATGAAGAGCTGAAGAGGGAGCAGCGTAATGCATAGGCAACTGCAGCATGGAGGCAACAATGCAGAGGCTAATGGGACTTCAGCAGCGCAAAGAGGCTGAGCTCACGCAATGTAGTGTTGCAGCAACGCAGTGGCTTCAGGAGGACATCGTAAATCAACAACTAAGGGAGCTTCAGTGATGGGAGGCAGCCTGAATTATCTGTGAACGATTGGGTAGGAGTCCCTCAGTTGCTTACTTCTCGGCAACTGAGTTGCAATGCAGCAGTTAGCAGTGGCAGTGCTATGGGCAACATGATGAAACAAGTTGAGAGGGAGCTGCACTACAGATGTGGCAGTGTCAGTGGCAGTGACATGGGCAACGGTACAGAGAGCAACAGTGCAGTGGATGGAGGGCAATAGGCCAAGCATCAACAACATAGAAACCAACATCAAGATCTTGCAGCACATGGTGTGGATGTATTGCTAGATCACACTCTGTGCAAAGAGGGAGTGTTGATGTTTTGTGTAGTTAGGGTAGCATCGGGTGTGCTCTAGCCCTGAAATTTTGTGGAGGGGCTAAGACACACTTGAACTCCAAAACCCAGAAAGCGTTTGGAGAAATTTCAGCTGATGTTCAAGTTATTCAAATAATTAATTATTTTAATGTATTTCCCAAGTCTAAACTTAGGAAAATTAAATAATTAAAGTGAATTAATTAACACATGTGCTGAAATGTTCGAAATGACGTGGATCAGGCAGTCTTTTAATCTCAGCCGTTGATGAGTGTTTTAATCTCGGTCGTTGATGAGATCAATGAAAAAGTATAAGAGAAAGGCTTGAGGGTCAGTTGGAGACACACACAGATGCAGAGCTGAGAGACTGATCTGGAATTCTAGGGCAAAGTTTGCTTAGAATTTACGGAGAAGTTTTCTGCAACGAGGGGTAATATTGGCCGAGGGGATGATCTGATCTCGGAGCCAAGAGTCAGCAAGAGGCAGAGGAGCAGCTTTCAGGGACATCACAAAGGAGCAAGGGCAACAGCAGCAGCTACGCAGCGCAGAGACTTCAACGACTACGCCTGTGCTACGCTGGCGTAGGAAGGGGCAATGTTGTAGCTTTAGAGGGCTTTAGATTTACGCAGAGGCCTCCATAGGTAGCGTAAGGACTGCGTTACCCACTTTGGGGTTACGCAGTCCCTCTCTGAGCAGCGCAAATGCACGCAGAGCCTAGTTGAGCTGACGTTGGGGCTTCATGGGCAGTGCTGGGGTTTTTAGGGCCAGATCCGGGCTGAGTCTCATAAATCCTGTTTGAGGGTGTGGATCAGTTAGAATTTTGGTCTCAGAACAATAGGTTAGCTGCAGATCTATGTTTTTCTCTATCGGGTGAACCAGATTTGTTGTACTCAGAATCTACTTAATAATAATAAACCCTCATATCTGTTGCACTGGTTTTTTTTCCACTTCGGGTTTTTCTGGGGACTTATGTCCAAAAATCAGTGTGTCACTTTGTTTGAATGAGCGCAATATTCAGTAAATGATCTGCATGTGTAGGTTGTTAGTTGTGTTTACTTCGGTATTTTCTAAATCTTATTTCTGAAGATAACTTGTATAATTTAAACAAGTAGGAGAAGTAAACCATGATACTACAATAGAATTTTCACATTCAACACCCTTGTAAAAGTATGCGACAAAGGGTTGGAACAAAAAATTTTAGATGCTCTCATTGTAAAGAAACCTACACTAGTTCATATACTTGTGTAAGAAAGCATCTCTACAAGATTGTGCCATGTGATGAAAATAAGACTGTCAAAACTTGTGATCAAGTGATAGCAAAAGATAGGAATAGATATAGAATAATACCAAACTGTAATACATTTCCCTCATACAAATAGAGGGTTGCCTTCTAGGGCAAAAAGCCCTAAATTAACATAACTTCTACTGTCATATCTTGTTCCTAATGAACGATCCAAATTGACTACAAAATTACAATATTTTACCAGGCATTTCTCTCAAAAATTTCCTTTTAGAGGTGTTTCCCCCACAACACTAGTGGGGGGGCAAGCCCCCTTACACCCCCCGTCAAGGACTGAGATCCAAACTCGATCGAAACAAGACCTCTGAATCAGGAAGATAATCAGGCTCCACACCCAACATGTAATATTCCTAATTAGCGACAACTAATTGGAATATTCGATTTTGTTCAGTTTTGCCGTCTATAGTTTATAGATAAATAAAAAGTGAGTGGAGAGGGTCTAACTCACTTAAGTGGAATAAAACACCTTCCTAGTAGCACAACGTTGTGACTTAAGGGGGAGCCAAGGGGGGCCAAGCACCACGTAGAGAGGGGGCCCACGTATGCTCTAGAAGCTACTGCGCAGGAGAGGAAGAGCACGTGGCAAGAGAGGGAGGCTCGTTGAGGAGATGGGGCCTTAGGGTTGGATGAAGGCCAATGTTATAAAAGAGTGAGGCGCCTTCTCATTTGATTCATTCTGTTGTTGATGATATTGAGTTGGACGTTTTGTCTTCTTGAGCACGCTGGCTGTTTAGCCTGTCTGCAACATTGTTTAGTGCATTAGTGTCTCCGGTCGGAGATCTCGCCCTTAGCCTCGGGGGACTTCGAGTGCCTGCTCGGGCAAGGTTATTTCTTCAGTATTTTGTGAGAGGTTTTGGTGTTCGCGTTTGTTGCGGAGCCAGGCTTTCATAGAGACTGCGCAGTCACTGAGAGGGAGGACGTAGTCCATCTTGTAGGTGTTCCGGATCAGTATTTTTGCAGGAGATTGAGCTGAGATTTTGAGCAGAGGATCAGCCTTTGCCGTTGGAAGGATTTGGGTGGAGTTTGAGGCGATGTTTCAGTCATTCTCATTTAGCCTTTGCACAGAGCCTTGGAGGCCAGCGTAATTCCCCAAGGGGGTATTTTCCGGAGGTTTTCGGGGGTCGGCCATTTTTGATATGGTTTATGGGTTTTGTCGAGATTGGTGAGTAGAGGAGGATTGCAGATTTTCAGCTCATTCTGGCAAGGGGATCAGCCCCTAGACTTCAGTCCATTCCAGCAGTAGCAGCTACACGACAGTTTTGCAGCAGCTGGGACGCAGTTCAGAGAGCAGCCATTTCCTGTTTCCTGTATATTCTGAGAGTATTTCTTCACTTGCCTTGAGCAAGTTTAGGTGCCATCACTCTGATCACCTATTGTACTTCATTATATTGCTCAGTTTAATAAAATGGCTTAGCATTTCCTCTCTATATTTCTGGATGAGTTGCCGTACATTCTGTCTATGTTATTATATGTCTGCTGCACTGTTATTTTTATATATTCTTGAGCATTCTAGTTCTATACCACTTGGTGTGTTTATCTTTCACTCTTAGACAGAGTCTGGAAAGGGCCAGGTAGCCTCTGGATCTCGTCCTCTTTCCAGAGGCGGTATATCCGGTAAATGCCCTCCCAGTCTATCTCTGGTTGGAGTCTGCCGTGTTTTAGAGACATCCCTGAAACGGAATATTTCAGTGGTATCAGAGCATAATTCTGGCTCAGCCTGTGGTCTATGACACCGGGGAAGAGACCATATATTTGTTACAGAGGCCGAAAGTACAGAGACCGTGAGCGTAGGTTGGAGAACACCTACAGAGAGGGAGACTGTGTTTAGGTAGTGGACACAGAGCAGGAGAGAGAGCCTGTGACAGACGCAGAGCAGGAGGAGCCTGTATTAGATTCAGAGCAGAGAGGGCCGATGGCAGATGAAACAGAGGCCAAACAGTTTAGGGAGGCACTCCTCAAATCGGTGCAGGATTTAGCTAGACAGATTGAGGTGATGGGTCAGAGATTCACTGCTATAGAGGCTGGACAGCGTGAGACCCCACGGGTTTTCCAGGTAGGAGAGGGATCAGGTACATCCCATCATTTGCCGAAGCATGGTGCTACTCAACGTGATACTCCTCAGCCGATGGCTTCACGTGCACCTACCCGCTCTACCTTGCCCACTTTCTTGGGAGCAGACACAGGGGCAGGAGCCCAGCAGGAGGCAGAGCCCAGACACATGGGCGAGTATTTTGCAGGGTATCAGGCCTATGGGCAAGAGTTCAGGGATGCTCTCTCGTTCCGAGATTTTGTTCAGCTCCAGCGGGACAGTAGACCCCGCGACCATCATAGAGGGCACCGACATTATCATGATGGAGATACCCACCGCACATCTAGCAGATTCCATTTGCCTACATTTGATGGCTCATCAAACAGTTCGGCAAAGTCTTGGGTGGAGAAGCTGGACATCTATTTCCAGCTTAACCAGATGTTTAAGACGGAGGCCATCAAGGTGGCGACATTACATTTGGATGGTGAGGCCCAGGACTGGTGGTTCCATGGGATGGTCACACTCGAACATTCTACAGTGACGACATATGCTGAGTTTACCAGGAGGTTGATGGAGCGATTTGACCGGAGGGATCCGGAACAACACTTTGTTGAGCTGACGAGGCTCAAGCAGACTGGGAGCCCAGAGACATACATTGCAGGTTTCTTGAGGATTTCAATGATGGTGCCAGATCTATCCGCAGTACGGATGATCTATATGTTTGTGGAGGGGTTAGCAGAGCCACTTCGGGGATTAGTGAGATCTACTAGACCAGCTACACTCCAGGATGCTATTAGCAGGACACGGGATCTACAGGATGCATTGCCCAGGACTCGTACACCTTACCCCCAAAGACAGGGTTTCCAGTCCAAGGGGAAAGATGTGAGGGTTCCACCTCCAAAGGGGAATCCAAGACGGGCACAGATAGATGATGATGCCAGGAGGGAGCTGAGGAAGAAGCAGCTGTGCTTCACTTGTCAGGAGCCGTGGGCACCAGGGCATAGGTGTGCTGCTGGCAAAGCGCACTTCATTGAGGTCTTCTCGGATGATAGCGGGGAAGAGGATAAGGAGGATGATGAGGAGGCAGGAGATAGTCAGACATCCCAGGATCAGTTGCCACCTCCACCTCCAGCGACAGGAGGTGCAGCTTTTGCACCCACAGGAGGGACTCTTGCAGCCTTGCGAGGAGTTCCCAATTATTTGACGCTGCGCGTACGAGGGACAGTACGTGGCCAGCGAGTGTCAGTTTTGGTTGACAGTGGGGCAACCCACAACTTCATTGATGCACAGATGGTCGAGCGGAGAGGTATACCGACCGAGAGCTTTGACGGATTTTCAGTTTTGGTCCCAGGAGCCCAGATGATGCAGTGTGCCCAATATGTTCCAAAGTTGGCAGTGATGATGGATACCTACACCGTGACCGATCACTTTTTCGTGGTCAACATACCAGATACCAATGTGGTATTGGGTGTTCAGTGGTTGATTACTCTGGGGAAGGTCACCATGGATTGGGAGGCCTTAGAGATGGAGTGGGATGACAAGAAGACCGGGAAGCATGAGAAGATCCGCAGGATGCACACTTACCCACCTCAGACGGTTTCGGCACACCAGATGGAGGCAGACTTCTGGAAGGGAGACATAGAGTGGGCAGTTGAGTTGCGGGCATCAGAGGTAGAGACCACTGGTCAGGTAGTTCATCCTGATATAGAGGCCATCCTTGACAGGTATGAGGCAGTGTTTGGGGATATACCACCTGGTTGGCCACTGGATCGAGGGTTTGAGCACACCATTGAGCTTGAGCAGGGCATTCAGGCGGTGATCACTACCCCCTATAGGCATCCCAAAGCCTATCGGGATGAGATTGAGCGGGCCATCCAGGAGTTGCTAGCTCTTGGGCACATCAGACCGAGCACGAGTCCGTTTGCTTCTTCCGTGGTGTTGGTGAAGAAGAAGGACGGCACCTTGAGGATGTGTATTGACTACAGGGCCCTGAACAAGAAGACCCTGAAGAACAGGTATCCTATACCCAGGATCAATGAGTTGATGGATGAGCTGAGAGGAGCCAAGTTCTTCTCGAAGATTGATTTGAGATCAGGGTACCACCAGATTCGCGTGAGGGAACAGGACATTCCCAAGACCGCCTTCAAGTGTCATTATGGGCACTTTGAGTTTTTGGTTATGCCTTTTGGGCTAACCAATGCACCAGCTACTTTTCAGTCTTGCATGAACCATATCTTCCGCAGTCATCTGAGGAAGTTTGTATTGGTCTTCTTTGATGACATACTCATATATAGCAGGACTTGGGAGGAGCATCTCCAGCATATAGAGGCAGTACTACGCATCTTGGAAGAGCAACAGTTCTATGCTAAGCTCTCCAAGTGTGAGTTTGGGATGACGGAGATGTTATATTTGGGTCACATTATTGGAGTGGACGGAGTGAGGGTCCACGAGGAGAAGATTAGAGCCATCAGGGATTGGCCGGAGCCGAAGAACGTGTCGTAACTTCGAGGGTTCATTGGGATATGTACCTATTACAGGAAGTTCGTCAGAGGATTCTCACAACTTGCTGCACCCCTTACAGATTTGACGAAGAAGGGGGCATTCAGTTGGTCAGATACAGCGCAGCGAGCCTTTGATAGGCTCAAGGAGGTGATGAGTAGTTGCCCAGTGCTTGCATTGCCGGATTTTACGCAGCCATTTGTCTTGGAGTGTGATGCGTCGGGAGAGGGGATCGGCGCAGTATTGATGCAGGGGGGACACCCTATAGCCTTTGAGAGCCGGAAGCTCCTTCCGCACGAGAGGTTGTATTCTATATACGACAAGGAGATGTTGGCCATCATGCATGCCTTGGCCAAATTTCGGCAGTATTTGGTAGGGAACAGGTTCAGGGTGAGGACTGATCACAACAGCCTCCAGTTCTTTTTGGAGCAGAAGCAGCTACAGGAGAGGCAGCAGAAGTGGATCAGTAAGATCCAAGCATACGACTTTGACATTGAGTATGTCAAGGGTAAGAATAACGTGGTAGCATATGCCCTTTCACGTAGACCAGCCACGTTATCTCTTATGAGCTTGGATACAGATTGGAGGGCTCGACTTTTAGTGGAGTACTCCAAGGACAGATTTGCATGTGAGGTGCTGGATGGACAGGTGGCGGATGACAGGTACAGGGTGGTTGATGAGGTCATCTACTACAGGGACAGGATCTTCTTGACTGAGGGATCTCAGCTTAAGAAGAAGATACTCTAGGCATCACATGATTCTCCATTGGCAGGCCATCAGGGGTTTACCAAAACCTACAAGGCCATTAGAAAGAGGTTCTCATGGAAGGGCCTCAAGGAGGACGTACTCCAGCACATCCGGGAGTGCGATGTTTGTTAGAGGAACAAGGGGGAGATGAGCCATCCCGCAGGGTTGTTGCAGCCTCTTCCCATTCCGGAGGGGAAATGGGAGAGCATATCGATGGACTTCATCACAGGGTTGCCCATGGTGCAGGGCAAGGATTGTATCTTTGTCGTCGTTGATCGGCTGACAAAGTATGCGCACTTTTTCGTCATATCCACGCATTACATAGCAACACAGGTGGCCGAGATGTTCTTCAGAGAGGTTTTCAGGCTGCATGGTCTTCCCAAGACCATCATCAGTGACAGGGACAACTGCTTCATGGGCGGATTTTGGCAGGAGCTTTTTCGGCTAGTGGGGATGGAGTTGACACCGAGTACCAGTTATCACCCACAGACGGATGGATAGACGAAGATAGTTAACAAGTGGCTGGAGGGCTACTTGCGTAACTATGTCAGTTGGTAGCAGCGAGCATGGCTGAAGTGGTTGCATTTGGGGGAGTACTGCTACAACATGACACATCACATGTCCATTGGTATGTCACCGTTTTATGCTTTGTATGGGTATCATTCCTTATCTTTTGCTGATGTGATGTTCGGTGCTAGCAAGGCTCCTAGAGCCAAGATTTGGATCCAAGAGATTCAGGACATTCTTCGAGCTCTCAAGGATAATATGGCTACAGCACAAAACCAGCAGAAGTTGTATGCCAACAGAGGTCAGGTGGAGAGACAGTTTGAGGTAGGGGACTTGGTCTACCTACGATTACAGCCATACCGACAGTCGTCGTCGAAGCAGAAGGGAGTTGAGAAGCTCAAGCCTCGCTTTTACGGGCCATACAGGGTGATACGTAGGATTGGGCAGGTTGCATATGAGTTGGAGTTGCCCCAAGGCAGCAAGATCCACAACGTTTTTCATGTATCATGCCTGAAGAGGGCGCTGGGGCAGCAGGTGATAGTGACAGAGGAGCTACCACCCACGGATGATGAGGGGCACTTGGTGTTGCAGCCAGAGGCTATTATTGATACCAAGGAGAGGCAGCTACGGAGCAGGACAGTCCGGGAATTCTTGGTGAGGTGGAAGAATTTGCCGGATGAGGATGCCACTTGGGAGAGTGAGAAGATTTTGCAGCATCCATCACTTCAGTTGCTTGAGGACAAGCAACATTTTGCCGGGGGAGACTGTAATATTCCTATTTAGCGACAGCTAATTGGAATATTCGATTTTGTTCAGTTTTGCCGTCTATAGTTTATAAATAAATAAAAAGTGAGTGGAGAGGGTCTAACTCACTTAAGTGGAATAAAACACCTTCCTAGTAGCACAACGTTGTGACTTAAGGGGGAGCCAATGGGGGCCAAGCACCACGTAGAGAGGGGGCCCATGTATGCTCTAGAAGCTACTGCACAGGAGAGGAAGAGCACGTGGCAAGAGAGGGAGGCTCGTTGAGGAGATGGGGCCTTAGGGTTGGAGGAAGGCCAACGTTATAAAAGAGGGAGGAGCCTTCTCATTTGATTCATTCTGTTGTTGATGATATTGAACTGGACATTTTGTCTTCTTGAGCACGCTAGCTGTTTAGCCTGTCTGCAGCACTGTTTAGTGCATTGAGTGTCTCCGGTTAGAGATCTCGCCCTTAGCCCCGGGGGACTTCGAGTGCCTGCTCGGACAAGGTTATTTCTTCAGTATTTTGTGAGAGGTTTTGGTGTTCGGGTTTGTTGCGGAGCTGGGCTTTCATAAAGACTGCGCAGTCACTGAGAGGGAGGACGCAGTCCATCTTGGAGGTGTTCCAGATCGAGATTTTTGCAGGAGATTGAGCTGAGATTTGAGCAGAGGATCAGCCTGTGCCGTTGGAAGGATTTGGGTGGAGTTTGAGGCAGTGTTTTAGTCATTCTCATTTAGCCTTTGCGCAGAGCCCTGGAGGCCAGTGTAATTCCCCAAGGGGGTATTTTTTGGAGGTTTTCGGGGGTTGGCCATTTTTTATATGGTTTCTGGGTTTTGTCGGGATTGGTGAGTAGAGGAGGATTACAGATTTTCAGCTCATTCCGGCAAGGGGATCAGCCCCTAGACTTCAGTCCATTCCAGCAGTAGCAGCTACACGGTAGTTTTGCAGCAGCTGGGACGCAGTTCAGAGAGCAGCCATTTCCTGTATATTCTGAGAGTATTTCTTCACTTGCCTTGAGCAAGTTTAGGTGCCATCACTCTGATCACCTATTGTACTTCATTATATTTCTCAGTTTAATAAAATGGCTTAACATTTCCTCTCTATATTTTTGGATGAGTTGCCGTACATTCTATCTATGTTATTATATGTCTGCTGCACTGTTATTTTTATATATTCTTGAGCATTCTAGTTCTATACCACTTGGTGTGTTTATCTTTCACTCTTAGACAGAGTTTGGAAAGGGCCAGGTAGCCTCCGGATTTCGTCCTCTTTTCAGAGGCGGTATATCCGGTAAATGCCCTCCCAGTCTATCTCTGGTTGGAGTTGCCATGTTTTAGAGATATCTCCGAAACAGGATATTACACAACATGATGAGAATCGAGATGTTGTAACTTGTGGACTTGTGGTTGATGAAGATTATAACTACTATATGATTGATTTTATATGGTTTAATCCATGTTTTTATGTTTTTTATAACTAATTCATCATTCTACATGATTTTGTTGACATATATGCATCAAAATATATAAAAATATATATTATATAAAAATCGCCCCCAATTCAACCCTGACTTGGAAGCTTCTGAAAATTGTCGCTCTCCACTACCTCTTTTGCTTCTACTTCCACTTCCCGCTTCCAAGAAGCCTGGCACTGGGGATCCTTGTGGTGGTCAAATTCATTAACATTTTTATTTTTTTCTTCCTTTCTATCTTCCTAAGCCCTTCAAGGAAAGCTCCTAGGGCTAGGGTATAGGGCCAAACCAATGTTGCACGAAGCAAGGACAAAGCGGGGACTTTTTTTTGGAAGTTAAGCATTGGAAGCGTTATTTTCCAAAAATATAGGAAGCACAGTGTCTAAGAACCATCTTCTATATATATTTGCATTTATAATTAAAAAAATTCCAAAATATCAAATTAGTTGTAGAAGATATGAAAACATGCATATTTGTACATAAATCAAGATAGATATGGCATCTATTGTACATCAATGATTAATTATTCGAGCATCAACCATCTAGAATACAGATTTTTCTCCTCTTGTCTAGCCTTTGCCTCTAACTCGATTGTCTAGGGATATTAGTCAACATTTCCCAATTTTGATCAAACTACCTAATCCAAGCCTTAAAATATGGTAGAAAAATCTTAACATGCTTGATTAATGATTTTGACTTGATTGGAAGACAATTTTTTTCAAAGGCCATGACAAAGGAGTTCAACAATTAGCACCACCAACACCGGAGTACATGTAGGGCTCGGTCGTCTTAATTAAATGCCAATCACATTCCCTCATACAAGATATAATCTAATGAAATGCCACAATCACATTGAGCTCAAATTCTTGAAAATTGTTAAGTCTATTGAATTTTGAATAGGATATGAAATTATATTTTCTCCATATGAAGTCTGATGAGGCTGGAACCATGCTCAAACATCCTGAGTTATTTCACGGTAATGTTAAAAATTTATGTAAAAAATAATCACTTTTACTTTAAGAATTTAACATTACCTTGATTGAACATCTAGGAAGCATCTAAAGAGCATCAAGGGAGCACCTTGAGAGTGTTTGGGAAGCTCCAACCTAACTTAAGTCAAAGAAAAAATAAAAAAAATAGAAACTGGGCCCCCATGGAACTGCCCATCTCCCTCCGAATCCGCTCGCGATCTGCATGGATCCATGCCCGAACCTCCACGGTTCTGTGGTTGATTCGTTTTTAGATCTGTGGATCAGGAATCTGGAACTGTGGATTGGGCTTGTGCAGTTCCGAATTTCCAAGAATCGCCTCAAAACGACAGAATCGCGGATTTGATTTTCGGATCCGTGATTTTGCCGAAGGATTGGCCAAGGATCTGTAAGAGACACGGTTCCAACCTTGGATCCTTGGGGGCAGGGAGGATCATGCATCACTGGGACAAACTCAACTAGGGCCTTTTGAAAGGAGATGTTGAGGGTATTTTGGCTTGATATCACCTTGATTGCTTCTTACAACTCAAAACCATACTCTTTTCATGGAAGAATTTTCCCTAGTAGGGTTGATGTCATCAACCCTAGGTAATTTGTGCCCTACAAAACCTTAATATTAAACAATGCTTCAACTTAGGGATTATCTTGAAGGTTTCCATCTCCTTATTGTTGATTTCATTATTAAGCAAACGTTTTCTTTATGCTTATATGCCTAGATACTCCTTTGTTGAACTATACCTTGAAACCCTACGTATCGAGCTTATTTTAAGGCTTTGTTTGTGGTACATTGTTCCTATACATAAATAATTGTGCCATTTTTCCACTCAAGAAATACATTGCTTACCCTTCATATATATCACCTTGAGCCAGTTGACTTAGAATATCCTTTAGGTGAAAACTGAGAAGCCAATCGAGTGGTGAAATTCCAGTAAAGAGCAGGAGGAGGATTGTTGAGGTGACAACGGAAATCCACATCATTGTTGCATCTTGGTCTAGCTCTTTCCTTGTGAGGCCTCTTACAAGGACTGCTAGAATTTGAGGCAATAGGGTTTGTTACCCATGAGAAATTATGATCCCTAGGAGAAAATTTTTCTCCTTTTGGATAGCTAGGAAGCCAACAATCCTATATGATCAACACATAGCATTAGTCCATGCTTCTCCACTTTTTGCTCCAATCATATTTCTCTCCCATTCAACATTCTTTCTTGAAGGAAGTTGAGTCATCCATTCAGAGGTGTTATAACCATTTTTGCAATAATGTGCTTTCACTTAATGTTATGAACATATTGATATGAATCATGAGGAAAAACTAGATAATTGACTGATCTCGATTGTATTTTTGTTCCCTTAATTCACTTGGGAGGTTAGTCTTTGACTCTAGGCTAGTGGGACCTCCTCTAAGGCCTTTGTGAAAATTTCATCTATCACAGCAACTGGAAATTATTTTCCTAATTCTTAATTTTATTTAACAATTTTTTTGCAGTTTGCTACGGAAAATACCAAAGAATTCACACCATGATTTTCACAAATAAACTGCGGAAGAAAATAACGCTGGAAACTGAGAAAATACTAGCACATACACACATAAAATTGACACCGTTATTTTTGGACGAATGTCCCCGGAAAAAAGCCAACTTGGGAAACCCGGTGCAACAATGTGGGTTTTTATTATTACACAACAATGAAAATTTGAGTACAATCTATGGATGCCCAACTAGAAATCCAAACAACAAGAAAATTTGGGCAAAATTATTTTAAGGAAATTACCCTTCTTCCACGAGCAACCCCGGCACAACTTCCTTCAGAAAACTCGGCCTTCTGAACCCTCTGCACTGCTCTGCGTAGATCCTATGATGTGAAGTCTCGGAACTGCCTCTAATGAAGTCGTTTTGCCTGCCTCTGTTGAGGAAATTGTCTCTTCGACACTCTAGACCCTCTGCCCAACCTCTGGAACTGAGAACGAATTTCTGTCCAGCTAAATCGAACTACCCTTTAAAGATGACTGCACAGTCCTCTGCACTGTCTCACTGGGAATAACTCGACCTCTTGTTTTTACCTCTCTGGATCTGGAAAACTTCTTTCGAATCACTATCCCTACCCCTCACTAACTGCTTCGATCTTTGGCTCTTCGACAACTGACTGTTGCTACTTTGGAAATCGATCTGCCAAGGAAATCGAACTTCTGGTGTTTTGGTGTGTCTTCTCCCAGTGCTCATCGACGACATCTTATAATTCATTGTTGGAGCACCAACGACCAAGATTAAAACTTATTCAATGGCTAGGATCATCTTGGAATCTATTTGTGTGAGTTTCTAGATGATTCTCACATTGAATTAATTAAATCTGATTAATTAACCATATTCCCTAAGTTTAGACTCAGGAAATATTTAAAAACTAGTTAATAATCTAATTAAGTCATCTCTAGGTGGAATTTCCAGAAATGATTTTTGGGTCTTGGAGATCTCTCGTATTCTAGTCTCTCCACCAAATTTCATGGCTAGAACACATCTGATGCTACAAAAACTAACACTCTCTCTTAGAGAGGAATGTGTTCTAGTGCTCCACACCCTACTACAACACTTTATCTCTGTATCATCCTCTGTCACGCTGTTGATGTCTGGCCATTGTGACTTCTTGCCACTACCCACTAGCCACTGCGCAACTCTGATGCTACATCTGTGTTGCTGCTTACCCTACTGTACTGTTGCCAAAACTGCATCTGCACTACAACTGCAACATCTGCAACTGAAAATTATCAAAAAATACTGAATCAACTGTGTTTAATATGATGCATCTGTCACTCGAGTCTCTGGCTGCTACTAGCCTCTGCATTGTCCACTAAAGAATCTGCATTGTTGCTGACTCTGCATTGTGCCACTCTGCATTGCTGCCAACTCTGCACTGCGCTCCCCAGCGTCTGACTACAATTGTCACTCTGGCATCTAATTGCATCTCTAGACACTGATCCATCCTACTACTGAATACTTTGGGCCCCCGTAGCTAGGTAATGATCCATGAGGTGGACTCCTTAGTGGACCCTACCCATCTCTGTAGCACTTTGGGGTACAACTCCAAGTCACCCCCCTTGACTCCTGGAGGTATGGCTCCCATCGTAGGGAAGTCTTCCTCCAACCTAGAGGAAAACCTATCTTTCTCAGCATGTGTTGTTGCTTGGTCTTGCTTCTCCTACATGTCCTTCTTTCTAAGAGGACACTAGGTATTGTAGTGGCCAAACTCGCCACACCTGAAGCACTTGACCTTAGATAGGTCCTTCTTCTTCTTCTGCTTCCCCTGTTCCTGACTAGGACCCTTGAATGCAAGACCCACATTCTCCTCCTCACTCTTCATGCCCTTACTGTTGCTGCCACTGATGGTGCTCTTCAATAGAGCCCTCCTCAACTGTTCCTGCTGCAAATCGGACCACATCCTATCCCACCTTGGCAAGGTATCTATGCCCAAGATATTTTGGACATATACCTACCAATCCTCTGAGAAACTATTCAGCGCCAATCATACAAGCTTCATGGGTTGTGGTGCTGACCCAATAGCTACTAGTTGATCTCGGACTTCCTGAATCAGAGTGAGAAAGGCATATATGCTCTTGCCCTTCTGCATCCTTGTGCTCCTCATCTTATCCTAGAGGTACATCTTTCGTTGCTCGGAAGAATTTTGAAATAGCTCAGACAAGGCATCCCACATCTCGTTGGTTGTTGCTTTATCTGCCACATGTGAGACAAGATGATCCCAGACTCCATCAAAATCATCCTCTTGGCCTTCACCATTTCCTTTTCTGTACTCCTTCTGTTGATCGACATCCTGGGGTACTGCTACCACACTCTCTGCATAGGGCTTCAAACCATCTTCATCCAGAAGGAATAACATCCTTGCCTTCCAGATGACATAATTGGAGGCACCCTCCAATCTCTCTTCGTCCGTGAGCCCAGCTGTGGCCATCTATGATCTGGTCTGGAAACTCCCTCTTCCTCTACTCGACTGCTACTCTGCTACTCGCACTCCCTTCTGCAATGTGCTGTTCTGCTAGCTGCTACTTTCAATCTACATCTGGGAAAATCAGATTTCTTGACTAGAAACCCTCTGAGAGAAATCTCCCTCTGTGTGTGCTTTTCTCTTCAACTTGACGTTGGTTCTGCTGTTGCAAAACCCTCTGCGTCCAACCAAGGAATCTGCTCAGCAAAAATCTGAGCTGCAGTTGCTTCCTCTGACTACTGGAATCACTAATCTGGGAAAATCAAATTTTCTACCAGCGTGCAACTGAAAATTGAATTGCTGCCCCAGCAATTTGGTCTGCCTATCTAAGCACTGCGCTGCCTCAAGAATTTCGGGATGCTGCTCCTCTTGAGCAACGAAATTCTTTCTTCTACTTTTGAGCTTCCCAAGTGACCACTTACGCTCTGATACCATGTGAAAATTTCAAATCTGAATTCCTATAGCAGCAACTGGTATTATTTCTTCTAACTGATAAATTAATTATTCATCTTATAGCTACGACAACATCAAAATAAGCACACTGCAACCTTCACAAATAAAACTACGAAAAATAAATAGTGTTGGAAACTAAGAAAATACTAGCACATACACACATAAAATTGACATTGTTATTTTTGAACAAATTTCCTCAGTAAAACCCAACTTGGGAAAACTGGTGGAACAATGAGGGTTTTTATTATTATGCAGCAGTGAAAATCTGAGTACAATCTATGGATTCCCAACTAGCAATTCAAACAACAAGAAAATTTGGGCAAAATTATTTTAAGGGAATTACCCTTCTTCCACGAGCAACCCCGACACAACTTCCTTCAAAAAACTTGGCCTTGTGAACCCTTTGCGTTAGGCTCTGTGAAGATCCTATGACTTCAAGCCCCGAAACTGCTTCTGATGAAGTCGTTATGCCCGTCTCTGCTGAGGAAATTGTCTCTTCGGCACTCTGGACCCTCTGCTTGGACTCTATAACTGAGAACGAATTTCTCTCCATCTAAATCACACTGCCCTCTGAAGCTGATTGTGCAGTCCTCTGTGCTACCTCACTGGGAATAACTCGTCCTCTTCCTGCTGCCTCTTTGGATTTGGAAAACTTCCTCTGGATCACTGTCCCTGCCCCTCACTCACTACTTCGATCTCTGTCTCTTGGGCAACTGACTGCTGCTATTCCTGGAAATCGATCTGCCAAGGAAATCAAACTTCTGATGTCCTGGCGTGTCTTCTCCAATTGCCCATCCACCTCCTCTTATAATATACTATTGGAGCACCAACGACCAAGATTAAAACTTAATCAATGGCTAGGATCATCTTGGAATCGATCTGTGTGAGTTTCTAGATGATTCTCACCTTGAATTAATTAATTATGATTAATTAACCATATTCCCTAAGTTTAGACTTAGTAAATATTTAAAAACTGGTTAATAATCTCATTAATTCATCTCTAGCTAGAATTTCCAGAAATGATTTCTGGGCCTTGGATATCTCCTATATTCTAGCCTCTCCATCAAATTTCATGGCTAGAACACATCCGATGCTACAAAAACTAATAGCCTTAGTGTGGGCACTACTAGGGAAGCATTGATTGATGTAGCATGTCCACGGTAATCCATCCTTACCATTGCCCATCTCTCCCTGTCATTCACTTCCATTCTTTGGGCTGGTGGTCATTGATCATTAGAATCAACACCCTTCATCCTCATCCTTGAGTCTGGACCTGGAAACCTGGCCATAAAGGTTGATGTAGCTAAAAGAAAGGTAGAAGCATATAAAGCTACAATGAAAGAAAAGTGTAAAATGAAAAACGATGGTTGTGACATAATTTAGCATGTGGACAAGAGCCTAGCATGAGCTCTACCTCCCTTACAAGCCATCACCTAGTTCCTCAGGCATTTAATACTTCATCTAAATAAAGGAATTCTTGAATTTCCCAACCCTAATGAGCGAGAAACAACTGCATCTTAAACGGGTAATGGAAAAATTCAAAAACAAGTTTGAGCTTCTAAACTATACGCCTAATAAAGACAAATCATAAAAAGTAAAACGTGCACCATATGAGTGGAAAAAGTAGGCCGAGGAAAGGGGTAACTCATGCCACTATGATTACAACCTCCTTACATCTATATACTCAATATGTTTGACCTCCATTAGCTAGTCACGTGGCCTCACATGGCTACGACACTTGTCCTAAAGTCTTTCCCACTCCACAACCATCATCATTATCAAACACGCCTATGGATTTACGGGTTAACCTAGGACATGTCATTCCCCATGGGGACAGGAAACACCTAATGGTGTTATCGATCTAATCGTCCCTAATATAAGTGAAGTAACTTGTTTACATGTCTTGATCTAGTTAGACATGCGAACGTGAGTTTTTTGTGAAGTATTCTTGTGCCCCTAACATTAGGTTTGGTCTATTGTGCTGCATTAATGGTTATTGTATTTAATGCTTGTTAGTTTCAATTGATTATAAGAGGTTTTTTTTAGGTAGTGTTATCACAGCAGCAAATACCCCTTGAGAGTTGGCCTTGATCCCATTCAACAACACTCCAAAGGCTGTTGTGCCCCATTCAAAGAGCAATTCTGACCTTGATGATGCAGTTTTGTCCCTCCAGAGATGAGCATTGAGTTATGAGATGTTTCCCCATGGTATGTGACTCTCATGACTACCCCCAAATGCTGAAATGTCGAGCCAATGAGGTTTGGTGTTGGATTTATTAATGAAGTTCCCAGATGGACTTAGGATGCCCCTATTCTAGTATTGACATTGTTTGATGGGCATTGTTTGTTTCAGAGCCCATATGATGATTGATTATCCTTGAGATAACATCAGAGGGTTTGCACATCACTTTTGGACCCAAGCGCTTGAGTGCGATGGTCCCACTTGTCACTTGGGTGACGTAGGGCATAATGGTGATGACATCATGGTTTTGGAGGCACTTTTGGAGTCATACCTATTGCACTTCAATTTTTCCTTGGAGTATGGAGCACTCATGATCCATTTGTCACTTGCTTACAGTATATTGAACATTTATGGAGAATGACATTGTAGTGGAGGACATTATTTCCCAGACATGTGGGCTATTTTTTCATTTATTGTTATGACTTTGAGCTATATTGAGGTTGGCTTGTGACGTCACACTTGTTGAACACTTAAGAAAACTTGTTTTTGGTCTTTGCTTGAAAATTTAGTGGAAATAAGGAAAGTTATTCCTCATATGAATAGAGGGGCCTTATTTCACTTTTGATGATCACATATTCATCAGTCTTCTCTTCTAGAAGAGTGAAAATTAGTCTCTTGTCTCTATTTTGGGCCAAAATTTGATCTTTTCATAGTGCGAGTTCTCTTGGAGATGGTTTGTGCTTGGAGATGCTTACTTGGGATTGATTGAAGTGTTTAATGCATATTTTCCGTCGGAAATACTGAGAGGGGGGTGAATAAGTGTTTCCTCTAATTTTTACAATTGGTTAGATTAATTCATTTATTCAGAGCATTGATCAAACATAAAACATTATCATCACATCATATAGGGAGTACATAGAATATGTTGTCTCCAACAAGCTTTGCCATGTATGGTTACATACACCTTTACCAATTGAATTGAGAGGAAATACAAGACTCCCCAAGGGCTTTGTTAGCAATGCTGGAAGGAAGCAAATGCTCCCTAAATGGGTTTTGGGCTCCTATACCAGGGACAATGACCCAATTACAACAAGTTGCTACCTCAATTGCTACACTCCATTACCATTACTTATGTTGCTGCTGTACTACCACTATCCATTGCTTCTACTGCTACTGCTCCCACTATCCACTGTTGCCACTGCTGCCCACTATGCTACTACCACTGTCCACTCATCTATCCACTGCTACCTTTGCTGCTACTGCTGCACCACTATCCACCACTACTGCTTTTGCTGCTGCTGCAGTTACTGCAACCACTACTACTACTTCTGCAATTCAAACACGACCATACTTCATAGAGTCACTGCCATACCATCAAGGTCACTGCAGTCATATTTTCAAATCATTGGCATATATCCCAAGATTACTGCTCACTGTGTTATGTCAAGGTCACTATCACCCATCGCTATCATTTGCTCAAAACATCATTTTTGCATATAGTCATAAATCATTGTCATATCATAATCATCAAGCCATAAAGATGTCACTGTCATACTGCTACAAATATCAATATCTAAGAGCACATCATTGTCAATAAGGCTTTGCCAATTAGCATCAACGTTAACCTATGAGACGCTCCACATATCAACAAAATTAGCATGATGTGGAGAATCCGATAGCAGGGGTCATGAAGGCAAACTCACTAATCTACTACTTCAAAACTCCAACAAATGCGGGGTATGAACATCATCCAAGGAAACCAAAACCTAGAGGTAGGGTTTCATCAAGCCGCATCATCATGTGGGCATCATCAAGCTACATCATCATCACCTACATCATTAGTATCACCTGTATCATTCTGTGGGCATCATCAGACCATTGACCTCCAACTATACTTGCTTTGACATCAATGAAAATATACTCAACATTTTCAATATTTTGCATATTGTATCTGTGTAGTAGGGTTTCCATTTTGCTCCATGATATAATTACTAAATCTATCTTGAAATCTTGCTCCTCTATGATATGTTAATAAAATTTCTCAAAAACTTTTAAGCGAACTCTAAGTGTGCATCCCTTAAATTTAAAATCTCTCCCCAACGAGGAAATATCTAGGGTTTAAAGAGGATGTCCTAATCAACACCTCTCACCTCCACAAGGTCATTCTCATAGAATTAACCATAAGAGACTCCATTTTACTATTTAGGATAAGGCACTAGTCATAAAAATGTTGATCAACTATCTTTATTATTAAATTTCTCTTTCCTTTTTCTTATATAGCTAGGGTTAGGGATAGGGTTTTATGAGAAAATTGCTGAAATGTACATTTATTTTTGATGTTTTATGGTTCTTAAAGTAGGAATTGCACTTAATAATTATTTAAGAACAAAACCTAACATTGTTGCATGTTAAAACCCTCCTCTTTAGGGCTAATGTCATCATTTATTTCCTGTTTATGCATGATTCCAGCCATAAAAATCCATTAAAATCCCTAAACCTTTGGTGTCTATTTGAAGGTCTTGCCTCCTTTGTTGGTTAACCATTGAAATACCTTTTCTTTAGGCTATTATATGACATCGTATGCCTTGTCATTGAAAATCTGCAAAACTCTTACTTATAACAGCCCTCTAATTGGTCTAGGAATAGAGTACCTAAACTTTGGCATAGAATACTTAGGTCTTCTAGGCTTCATCGGTACTATATCCCAATTTATAGACCTCATATCAATCATCTTGAGCCATTCTTATTGAGTGTATTTTAGGTGAGCATTTAGGGAAGTCTCCCTTGTGGTCAAACACCACTAAAGAGTAGGAGAAAGGTTGTTGAGGTGACAGTGGCAACCGATCCCTTGTTTTCCTAAGGTTTGGTTCTACCTAGTGGGGCTTTGCACTAGGCCTGCTAGATTTTGGGGCAACAGGGCCCATTGGTCCAAGTTACTCTCCTGATGTTCTTAGACAATGCATTGGCCATTCCATGGTGATTGATAACTTGGTTGAGGAGCCTTCTTCTCTCTGTCTTTGCCTAGCATTAACCTCTAGGTCTAGAACACCTTGACATTCTTTCTCCCCATCATGGTATTTTTTTGAAACACATCTCATTTTGTACTCATTCACTTAGCTTTGTACATAGTTCTTTTTCAGCATTTGATAGAGCATCATTAGCAGCTACTTTTGCTCTCCCACTATGTTTTGATCATGGATGTTCGTTTTAGTGTCATTGATCTACTTATCATGGTCATTTGTTGGACATTAATAATATTACCTTATCCACATTGCCTTTTGCTGGATGAAATGGTTGATTCAAGGCTTTGAGGTAGTCAATGTTTGCGCTCAGGTGAGCAGCCTCTGAATGAACTAGAAATTCTCCTAGAGAAGCATTAAGGTTCCTAAGAAATAGGATCTATCAACACTAGGTGCTTCATAGTTGGTCTTTAGTGGATACCTTTTCCTATGCTTGTGCCAGCATTATATTTGATGTAGTTTAGTTATGGTTTAAAGTAGTCCATGTTTTGGTCAAGTCTTGCTTCATTTCTTTGACATTGTGATATATGGTCAAAGAAGCTGAAAATGCTGCTAGACAAGCATGGAGGGTCCTGAGCAATAGGAGCTCTCAGCACCAAGTGTGTCATGGTTGGTCATAGGCAGAGTCTTGTTCCTATTCCTGTGCCAGTGATATATTTGGTATAAGTCAGCTTATGGTTTAAGCTTGAAGTAGTCCATGGTTTGGTCAGTAATTAGTTATTCTCGGGACATTATGCATTTAGTTTTTTTGAGTTTCTTCTGTAATTTATTTTATAATAGTAACATAGAATTTCAATGGAAAAATAGTAATATAGTGGATTCAAATATTAAGCCAACCAAACCATCCTAAATAATCATTAACACTCACTGAGTTATACCTTGGACTCTTCCTCTATATATGACTGAGGTATATATTGTAAACATTTACATAGCACTCACTGAAACTTGTTTATCTTGCATGTGGCACAGGTTATTTCCATCAAGGACATAATGCTTCCCCCTCAACGAGAAGCTTTTGATGACGTGTACATTGCATTGGAGTTAATGGATACTGATCTCCATCAAATTATCCGTTCAAATCAGGCTTTAAGCGAGCAACATTGTCAGGTTTAGTCCTTTACAAACAACACTATATATTATCTGGAAAAGATTTGGTGAAACATTATGTTGATTCTCATCTTACGATATGTCTGAGCTTGAGATCATGTCCTATAGGTACTTGATAAATTTTAAATTGGTTGCTTTAAATAACCAAGTGGATCCTGACAGGTTCACGTGATCAAGAGGACTTTTCGCTACCAGAAAGAGAAGCTTAATATGGATAGTGCATTCTCTACTATTTTTACAATCAGAAGCACCTCTGCTTTGACTTAAAAAGTAAAAGGAATATAGATTAAAATAATAAATGTGTCACCATACTGTAAGGAAATGGTCAAGTTGTGATTCATGTCATTGAGAACTAATTATTTTGTCAAATCTTTTCTTTGCAGTACTTTTTGTATCAGATATTGCGAGGATTAAAATATATACATTCTGCAAATGTCCTGCATAGGGACTTAAAGCCCAGCAATCTTCTTCTGAGTGCAAATTGTGATCTCAAAATAGCTGATTTTGGACTAGCCCGTACTACATCTGAAACTGACTTCATGACAGAGTACGTGGTTACACGATGGTATAGAGCCCCAGAATTGTTATTGAATTCACAAGATTATACTGCAGCTATTGATGTGTGGTCAGTAGGTTGCATTTTCATGGAATTGATGAATAGGAAACCCTTATTTCCTGGCAAAGATCATGTTCATCAGCTCCGTTTAATAACAGAGGTAAAATCCTGGACTCTTTAAGATTGGAAGTATACTTTTTCCTGATGTTTGATTCCTGGAGGTTTGCCGTTCTATTTAGCACAAACATTGTTAACATCTTTATTGGTCTGGTACTTAAGTTTGGTTTGATAAAACAGTGCACTAGGAAATAACTATTTTGTTGTTTATGCTAGCAACTATGTGAAGTGGTTCCAACTTTCAATTGAGTAAAATTGTTGTCTTGGCAGTTAACTGGTACCCCAACTGATGCTGATCTAGGTTTTATTCGGAGCGAAAATGCAAAACGACTTATTCAGATGTTGCCTCAACTTCCAAGACAATCATTAGCTGAAAAGTTTCCACATGTACATCCTTCAGCTATAGACATTTGTGAAAGAATGTTGACATTTGATCCAAACCAGAGAATTACAGGTTCAGATTCCAGAACTTTTTCTTTTTCCCAAAAATATCTTGATGGCTTACTTTACTTTCCTCATATTATGTTTAGGAGATGGTCACTGGACAAATTATTTACAGACATCAAAAAATGTTGTAAGAAACTCATTAGTCCTATAAAAAGGTCTACCCTAGCCCCACAGAAATGTGGCATAAGGTACTGGATCCAATAACCTTTGACAAGTTAGATATTAGCCCCAAAAGGTCAGTGTACCAAGAAAACAACCACAAGCATGGTTAGCAATAAAACAAAGGGACATCAAAGGTTGCAAGGCCTGAACAAGAATATATAAGTACTGAAGAACAAACACATTTACTAGGAAGAGATACCAGGTCTCTCAATATTGCTAGTACCAAGGGTTGACCTGTGAAGTTTGATTCCCAACGACCAATAAAACATATACCATAGATCATCTGCAATGTAATATAACCACTTATAAATCTCCCGAAATGGCCACTGTATTTTTTTTTTCTTTTCAAAGTTTGTATAGTTTCTAGTGAAGCCTTTTGTCAAACAATTTGATGAAGGTAAATGCTGTAGGTGTAGTTTGGTTGTATTTTATTTAGACAAATGCACACAGTGCCAAATATACACCATACAACACTTCAGAACAACTCTATATCATTCACTGTAAGTTACCCCACTGATGTACCTCAATTTTCCCTTTAATTTTCTGAATCTTGTTTAAGTGTTCCACTGTGCCACTTTGTCAAACATTTTGTATACTATGGGTTGTAGGTGCACGTTTATAGTTGAGTTCAAGGGATCAACACAACACCAAGATTATACCACAAAAATGCTTCAACCAGCTGTCTATATTTTATAATAATAAATTCAGAAATACAAATGTCATTCAAATAATTCACTTCAGCAATAAATACAACAACATTCTGCCCTTACATTAATGGAATGATAGAGTTTACAATACTCATCATAATAAAATGAACTTTAAGTAATTTTGAGCATTCAACTCCCCAGGCAGCCAGGGATCTGAGCCTCTAATATGGGCAGATTTGACCTTCACCCAATGACTATAACTCAATCAGCACATGGCAGAATTGCCTCATACTTTTCAGCTGTGATTCCACATTCAGGATAGGGCTCAGGAACTTCAGTTAACAATAGATGAGTACGCAGCTTGTACCAGAAGTCTCAGACTGATTTGAGGAGGAGAAACTTGACTTGTATAGGGATGCATACTCTGTCTCTTGTGCCCAGAACTCGACCTGATATAACCCAACTCTCCTGGAAGGTGGATTCTTGCAAGAATTTGGCCTGTATGGTAAGAAAAATCAACCCCAAACACACAGCAAGATTCTGCCCTCAGAACTTATACAAATTGACCCTCTTTTTAATGGGAAACTCGTCCATCCTAACCACAGCAACTTGACCCTTGAAATTGGTATATTTGGCCCTCTTTAAATGATGGTACTCGGCCCCTCTTCCTCAATTGCAATTTGGCACTTTTTAAATATGGAATCCTGGCCCACAATTTTGATCACAAGAGCAATCTTTAGAATGGGTGTTCGGCCCTCCTTGGACACTAATCAACTCGGCCTCTAGATGGAAAATGAATATCCCTGCAAGTTAATCACCAAGCCAATAATCTCCTGCAAATAAAATTCTTGTCAAATCTCGTGAGAAGGTTCAATCAACCAAACCAATAAGCTCTAATGGAAGATCTGAGTTAATCTTCCCCAAATAGCTAATTAGGGTGGCACTCAAAATCCACTGAAATTAGCTTGAGTTTCGCTTGAAACTCTTGAACTCACTTGAGCTCCTTTCAATTGTCAATGAGATGGATAGAATAGAATGAATTGCAATTGAGCTCATCCTCCCTTTATAATTCCTCCTGCAGCCTCCCTCTAGCTTTTAGATCCTCCTTTTTTTTCCTATTATTTTATTGGTGGGGCCCGTTTTCCACTAGGAGACTTTTTCCTCCATTTTGAATAAAATAGTAATTTTCCTCCTCAATAAAAGATTAATTTTCTGCCATTCTCCAATAAAATAATTTTTGCCTCCATTCTCCAAAATAATAATTTCTCCCTTCTCTCACAAAATTAATATTTCCCCTTTTTAATATTATCCAATAATTTTGCAAAATTCCTAAGTGATTTTTGCATGCACAAAATGGGAACATCATTGTCCTCCCTGCCAAAAATTGCTTGTCCTCAAGCAATATCATCATTTGCTACTGCTCCAGGGTCCGAAATGCACCACTGGACCACTCCTAGATGTGGCACCACCACCACATGAATAAATCCCATGAAACCAAGGTCCCAAACCATCTTGACAGATGGGAATCCTCCTTTGCTCTACTCGTTGTCCCATAAGATAAAGTTGCCATAAGCTCTTTGCATAAGTAGAGCACCCTGACAATGTAAAATCCCGCGCAAACCCTCGAGAAGTTGCCCTCCTGAGTAAACGATCGCGTGCACTTAAAGAGTAAACTCTTGAAAATGCAGTTCAATCCATGTGGAGATGAACCCTCGTCTGCATGTGTTCCCCTTGACCTCCTCCTGTTGGACAACTTGCCATACTAGCGAAGTCCCCCATGTCATCAGCATATCACTAAAGCTCAACAAAAGATCGACATGATCTTCCCCTGTAAAAGTAGTTCATCCCCAAGGGTAGCTGTGCTGCCAAGTCCTGTGATGTCTGGATCCCATCCTACTCTAAAAAGGGTGCCACCATGTTGTTGTTGCACAACTCTGACCATGATTATTTTCCCATCATGCGCAAGTTGTATCCTCCTCCCTCGAGACGTGATGGAAAAATATCTATAGAGTCCCAAATTCCAATGCATTTGGCCCAAGCATCTCCACGATGTCACAGACTACCCATCCAATTCTAACCCTGATCCGTAGTAGCAATAAGGAAAACCCACCTTGCCATGCAACAAAGGCCTCAACACTCCCCCACATGTCAAACCAAGTGTGAGCTGGGTCATCCTTTGTCTTGTTCCCACTCATCACGAAACAAAGTGGCCAATCAACCAACCAAACCCCTGGATCCCACAACTAGAGCAATTGTGGCATAGTCCTAACAGCTGATGGCACCAGCCTGTACCACGTCTCAGGTCCATGTGTGCAATCAATATATGGACTCCATACATAATGAACCAATCTGGTGCGTGCGAAACTTCCCTACGTCGGCCATACCATGCAATGGGATCTACCGTCCTGCCACCTGAAAGCGCTCCCCAACACTGCCTAGAGTCTAAAGATCCTCTTGCAAGTAAGGTCCACCAACCGATGTAGATGCTCCTGAGACACCTCTTAATGTCTTGCTAAAAAGGGGTCATGCATCTCCCTGAGTGTGCTCAAGGGTGGTGCAAGTGCTACCTCTACAGAAGATCAGACTACCCCCAAGCCTACATCCGCCAAATCGTGCCCTGACCATATGCTATAGCTAGAAAGCCTCTTCCGATGCAACGCATCTCGTCCAACTGTCTTAGATGAACCTCCTGGGTCTTGTTTCTTGTGATGAGAGCATCAAGAGACAATATCCAAGTCCAATGTGTTAGTGTGCAATCCTGGAGAGTGATAAATGGAAGCTCACAATCAGCCTTGTGAACCAATCGCTTTCTAAATCTAGGTGTGCCAAACCTAATGGTGTGCCTGATGCCCCCGTCAGGAGATATATTTGGTGGCAACATTCTAACTACCTGTTGTGCATCATCATGCTCTGTTGCGCACAAATACGCACCCCTGCACTCCTCTGCATAGCATTGAACTCCGTGGCACAACTCCATGCACCACTTGATACCAAAACTCAATGTTGTGCACCATGTATCATAGGGTATCCAATATGTGCCCATGCATCCACCACTCTACTAGTAAGCCCTGACAAACCTAAGTGACTCAACTCCCCACAGGCTAATGAGAATGACACTATTGTGTTGATCCTTAGTAGCTCTTGTGTCCAATATACCGGTGAGGGAGCATTATCTCCATGCAATGCCCTATTTGGTGGCATGTAGGTGCCACCTCCTCATACTAGCTCCTAATAGAGTAGGCTAATCACCTGGTGACTCCACGCACAATCTATATGCCAAGAAAACTCCTGAAATTTGTCTACTCCTCTATCAAACCATCCTGTCACTAGTGCTGACAGAGATCTAAAAGTGTCTAGGCCCTCAGTCACCGAATCTCTCACACTACCAATACCCTCACTAGCGAAATCCATGACATGGTGGGGAATCCCACCTGGATCCCAACATCTATCATCATGTGTCTCAAGTATATGGTAGGACGCCCCACCTGGATCCCAATGCCAACATGGGCCTCCAGTTTCACCAATGTTTGGGAGCTCCTGCTGAGATTCACTTCCGACTGCGACCATCTTCATAAGTCCAACCCACTTTATTGGGTACCAACTCATAATCTCTTGTTAGTTTTTGTAGCATCGAATGTGTTCTAGCCACGAAATTTGGTGGAGAGGCTAGAATACATGAGATCTCCAATACCCAAAAATCGTTTCTGGAAATTCCACCTAGAGATGACTTAATTAGATTATTAGACGATTTTTAAATATTTCTTAAGTCTAAACTTATGGAATATAGTTAATTAATCAAAATTAATTAAGTCAAGGTGAGAATAATCTAGAAACTCACACGGATCAACTTTAAGATGGTCCTAGCCCTTGCTTAAGATTTAATCTTGGTCATTGGAGTCCCAACAGAGGATTATAAGAAGAAGTTGATGGGCACTTGGAGAATATACTAGAGCAGTTTGATTTCCTTGGCAAATCGATTTTCAAAGAGCAACAATAGTTGCCAGAGAGCCATAGATTGAACTAGAGACAGTGAGGGGCAGGGACAGTGAGGCTGGAGGAAGTTTTCTAGATCTAGTGAGTACATTTGCAGAGAGCTCGAGATATCTCTAGAAGGTTGCGTAGAGGCAGTGCAAAGCCTCAAGAAGGCAGTTCGATTTGCTGAAGAAGGGAAAACGTTTTCAGTTCCAGAGGCCGGACAAAGATTCCAAAGTGCTGGAGAGACGTTTTCCCAGGCAACAGTAGGAAGGACGACTAGATTTGCAGTCGATTCAGGCAGCACATGTGCTTGGCAGCTCCAGTATGATGCAAAGCCAACGCAGGCCTAGTTGGACAGCTTGCTTTTCAGAGGAAGTCCAGTGCCAAAATTGCCTGGAGTGAGGGTAATTTCCCTCTAGATATTTTTTCCAGTATTTTCTTTGTAGGATAGTTAGATATCAACATCCAAATTATTGAACTTAAAATTTCTCACTACTGCATAATAATAAAATCCTCAGTTGCAGCACTGGTTTTCCCACATTGGGTTTTTCTGGGGACATTTGTCCATGGTTACTTGGGAGCGGGAGCACCACTTTCAAAAGCTCCAGGTCCGGAGTGTTTTATATATATATATATATATGTTTTATATTTTTTTGTATTTTGATGCATATATGTCAACAAAATCATGTAGAATGATGAATTAGACATAAAAAACATAAAAACATAGATTAAACCATATAACATCAATCATCTAGAAGTTATAATCTTCATTAACCACGCCCACAAGTTGGAAATGTCTCTTTGTGATATATCTCCGGTTTTCTCATATCAAACTTCTTTCTCAACTTGTGAAAGAAATCTGAATATTTAGTCACCTTTGCATGCTCCATGTGACCAAACCACCAATCATTGGCTTCATCTTGAAGATGAAGTGCTACAATTTGAACAACCTCTCTTTCAGCTACAGGATGTAGCCTAAAGAATGCATCTAACTCTTTCCTCCAAGCCTTTACAGTGCTTGAGGAAGATCCATCAAATGTAGACAAATAGAATCTATTGTGCCTCTTTCTTCTATTGTTGCTCTAGGATCTTATTTCTTCTTTGAGTTTGAAGAATTGTTGGAGAGTTAGATTCTCCCTAAATGCTCTAGACTATGCTTGGTACTCTTCAAGATATAAACTGAGAGTCTCATGAGTCTTAGGTTCCATATTTCTTCTTTCTTCACCTTTATACCATTCACCTTCTTCAAAGAAAGTGGGCATAGTAGATCTATGAGGAGATCTATGATTCTCCGGTCTTCTTTGCTGCTGATAAGAAGTACTGGGACCTTCTTCACCTTGCAACCTTCTTGAGGTTTCTCTTTTCATTTGATTGACCTCCTTGGAGAGATCTTGCAGGGATCTAAAGAGAAGAGTGGCAAAACTACAATCCTCCTTCATGATAGATCTCTTCTATCTGCTTCTTCTTTTGATGTAAAAGATGAAGTGCCCACAAGATGAGCCAAAGATCATGCTCTAATACCACTGTAATATTCCGAATAGAAATAGATAGTAAAATAAAGCCACATAAACAAGCATTTACAGCAAATAGAGAGACATCACATAAACAATGCAAATATGGAGAAATGTTGAGCCATTTTATTATGTAACTGAAAGATACAATGAGTACAAAGGTGATCAGAATGATGGCACCTTGGTTTGCACAAGGCAAGCTGGAAATACTCTCAGAAAAGCTCAAGGATTGGTTGCTCTGTCAAGGACTGCGTATTCTCCAAATGTTGCTGCTGTTGTTGCTGGATTGCTGCTACTGCTGAGATGGAATGGCTCTTTGGGGCTTTTCCCCTGCTTAGAAAATTGTGAAACTCTGGGAATGAGCTCTCTTCCAATAACCCAGAAAAGCCCAGAAAGGAATCCCGAAATGGATGACCCCGAAATTTGACCTCCCTTAGGAAATAACGCTCTCCCAGTGAATATGCTGGCCCTGAATGATAACTTTGTAAATGATGGCCTCATCCTGTACCAAATGATGATCAGTGAAGGGCTAAACCCTCCACACTATCCTTGGGCTGAAATCCCTGATATCTCCTCACTCCCGAAACTGCCTCTATGACAAGCTGCGTAATCCCTCCGAGAGACTGCGATGTCCAAGAAACTGTGTGATCCTGGCAGAAGATGTTATGGCTCCCTCCTGCAAAATGATGGATAGAACTCCTCACCAGAGCAGGCACTCGAAGTCCCCTGGGGCTAAGGTTGGGATCTCCGCTCTGAGACACCTAGTGTGTTGAACAGCACTGTAGACCCAACTAAACATCTTGAGTGTGCTCTAGTCTTGACAAACAAAAAAATCATAAGATGCAAGAATCCCTGAGAAAGGCTGCCTTCCTCTTCTTTTATGCCTGTGAACCCCTAAACTCCCTTGGGCCCACCTATGTTACGATGTCCCTCTATGCCACACTGTCCCTTGCTACGTTGCGCTGCCTCTCCCACGCTACCACTGCGCTACCTGGCCCCACGCTGCCACTGCGCTGTCCTAAGTGTCCCCTCTCCCGCGCTGTCACTTGGCCTCATGGGCCCCACATCATCTTTTAATTAATCTGCCTAGTGACTTTAGGAAAGTGCTTTATTCTAGTGTTTTATTCATGGGTCCCCTCACCCCTTTATTTCCACCCAACATTAGGATTTGCCGAAATTCATCAAAATTAATATCCAAATTAGATGACTGCTAATTTGGGGATATTACAATCAAATATTATGTTAGAACAAATATATGTCATAAAATGATACCTTATTCATCCTCCCTGTCACGGAGGCATCAATCACAACCCTAAGCTTGTCTTATAGAGCAGCACTGTCTCAACATATGAAGATATCTGTCCCAACAACATACGAGATTTTCTGCCAATCGGATCCCACCTTTTATTATCGCAATATATCATCGTCATTTCCAGAACCTGCTCAAACAACTCTTCGCAGAGCTTCCTTAACCAAACTACCCCACATCTAGCCATGCTAGCAACAATGTACTCAACATTGGTCGTGCTTAAAGCTACGGACTTCTCATCCAAAATATTATGGCAGATCTCACACTAAAGTAACACCTAGATGTGCTCATCTTATCAATAACAATCCCAAACAACATCAGTGCATCCATGTAGTCATATATCATAGAAAGAATATCTCAGACCAAAAATTGATTGTCCCATGCAAATATCTCGAAGGATGCTTGGCGGAAACCCAATGTGAATGAATTGGCTCAATCATGAATTGACATAAGTTTTTTTTTGCAAACCATATATCTAGATGGATGTACACACAGAACATCAAGGCTTTAATCAATTGTCGGTTGCCAAGTCAAGTTCAACAATAACTCTGCACAACTTCTTGAAATTTAATTCCATCGGAGTGTCCAAGGATTTGCATGCCCACTTTACAAAATTTCTTCAATACCTTCACGATATGTTTTCCTTTTCCAAACTTCATCATGCCAAGTTCTTCATCTCAAATTACAGAGGCCAATTCCCTATAACTTTGATCATCAAAGGCTCGTTACCGGTCAAGAATAAATTGTCAACATATAAAACCAAAATCAAAGGCATACCTTGGACTACCTTGAAGTTTGGATCGACACATCTTTCAAGCTTCACCAGGTAACTGTCAATACAGACATACTAGGCTCATGGAGCTTGCTTCATACAATGCTTTCTACAAACATAATAATGACCAAACCAATATGCTCAGCCTCAAATAAATCAATATTGTGTAATAAAATCAACCAAGTCTACTTATCAAACCTTAAATGTCAAACCAGAAGAAATATCAAATCCATGAAAGTTCTTTCCAGTATCACTGTTTAACTTTTCAATCCAAGTCCCCAAGTAGAGCTCACATCCAAGTACCAAGTTACAACCTTATCTATTTGACCTGTCAAAAATTGTTATTTATAATAGACTTCATCAAGTCATCCTTACGATCATCATTTATGTCCTTAGATGCGAATGCATACACTGAGAATAAGTCATATAAGTTCTTTCCATTCATTGTGAGATCACTTCATACTAAATTATAATTGTTTACACTCCAACCGATGTGCCAAATGCTAATGATGCCAATACAGAATCAATTATGTCTACATAGCACTATTATTCCACATCAAGGCAAATTACCATTATCAAGAACCAAATATGATAAAAAACCTAACTTGTTATCGCTATGACTTCAATTAATCCATAAGCCAAAACATATCTATGATTTGTCAAGCATCATGTCAAAATTCAATTAAGTCAAGACGAATCTTGTCAAACCCTTGCAACTTTTACCAAATACTATCATATACCAGTTTCAATGATCAAGTGAAGGAAACCAACATATTGATATGCATATTTCAATTCAATGCAAACACAATATTAGACAAGACATTCACATTCTCTATAATAAGTCAATCATTAAGTTGATCTTAAGAACTTCCCTGTGTGAAAATTCCTAGATAAAATTCCTACTGCAACAACTGATATTATTTCTTCTACTTATTAATTCAAAAACAAGTTATTTACGGTGTTACTCAGTAAATATTGAAAAAAATTCTATTCTAGCCTTCACAATTATAATACCGCGGAAAGTAAATGCGAGGAAAAATATTGGCACAAGTACAATCACAATGACAGTTTTTTTTGGACAATCGTCCCCGGAAAAACCCAATGTGGGAAAACCGGTGCAACAGATGGGGGTTTCTTTATTATTCTTTAGCAAAATCTCATGTACAAGATGCAAATAACATAATACAAGAGAAATCACTGTGATAAATTTTACAGATAAATTTCTCACGCTCCACAATGAAGTTCTAACCCTGGAGAGGACCTGCTGCCCTCACACTGGCCCCACTGCGTCAATTTCTGCGCAGTCCCTGCATCACTACCTCTGCGTTGCCCCTCTTCTGTGTTGCTTCTTCCAGTTTGTTCCTACACTTCCGACTATTGCTGATACCCTCTCTCTCCCACCTGCAACTCTCCCTCTGATTCGATTTTCTCTTGCCAAACTTCAGCCAGTGAGAAAATCGATTTGCTCAGGCAACTGAGTGTCTACTTGGTGTGTTTCCAAATGCCCATTGAAGTCCTTATAATCTTCTCGTTGAGAAATCAACGATCCAGATTAGATTATAATCAATGGCTTAGATCATATTGACTTGATCTCTGTCTTTTTCTAGAAGATTCACACCCAGTTCTATTAATACCCTTTAATTTTTTTAATTCCCTAAGTTTAGAGTTAGGCATCCATTAAAAATAACTAATTATTTTAATAAAGCCTCCTCTGGGTGGAATTTCCCAAAACGATTTTTGGGTATTCTGGAATACATGTGTCCTAGCCTCCCTGAACTATCAAAAATGCACAGGCAGCAAAGGTAGCTAAGAAGCAAGGTAGACAAAGAGCAAAGGAAAAAAGGAAGCAAAGGCAGTAGAAGCAGCAAAGAAGTAGAGGCCGCAAAGGCAGCAAAGGAAGCTAAGGCAGACAAGGCAGTAGTAAGTATGGTGTGCAATGTGAGTAATAATCCCAAGTCGGTGTGAATAATGAATAGAAGAACAAGATTAGGAGAGATCAACGCATTTAGAAACTAAATAAAGCTTAGGAGAGATTGGCGCGTTTCGAAATTGAATAAAGCTCAGGAAGGATAACAGAGATGCAGAGTAGTGGTGGTCGTAGAAAGAAGAAAAATCGACTAAGGCAGAGAACACTTAGAAGAATTCCAAGGGAGGCAAGCGGACGGTCAGGATTAGATCGCAAAAGTGAAGGCACCAGATGAACGGATGAGATTACACCGCAAGATGAGTCGGGAAGGACAATCGGATTTGCAAGTAGTAGCGAGGACCGTAGATCTGGTGCAGATCAACGGTGACAATCACATCGCAACCGTGAACATATCGCACATCGCAGGGTACAGTGTTTACGGTTAGAACTTCGCAAGTTAAGATATTTAACATGTGATGCGATGTGGATCGGCAAGGAGACAAGCATGGACCGTCGGATCAATTGAAGACCAACGACGGAGATCGAAAGCGCAAATCGCAAATTTTAGCGCTTAAGTGTTAAGGCTGTTGCAGGGTAAGTTATTTTGTGTGTGATGCGAAGTGGAGAAAGGACACGTGTTGGCACAGCAGGGCAAGTAGTGAGGACCGTTAGATCGTATGGCAGATCAACGGCAGATGACGAATCACGAGTTCGCACATCGCAAATGATAGCGGACAGCGCTAAGGCTTCGCAAGGTATGTTAATTAGTTTGCAAAGTGATAAGGTTAGACAGATGTGAGGTGAAAGGGAGGAACCACGTGTCAGCATTGCGCATTAGCGCACATCACAGATTTTAGAGGTTACCGTTAACAGTTCGCACGGTATGGTAAATTGTTGGCGATGCGATGCGGGAAGGATGGAAGGATGCAATGCGATGAGGGAGGAGCCACGTGTCAGCACTGCACACTAGCGCACATCGTAGATTATATGGTTTAGCGTTATCAATAAGAGTTAAACTTGCGGGCAAGCGATTGTGATAACACAAAGAGGTATAGCAAGACCGTTAGATCTGACGAAGATCTACGATGGAGATTATAATGCAACTTCGCATCGGCGGAATGATAAGCTCAAGGTTGTTTGGTAAGTTTGCCGAAATGCGATGTGTTGTGATTGGTTCAAGGTATTGTGGGACCCTCCAGCAGGAAGTTCCGCATGTATGCAAGAGATTTGGGTTTATGTGTAGTCTGGTTTAAAGTAGCATTTTTTGATCACTAATGTATGTATGTTGTATTTAACTCCGAAGTTGTATTCCGCTGCATGTAAAAGGAGAGTTATGTGGGCCAAAACCCACAAATCCGCGAGTTTGGTTAAAGAAGCCGGCCAAGATGAAAAGTGTCATGTAGATGTGGTTGTGTGTTAAAAGAAAACGCTGAATGCACAAGAAAAGGCTCGGGTAATAAAAAGGACCTGGAGCTCGTGCAGAATAGTGCAAAAACATGGGTCGAGTCAGGCAAAAAGGCTGTCATACAGCATAGTTGGAATATAACTGCAGAAACATAAAAGACAAAGGGACATCAAGCAGAAGAGGACAAACACACATCAAATCTAAGAAGCTAAAAGGGCTGAATGAGATATTTGAATGTAAATGTAAATGTATTATTTGTTTTATATTGTTTGTGATGCAAAGGAAAGTCTCCCAGGCAAAGCAAAACTCCATTTGATACTGTAATAATTGTATATATTTGTAACATTCTGAATATGCTGAGTGAGGAAATGAATGGGTGGAGGCAAGAGTCATGCCTATTCACTTCATATTCCCATATAGAATGCAAACAACCATGAAGTGATCTCTATAAATGATGTTATTGTAATATGCATAGAGAGGTCAGAGAGTGGAAGAATGAGAGAGAGAAGATAGAGATGCTGTGCAGATCCAGAGCTGATATGAAGCAGATTTGAAAGCTGGAAGGGCAACATTGAAGAAGGAGAAAAACAAAACTGATATCCAGGTAAATCAGCATATGATTTTATTGTAGTGTGAGGGAGTTGGTGCTTCCATATCAAGTTGTAGCTTGATAGATGTCCAGTTGTAGCTGGTTGAGGTAGGAGCCTCCTGTGGGTTGTAGCCTACAGAAAATAGATGGTAGTTGGAGCTTCCTTGCAAGTTGTAGCTTGCAGAATTTGAGGTAGAAGCCTCATGTAGGTTGGATTCTGCAGAAAATCAGTTGTGAGAGGGAGTTAGAGCTTGCCTCTGCATCACAACAATAATAAGATGTGGTTTTCTCCCTTTATGGGTTTCCACTTATATCTGTTGTCTATGTGCTTCATAATTAAGTGTTGATGTGATATTTTAATCTATTTAATTACTTGTTTTCCACACAATATGTTTATTGATCCATTATGTATTAAGCTGCTTGTGAAATGAAGGTCTAAATGAGTTGAATGAAAAAGTTTTAAAGGTCCATGAATGTATTAAACTGGTTCACCCCCCTCTCAGTTTAACTAAGGCTTCATCAATTCGTATCAGAGCTAGTTCCTTTTGTATCAGTTTAACAACTAAAAGGAGATCCTAGGTCACCAAAATGGCTAGCCTAGAAGGATGCTCAACAAATAAAGCCCCATTGTTTACTAGCACAAACTATGCCTTCTGGAAAATAAGAATGAGGACGTATATAATGTCTCTAGGAATAGAAGTTTGGGCTGTTGTGGAAGAAGGATATGCTCCAAAGGATACTGACACAGAGAAAGAAGCTAAGCAAAATTTCATAGCTAATGCAAAAGCCATGAATGCACTCTTGAGCGGTCTGTGTGAAACAAAATTTATCAAAGTAATGCATAGTGAGATTGCCAAGGATATCTGGGATACTTTATAAAATATCCATGAGGGAGATAAAAAGGTGAATATGGCCAAACTGCAAGCCTATAGAGCTCAATTTGAAAATGTAAAAATGAATTAAGATGAAGATGTAGCCAGTTTCTTCTTAAAGGTTGCAGAAGTTGTGAATAACATGAAAGCTCTAGGAGAAACCATTAAAGAATGTGTAATTGTACAAAAGATATTGAGATCTTTACCATCCAGGTTTAACCCTAAGGTTTCTGCCATAGAAGAAACAACAAACTAGGAAACACTGACCATGAACCAATTTCTTGGAAACTTGACGGCCTATGAGATGAGACTTCCAAAGGGAAAGTCAAATGTGAGGGAGGCAGCCTTTAAGGCAGATAAGTGCAGAGAAGAGAAGGAAGGTACATGCTCTTGCTTTGATGAAGAAGAGGCCAAATTTGTCAGAAGATTGGAGAAAGGCACAGGGAAGTATAAAGGTAAACTTCCATTTAAGTTCTTTAACTGTGGAAGAGTGGGGCACTATGCATCTAAATGTCCTCAACAATAGGCCAAAAGGGAACAGATTTAATAGAAGAACATTTTATGCCCAACAAGACAGCAGTGATTCTGAGAGCTTGGATGAATCCCCCAATGAAGAAGGAACATCATAATTCATCTTGATGGCCAAGGAAGAGCTTGAGGAAGACCTCTGGGAATTTGAAGAAGAAGGTGAGGTATATCTTGAGGGGGAGCTAATTAGTGCCCTAGAGGAAATAGACAGACATAAACTTAAGAATAAGAAACAGTAAGAGATTCTTCTGAAATATGCAAAGACTGAACCAGATTCAGAAGATATTATTAAATTGAAGATTGAACTAGAAGAATCAAGGAAAATAGAGGATATTTTGAGAAAAGAAATAAAGGAGAAAAATCAGGAGCAAGAAAAATTGGAAGAAGAAGTGGTAAGCTTGAGGAAGAAATTAGAAAAGGCCCAAATTGAATTAACTGTGAATATTTCTCAAATGAAAAGCTCTAGAAATTTGGACAAAATTCTAAATGCTCAAAGACCTCCTCATATAAAGACTGGGATAGGCTATGAAGGAGAAATCAGAAAATCCAAGGCAAAAGATAACAAGAATATCATTTTTGTAAAAGCTATAAAGGATAATGAAGGAGCAAAAAGGGAATCCACAAAATTAGAATCCAACAATACCATGATATATAATGAAACAAACAGAAACAAGCAAGTGACAAAGAAAGAAATGAAGAATCAGTCAACTGCAAAAGGCTCATACGCTCCTAAGGATGCATTGAAAAAATTCGGAAGATGTCAAACAGTCAAAGGAGGTTCCTTCCCCCTATAAGAAGCATCACCTGCTTTGTCTGCCACAAACCTAGACATATTGCGGCATACTGTAAGACAAACCAAATCCAGTCCAACTAGCAAAAGATGCAACAAACGAAAATACTACCTCAAACAACTCTCTGTGCCAGAGACAGAAACTACTTCCATGAGTATTGTTTTTATTGTAAAGGGTTCGGTCATAAAGCCATGGAGTGCAGAACATAGATACAAAGACTGAAGTATGGAAACTCAAGGGAAATTAGGAACAATGATGGATTCATCAATCTATTCAGAAATACAATCAAACGTTTTAGCTGCCATAAGAATGGGCACAAGTCTAATGAATGTCCTCTCAAAGAATGTGATCCATCTCCTCAAAAAGGTTATAGAGAAAACCACCCCATGCAATGGAAAAGAAAACTAAAAAAATGTGATTTGGTTCTAATTGCTCAAGATCAGAACAATCAATGGTATGTGGACAGTGGGTGCTCAAAACATATGACTGGAGACCGAAGCAAGATTGTATATTTTGATGAAAATAAATCTGGGAATGTAACATTCGGTAATGATAAAGCAGGGAAAATCAAAGGAAAAGTCACAGTCAGCCTGAATAATGGAAGAGGAGAGGCTCAGGATGTACTGTTTGTAGACAGTCTAAAAGCCAATCTGCTAAGTGTTAGTCAAATGTGTGATAAAGGCTGTGAGGTCCTTTTTAGAGCCCAAGATTGTGAAGGTCGGTCAATCACCACAGGAAAGACCTTGGTCAAAGGTGTTCGAACAGAGAGTAATTTCTATATATTAGAAAAAAAGAATGAAGCATGCCACATCAGCAAACTTGACGAATCTTAGCTATGGCATAGAAGATTGGGACATCTAAATTTTGACTACATCATCAAACTAAGCAAAAAGGAATCTGTCAGAGATTTTCCTACAATAAAGAAGCCACCAAATACCACGTGTAAGTCCTGCCAGCTGGGAAAACAAACTCACACAACGTTCAAAGCTAAAGACCAACTATCTACAAGTAAGCCTCTTCAGCTTGTACACATGGACCTGTGCGGACTTTCAAGAACAAATGCACTAGGTGGAGAATCGTATTTCATGCTGATAATTGATGATTTTTCCAGATTAACATGGGTGGCATTTCTCAGATACAAATCCGAAGAGTTTGAAAAATTTAAGATATTCAAGACACTGATAGAAAATCAAACTAGATGTAAACTAAAATGCATCAGATCAGACAGAGGAGGTGAATTCACAGACGATGATTTTGCAGACTTGTGCAATGAATGTGGTATAAATCAACAGTTTACAGTTGCAGGTACACCTCAACAGAATGGAGTGGCAGAGAGACAAAACAGGTCAGTACAACAGATTTCCAGAGCAATGATGCAAGAAAGAAACATTCCCCAAACCTACCGGGCAGAAGCAGTACATACAGCTGTCCATATTCTCAACAAAGCTCATCTCAGACCAAATTGTAACAAGACTCCATATGAATTATGGCATGGGAAACCAACATCAATCAAACACTTTAGAGTCTTTGGCAGCAAATGTTTCATAAATAATAATGATGAAAAATTGGGGAAGTATGATGCAAGAGCTGATGAAGGAATATTTTTTGGATTTGCATCCAAGAGTAAGGGATACAAGTGCTACAATAAAACACTGCATAAAATTGTGGAAATCATTGATGTGAGATTCAACGAAGATCTACCAAACAGAACCAGAAGCACAAACTGTGCCAAACCTCCAGATGACCATGAAGATGAGAATCAAGAAAATGAAGAACAAAGTAAGACAACAGAAGATAAAGAGATAAACTCAAAAGGACCCTTGAGACACACTAAGAAGAACCATCCTGAAGACCAAATTATTGGAGACGAGTGCAGGAGTCCAAACCAGAAGACAGCTAGCTGAACAGACCGAGGAAGTGTACCTAGCCATGCTGTCACAGATAGAACCGAAGAATTTCGATGAAGCCAACAAAGACAAACATTAGGTAAATGCTATGAATGAAGAATTAGACCAAATTGAGAAGAACAAGACCTAGGAGTTGATGCCAAGACCTGCTGGGAAAAATGTCATTGGCACAAAGTGGATATTCAAGAATAAGATGAATGAACAAGGTCAGGTAATCAAAAATAAAGCCAGACTTGTATGTAAGGGATACTCTCAAATCGAAGGACTTGACTATGATGAAACTTTTGCCCCTGTAGCAAGAATGGAAGCAATTAGAATTTTTTTGGCTTTTGCATGCTATCATGATTTCAAGGTATATCAAATGGATGTGAAGTCCGCCTTCTTGAATGGAGATCTAGAGGAAGAAGTCTACATGGAACAACCCGAAGGATTTTCTTTAGCAGATAAGCACGACTATGTGTGCAAATTAAAGAAAGCCCTATATGGTCTCAAACAAGCACCACGTGCATGGTATTCTAGGCTGGACAAGTACTTTCAAAAACAAGGTTTCAAGAAGGGAGGAGTAGACAACAATCTGTATATAAAGGCTGATGAAAATGAACTCTTAATTGTAGTAGTATATGTAGATGACATCATGTTTGGTAGCAACAAGGATGAGTTAGTAAAAGGATTTGCAGAAGAAATGAAGTCAGAATTTGAGATGTCTATGATTGGAGAGCTTACCTACTACCTAGGACTTCAAATTCTACAAAAGAACAAAGGCATATTCATTTCACAAGAAAAATACTTGAAAGATATGTTAAAAAGATTCCAAATGAAAGACTGCAAACCTATGTCTACTCCCATGATCACTGGATGCAAGTTATGTGTTGATGATGGATCTGCAAATGTAGATCAAAGACTTTACAGATCTATGATAGGAAGTTTGCTATACCTAACTTCCTCTAGACCAGACATTATGTTGGCAGTAGGACTTGTGGCAAGATATCAAGCAACACCAAAACAAAATCACCTGCTAGCAATCAAGAGGATATTTAGATACCTGCAAGGAACTGCACATTATGGCCTATGGTATCCAAAAGGCAAAGACTTCACATTGACAACATATACAGATGCAGATTGGGCCAACTGTGTGGATGACAGGAAAAGCACAAGTGGAGGTGCATTTTATTTGGGAGAATGTCTGGTGGCATGGTTAAGCAAGAAGCAAACATATGTCTCTCTATCTACAGCAGAAGCGGAATACATAGCAGCAGTAACTTGTTGCACTCAAATAATATGGATGAAACAAACTCTCCTAGACATGAAGGTAAGCATCATTGAACCTACTTCTATCAAATCTGAAAATACAAGTGCAATAAGTATATCAAAGAATCCAGTTCTTCATTCGAAAACAAAGCACATCAGACATCCCAATAAGGTACCACTTTCTTGAGAGAACAAGTAGCAGAGAAAATAGTAAAGATGGAGTATGTACCAACAAAGGAACAAACAACAAACATATTCACAAAACCTCTTGCTAGAGAACCATTCGAATATCTAACAGACAAACTAGGGGTAGTGTGGACAGATGATACTCTCTAATATGATCAAGAAAATATATATATATATATATATATAAAATAAAAATTAAAAAAAAAAAAAAATAAAAAAAAAAAATGATGATGGAAATTCACCAGCAAAGGCTACAATATAAGGAACAGAAACAGTGTAGTAGACAAGTGTTAGTCAGTATCAGACAAGAAAACATCATTCCAGGGGGAGAGCAGCCCATAGACGTTGTCACAGAAGAGTTAGAGCTATGAAGTTGGTAAAGATCTACAAAGTTGGTATGGTACAGGTCCTCAAGATCGGAGTATTATGACAGAAGTACATCAAAATTCTAGCACATATCACCTCTATCAAGCAGTAAAGGATATAAGTACAAAACATTCTATGGTGACATGCCCTCCATTCATGCAATCTCAATAATTTTCAAAGTGTTCTCCCAACAACTATTATACACCACCCTGGAGCAGCAAATTATAAAGTCAGAAGAAGAAGGCCTATAAAGTGGCAAAAGAAAATGCAAGGATAGAAACTACATTGGGAAATGTGCAACCCTTTGTCATTGATGTCAAAGGGGGAGGAAAGGCAAGCAAAAGAAGAAAGGCTCTTCTGAAAATCAAGTAGAGGAAGGAACACACCTCTCAGAATGAAAGGGGGAAAAAGTCTTGAAGGAAGTATTGGAGTGTTGGAGGAAGTGTTGCCATCAATGCCAAAGGGGGAGACTGTTGGAAATATTGTCATTGATGACAAAGGAGCACAAAGGAGCAGCACCTTAACTATAAAAAATGTACAAGCAGCAAAGGCAGCTAAGAAACAAGGCAGACAAGGAGAAAAGGCAGCAAAGAAGCAGAGGCAGCAAAGTCAGCAAAGGAAGCTAAGGCAGACAAGGCAGTAGTGAGTAAGTGTGCATCAAGAGTAATAATCCCAAGTCGGAGTGAATAATGAATAGAAGAACAAGCTCAGGAGAGATCAGCGCGTTTAGAAACTGAATAAAGCTCAGGAAGGATAGCGGAGATGCAGAGTAGCGATGGTCGCAGAAAGAAGAAAAATCAACTAAGGCAGAGAACACTTAGGAGTAGTGATGGTCGCGGAAAGAAGAAAAATTGACTAAGGCAAAGAACACTTAGAAGAATTCCAAGGGACGCGAGCAGACAATCAAGATTAGATCGCAGAAGTGAAGGCAAGAGATGAACGTATGAGATTACACCGCAAGATGAGTCGAGAAAGACAATCGGATTTGCAAGCAGCAGCGAGGACCGTAGATCTGGTGCAGATCAACGGTGACAATCACATCGCAACTGTGAACATATCGCACATCGCAGGGTACAGTGTTTACGGTTATAACTTCGCAAGTTAAGATATTTAACATGCGATGTGAAGTGGATCGGCAAGGAGACAAGCATGGACCGTTGGATACAACGAAGACCAACAGTGGAGATCGAAAGTGCAAATCGCAAAGTTTAGTGCTTAAGTGTTAAGGCTGTCACAGGGTAAGTTATTTTGTGTGCGATGCGAAGTGGAGAAGGGACACGTGTTGGCACGACAGGGCAAGCAATGAGGACCGTTAGATCGTATGGCAGATCAATGGCGGACGACGAATCGCGAGTTCGCACATCGCAAATGTTAGCGGACAGCGCTAAGGCTTCGCAAGGTATGTTAATTAGTTTGCGATGCGATAAGGTTAGAAAGATGTGATGCGGTGAAAGGGAGGAACCACGTGTCAACATTGCGCATTAGCGCACATCGCAGATTTTAGAGGTTACCGTTAAGAGTTCACATGGTATGGTAAGTTGTTGGCAATGCGATGCAGGAAGGATGGAAGGATGCGATGCGACGAGGGAGGAGCCACGTGTCAGCACTGTGCACTAGCGCACATCACAGATTATATGGTTTAGCATTATCGATAAGAGTTAAACATGCGGGTGAGCGATTGCGATAAGACAAAGAGGTATAGCAAGACTGTTAGATCTGGCAAAGATCTACGATGGATATTACAGCGCAACTTCGCATAGGCAGAATGATAAGCTCGTTGTTAAGGTTGTTTGGTAATTTTGCTGAAATGCGATGTGTTGTGATTGGTTCAAGTTATTGTGGGACCCTCCAATAGGAAGTTCCGCGTGCATGCAAGAGATTTGGGTTTATGTGTAGTCTGGTTTAAAGTAGCGTTGTTTGATCACTAATGTATGTATGTTGTATTTAACTTCGAAGTTGTATTCCGCTGCGTGTAAAAGGAGAGTTATGTGGGCCAAAACCCACAGTTCCGCGGGTTTGGTTAAAGAAGCCGACCAAGATGAAAAGTGTCATGTAGATGCAGCTGTGTGTTAAAAGAAAAGGCTGAACGTGCAAGAAAAGGCTCGGGTAAGAAAAAGGACCTGGAGCTTGTGCAGAACAGTGCAACAGCATGGGTCGAGTCAGGCAAAAAGGAGGTCATACAGCATAGTTGGAATATAACTATAGAAACATAAAAGACAAAGGGACAGCAAGCAGAAGAGGACAAACACACAACAAATCTAAGACGCTGAAAGGGCTGAATGAAATATTTGAATGTAACTGTAAATGCATTATTTGTTTATGTTGTTTGTGATGCAAAGGCAAGTCTCCCAAGCAAAGCAAAACTCCATTTGATACTGTAATAATTGTATATATTTGTAACATCTTGAATATGCTGAGTGAGGAAATGAATGGGTGGAAGGCAAGAGTCATGCCTGTTCACTTCATATTACCATATAAAATGCAAACAACCATGAAGTGATATCTATAAATGATGTTATTGTAATATGCATAGAGAGGTTAGAGAGTGGAAGAATGAGAGAGAGCAGATTGAGATGTTGTGCAGATCCAGAGCTGATATGAAGTAGATTTGAAGTCTAGAAGGGTAGCATTGAAGAAAGAGAAAAACATAGCTGATATCCAGGTGAATCAGCATATGATTTTATTGTAGTGTGACGGAGTTGGTGCTTCCATATCAAGTTGTAGCTTGATAGATGTCCAGTTGTAGCTGGTTGAGTTAGGAGCTTCTTGTGGGTTGTAGCTTGCAAAAAATAGATGGGAGTTGGAGCTTACTTGCAAGTTGTAGCTTGCAGAATTTGGTGGTAGAAGCCTCCTGTAGGTTGGAGCCTGCAGAAAATCAGTTGTGAGAGGGAGTTGGAGCTTGCCTTTGCATCATAACAATAATAAGATGTGGTTTTCTCCCTTTATGGGTTTCCACTTATATTTGTTGTCTATGTGCTTGATGATTAAGTGTTGATGTGATGTTTTAATCTGTTTAATCACTTCTTGTCCACAAATTATGTTTGTTGATCCATTATGTATTAAGCTACTTATGAAATGAAGGTGTAAATGAGTTGAATTAAAAAGTTCTAAAGTTCCATGAATGTATTAAACTGATTCACCCCCCCCCCCTCTCAGTTTAACTAAGGGTTCATCATTAAGAACCCATATGGCTCAGATGTTGCAACCAGGCATTCTGCATAGTACAAATTTCAAGAGACTATCTATTGAAATAAATCAATTGTTTTGAGCGTCCCAACTAGATGTGGAACTCCTCTTTGGCATGGGCTAAACATCAACTAAAACACCAATACGACTCCTCTTTTGGTCAAAATCGTGCAGTTGCAAATACAACAATGAAAAAATGCAATTTTACCCATTTTAAATCACAATTTAAAGCATTTGATGTTGTCTGTGAATCGACCCACTTGTCGTCTAAACAATGGATCGATTAGATTCATGAACTTTTTATTTGCCAAATCTAATAGGGTGCCTACTTTTAGGTGAATTTGATTGATTTGCTCAGAGGAAAATTGCTCTGACTATATCCAAATACCGAGTTGACTCATATATTCCTTTTGATTGATTTTTGTATCTGTAAGTTAAAAATCCTTGTGAATATATATGAGGGAAACACTAGTTTGATCTCTAGACTCAAAAATTTTCTTCATCTTGCCATAGTGAATGCAAACTCCCCACATAAATCCTGGATGTGGAGGGCATTCTCGATTACTACTAGATGCCCGTATATTAACTTAGAGATCTTGCAACCATCAGCCAGGCTTGTGGCCTAGACAAAATTTCAGCCTTCCTTTATTCAACCTCTAAACAAAACGAAATAGCCCCCTTTCTTCAGAACTCGAGTAGCATACAATATTCCAAATTTGGCCTCTCCCAAAGACATAAATCCTCTTCTTCTTAGGCTGACTTATGACTTCTTTTATAGCCTGCTCTGATACCATGTTGATTCTACAATAATACACAGTAGAAACTAATCTTTTGATTTGATAAGTACTTTCTAATGACTTCAATTAATTTATGTTTTGCCACATATATCATTAAACAATTATACACAAAATCTCAACAATAATGTAGTGAAATAGTAAGATCAAAAAGAGATAGCCATGCACAATAGAGACAACAAATTTTTCCCAAGAAACCCGAACTTGGGAGAAAACCCAACAACTCTTCTTCTAGGAGAAATTATTCTTCAACAAGGTTTACAATAAAATGTCTAGAAATTTGTGCCAAAAAAAAACAAGTCCAAACTTTAGCCATTTCATCATTTTTCTACTCCCACTAGTGTCTTATATATAAAAGAGATGATGAATGAATGAGTCAAATGAAGTGTCACATCATGTGTATATATATACAAGTCGAATTGATGCATTACCACAAGGGACACACCCTTTCATGGTGAGGATGGCTTGTTCCTTTTGAGCCTACATGAAACCCAAACATAAAATTTATTTTATTTAAATTTCCATAATTTTTCTAGGCCGATTTAGGAGGCCTCTTGGCATGCGGGAATACCTCCCAATGCTACTTAAAAATTCAACACTATGAACAATGGGAGTCTCCTCCCACATAGTCTAACAACCAAGTCCAGAACTAGAAGGCACATGACCTCCACACAATGTTGCAAATGGAGGTGGCGAAAAAGCTGGTGCAACTTGAGCCCTGCTAGTGGATGGGGGTGGATGTTGTTGCTGTTGATTCATCCTCATCATCTAACTAAATGTAAGGCTCCATTCTCCAAATTATCCTCCTCTGGGTTGTTGTCCCAAGTGATATATGGTCTATCAAATCGAGCCCGCTCTCAATAATGTGTCAACAACCTCAAGTTGTAGTCTACATAAACCAATATGGATCCATTTTAACCATGGATCTACCAAGAGTCAAGAAGGATCAAATCTCGTTATATGCAAAACTCTTTTCAAAATGCAAGACTTGAAAAACTATGTACACTTCAAGAGATTTAATCTCTTTTAGTGTTTGATAAATCTGTGATTAAGATAGATGTTTAGTAGTGTTTTGTCTCTCTCTATATAGATAGTGTGTAATTTTTCATTGTTTAAATTATATTTTTGAATAATTTATTATTATTAATATTTTATATTAAAAATTGAATGAGTTATATATTTTCCTCTCATTAAGAAGTTACTAAATTATGTTACCTTTAATTACATTTTCCTTTTGAGTATTGAAATATTACTAAGGTAAATATTCACACACACACACATTATATATATATATAGTGTTCATATTGAAATATATTAGTCAATATGCATATTCAAACAATTTATTTAAGTTTTATATTGAAATATTTATAAGAGAAATAGTAATTTTTTAATTAATTTATCTTTGTAAAGTTATATAAAATTGTATTATTTAACAGACATTGAAATGTTTTATATATTACTCGAAGCGTGAAGTGAAATATCGACTAACCAAGTGAGCACAATGAGAATGTGATTATTAATGTTTTATAATTCTCTTAATTAAAACTAACCAAATATGTGTAATCATTTATGTTGTTATTATAGCCAACAATGTTTTTTCATTTAAACTTTAAAGTATTTTTCTAAGGGACCTGTGTCAAATCCAAGTTGAGCATGGACAAAATTACACATTGCCCTCATACTGGATTGTAGAATGAGCTTCTCGGCTCAACAAAGTTATTTTCCTAGTTTTCATTGAGGCACTTTCTTTTGACATTGTGGATGAAGCTATAGGTGCTCCAACACCTCTCTGCAGAGGAAGTATTAACCACCTGTGAAAACACCTTAACTGCGAATTTAGCCGAAGGTTACCCAGAGCCATACATTTTCCACCAATCAACAAGATCCAATTTATCTCTATCATTGATTGCATGCAAAGAACCAAACATTCTAGTTTGATTGAAGTATTTGCTTAATTCTCCATGCAATCTAGCACACTCTTCCTTGTCAGGGACCAACTTGTCTAATTCTAGCATGTATTCATTTTGTACATATGGATCTGTATGGGTTTTTCTCCTAACCCAACTTCCAGGTGCAGGTTTGGCCAACCGATATGGAGATTAGTATTTTTGCGCTAGGACATTTGCCAAGGCATGGAGTGGAACATTAAGATTATCCCACCTTTTGACCACACATTTTTGAATATGATCATATGAGATGGCATCTTTCGGCTTAAACAATATCTTTGATTTTCTCTAGCATGTTATCTATTTTCTCATACAGCTCCCCAATCACCAATGCATATGTATCTGCAGAATGAATCATGTTATAAATGGACTTGGTGAACTGCAAAACATACTTCACACTTCCCCAAAATTGACCATCAAGAGTGATGTCCTCCATCTCTTGAAAATATTCCCTGTTAGATGCGGTTGTAGCCTTGTTCTTTAATACCCACCATGATTCACTTAATACCATTCTAGCTAATGGCTCTCTTACCTTCAAAAGGCGCTTGAAGGTGAGGTAATAGCTAGAAAATCTATTCTTTGCAATCTTTAATAGGTCCAACCATGAGTGTCTATGGAAAAGGCCATGGGAATTGCTATGATTGGTAATAAATCTTATTGTGTACTTGCCTCTCTTGTACAATGAACCAATCCATTTGTATTGAGGTTACTTTAACTTAATAATGTCATGCATCGAAGGGTTCACTGTGTGAACTAGACACCCAGACCAAAATATGTTGGGGTATCTATCCTCAATGATTACTCCAGCTTCCTTACAATTAGAAGCATTATCAGTAATGACTTGGGTGACATTGTATGGCCCAATACTTTCAATTGTTTGAATTAATGGTTTTGCAATGTTGATGCCGATCTTGAACTTATTTGAGTAGTCATGAGATGAAAGGAAGATTGCACTAGTGGCAAACACACCAAGAACACTTATCAATGGCTTTCCTTTTACATTTTTCCAACCATCAGATACAATGGATACCCCATATTCATTCGAAGCATTTGTGAGTTTACCCAAAGCATTTTTTGTTTTGGCTTTTTCCTGATCAAGTCCCACGATTCTAGCTTTGTCATACCGAGGGCTCTTATATCCTTTAGGGGCATCATTGATGATAACAACCATTTCATGCCCATAAGGTGAGCAAAGAAAATTGAATGGTATGCCACATGCAAAGAGAAACTGGAAATTTTTTGCATCCATGTCATCCCTACAACCTTGATCAAGGAGTTATGATATTGTTCTATGCCTTAAAGGGATGTCTATGCCTGTGCTTGTGAATCCACTACCATGGGTGGATGACGTTGGAGTTCTTTTTCGACCATTCAATGCTCCATGTGTGCTAGTGGTGTCATGTTCACCCTTTGATCTTTTTTATTTGCATTGTGCTTCCTACTCTTCCCTTGTATATTTGACTTTTTGTTGTGTTGGCACATTTGCACAAGTTTTGATTCCTATTTTCTTATTTCCATCACATGGACTTTTCCCACATAGATGCTTTCTGGCACCAGGATATGAACTTGTGTAAGTAGATTTGCAGTGAGGGCATATAAATTTAGTGGTTCCATTCCCTTTTCCTCTTCCAAGCCTTATAACATATTTCCACAAGGGTGTTTGGTCTATTTTGGTTTATTTTCCATCATCATCTTCAGTCCAATTATCCTCCTCCTCTTCCTCTTGGTAGCAAGGTATCCTAATCCACCACTACCCACTTCTTCATCATCTTCATCACTTCTTCTTTTGTTTGCCAACACCATCATCATAGCCAAAAAAGGAACCAACAAGATAAGGCTAAGCCATATACCCATCATGTTTGTTGAAGCTTGAGATTCTTTCTTGCAATAAAATGAGGGAGGAATGGGAAAGAGTAGAAGAGAACATCTAGATTCTAGATTCAATCAACATATAGAAAACACAAATGTTACATGGAAAAAAATAAGAATGGAATTAGACCCTACCTATTTGGCTCTCCAATGGTGGTGGAAGCCTTCAATCTCCCAAGCTCTCACAAATGGCAGCCTTCAATCTCCCTTGCAAGCTCCCACTATCTTATTTTCTCAATCCTCTCAAATCTTCTCCTCAAGACTTAAACCCTCTCAATCTCTCACAAACTCATAAAATGATGTTAAGTGGGAGGGGAGGAGGCCTTTTATTCCCCTTGGCCCTTCCATATTCCTCAAAAAAAAAATTGCCCTTATTGACCGCGAATGGGAAAAAGAGGGCAGGATCAGTTTTTTTTAATGGGAGCAATCAGGGAGCAATTGCTCTTGGATCGCTCCCAGAGCAACCAAGGAGTGGAAATTTTTTTACGGGGGTGTTCTCCCAAATGGGAGCGATTTGGGAGCACACTCCCTGAGTTGCTCCTTGAGCGCTTCCATTTGGAATGCGCCTCAAGAGGGGGTGCCAGGTGGGGGGAGGGATACTCCCCTGCAGCCCGGTCCATAGAGCATAACATAAACCAGTGAATCTGAGCTGGGATCCTCTTCCTGCTATGATTTTTGCAATGGCCTCACCAAAGCTGAAGAACTCTATCAGGGATTATCCATCAAAACTTTCTTTCCTCCAAAACACATATCACCAATGCTTTCAGAGATTTCACCTCACCATCTTTTCTGATAGTTCACCCTGTGCACACTATGACAGGCATGCCTTAAACCGTGTTGGAGATGTGTTTGGACTCTGTCAACGAAGAAGAGAAAATGAGCCTTACCTTTCAGGTTACTAAAATTGGAGAAAATACTTTGTTGAGCCTCATTAAGGGCGGAGTAACTATCAATTGTCAGGAAGGTCAATGTAGTAATTACCGATAAACCTTCAAATATTGGTGTCAGTTGACAGTAGAAATCAACATTATTTTGTTGCTTGCAAGGTGCAATTCAAATTCTGATGTTTCAATATCATTTTTTTGTTGTCTTTTTGTGCTTCTCTCTGGAACTTGTAGAACGGTAGAACCTAGGTCTGAAGTTTGAACTACATAGTGCATAACAAACATGTTTTTTCTCTTTGTCCAGTGGAGGAAGCATTAAATCATCCTTATCTGGGTAATCTACATGATGAGACTGATGAGCCTACCTGTCCAGTTCCATTCAACTTTGACTTTGAGCAGCATGCATTGACAGAGGAACAGATGAGAGAGCTGATATACATGGATGCTCTTGCATTCAATCCAGCTTAGAAGACTGAGTGGTGGTCTGTTTTCTTGTTTCAGACTTCACAACTGGTTGTTTTGTTTGATATTAAGATAAATGTTTGATTTAAATTTTGAGCTGTTATTCTCCAGTTGAGAAGCATGTTACCTTACACAAGGGAAAATCAATATATAAAACATAATTTTGATATTTTAACAGCAATATGCCAGAACCTACTAAACTGGGTGCTAAAGGAGCCAGCCGTTCCAAATAGTAGACAGTTAACTAACACCATTATTTATTCCAGGCTTCTGCTCAAACTTGCCTCTTTTCTAGCTGCTTCAAAGACTTGTCTTGTTTGCAGTTTTTGGATAAACGTTTTCTTTAAATTATGAAAGATGTTATTCCCTTTTAGTTTCTGTACGCATAGTAACCGTACTCCTTGTATTGAGAGATCGTGGATGCTATTTTCTGTGGCTTTGGTGAACGTTGCTACTTATTCTTCATTATTAAATACTACTGCAATACCAGTTATATTGTGTTAATAGATCTTCCAATTCCTTGGGCATGAAATTATAAGCTATTGTTTCCCACCGCATTTCATGTTGGGATTGAAGGCACAAAGAATGTAGTATGTATCAGTAGAGCACATTATCTAATCTTGCACTACATTGGTGGACTGGATAGTTGAAAAATATTATTTTTTTTCAAATTGCCTATTCATACATTGCTTGATGGAGTCGTTGAAAGAAATTCCTCTTATTAAACTGTAATTAACACTGTGCATTGATTTCCTAAGTAATTAAAAAACGGGACGGTGAGCTCTCTATCCGATTGATCTAAACAAATCCAAATTCATCAAAGGCTTCCCTAGTTATGGTGATGCTTTCAGAAGCCTTTCTAAAAGAAAATAAAACAGCAACAGATATCTCGCCTAATGACCTTAAAATTTTCATGCCTGTAAAATCTAAGGAAAAGAACATTGTCCTTACTGCTCAAATCCTTAGGTGGAAATCTCTCAATCACAAACACAAGAGCCTAAATGAAATTATTAGGCAAGCCACCTATTGTTACCTCAGTGGCCTTGACCTTCACTTTGGACTAATGAGGGGTTCCTAGCTTTGGGTATCCCTAAAGGTTCAATTTAGTCAATTTGTTATTAGTGTGGTAATAAGATATTAACATAGATTAATGAGCCATCCAAACCAATCAATTTGGAAATAAATGAGATTGATTGTAATGAAGCATGCAAATTTGTCTTCAGATTTTCAAGAGTGAATGCTTAAGGTGTCACTTGCTTAGAGAGATATTTCAACTTTACAACACCCCACAAAAATGCATTTACATCAAGGAGAATAGGAGAATAAATATTCCCAGTTAGCAATTAAACCATCCAAGATTATTCCATGAAACATATAAGTGTGAAGTCCTTAATGTGTGTTTTAGTGTATGTAAGTTAAAACACAAACTACCCTTGTGAAATGAGTGCTAAAATATTACTCCAAAATAAAGAAAATATAAATAAATTAAGAGATAAATTACTGAATGGTTAGCATATTGAAGACACATTTTTTTTTCATTAACCATGTAAGAAAGATGACAATATGACAATGCTTTTAACGAGTTGGTTGAATCTCTTGTTTAAAGTGTTGAAATGGAAAAAAAATGCAAGACCATTGCTTTAGAAAATAGAATGCATCCACCCAATAGTGCAAAACTAATTAGTTATGTGATGTTGCAAGTGAGTTGTATTCTTTAGTATTAAGAATGATTATCTAAAAATACTCCAAAATCACCAATAAAGAACCATTATCACAATATTAACATCATTTATGCATGATTAAAGATGTGTAGTATTTACTTTAATGAATATTTACTTGTGAATTAAGTGCCAAGTTGTACCATGACCATTACCTCAAATCATCATAGAATTAATTTCGAGCAAGTAAATAAGACATTCATTATGAGACCAAGCTAGAGATGTATAAATTAGAGCCATGACATGTTGAAAAATGGCAGCAAGAAAATCTTGATTTAATTTTCCCTTGAATTAAATTAGGAGAAAATCGAAATTCCACATCACAAGACAACTTGAATGAGTTAACTAAGTTGTTATCACTCAATTAGCTTAGTTAATTTGAGTTGAGGGCTTAACTTGATTTGTGTGCAATGATTCCTAAATTCTAGGAGCCTAGGTTGAGTTTAATTTCAGTTATAACAATTTAATTTAGTTAAATTGAGTTAAGGTCAGTTAAACTAGTTCCAATTGTTGGAGGAAGTGGAACTAGTAAGAGGTTTAGCAGTGAGGTGCAACTTCACTGTTTAACTAGTTAACTGATCAATCAACTAATAATTAGCTCGTGCATGCATGAAATTCAAGTTACCCAGTTGAGATTGGAGTTCAAGGTCAGTATACTATTAGTTGTATAATTATCCAAGTTGTACATGTGGTGCATGCAATCAAAGAAGGGCTTATAGGGATTGCACAATTATGGATGAGGAATTTCCCTAAATAATAGGGGCTAATTCCCAAGGAAATAAAGCAATGAACTAGGAGCTTGGCATGCAAGAAAATTGGCTAAGTATTGGCCAGATTCAGTCTGTGAGATAATGAGATAGATTATACTTGTGTAGAGGTTGCTTAGGCTTGAGCAAGCATTTTATTTCTTCTCTATTTTCTGACTAATGCAATACATATAGGAAGGGGTTGGTGGGAATCACGATTTACGTTAAACCAAAACCCGCAGGTGTTAGTTAATGATTGCATCACCAAAGATCAGTGTGAAAATTTGATGACCCGAATTCCTACTACAACAAACTGATATTACTTCTCCTACTTGTTAAATTCTACAAGTTATTGACTGTGTTATACAAGTAAATATTAAAGCAAATACAATTGCAGTCGTCACTAAATAAATAAAATCTGGAAGACAAGTATTGAGAAAGAAGAAATAAACACACATATGACACTGTTATTTTTGGACTAATGTCCTCAGGAAAACCCAGTGCGGGAAAACCAGTGCAGCAGTTGAGGGTTTGTATTATTATGCAGTAATTTCTGAATATAATCTGGATGCCCAAATCTGACCATCCAACAAAGAATCTGACTAGCAGAAAAATAGTGAGGATTACCTCATACTAACACTAGAGATCTGACATTGACCCAACCCTGAACTAACAAGCCCCACGATGCCTCTACGCAGAACTACATCATAACTGATGGGGACAACATCACTCCCTTCGGTTGATCTTTATGTTGGCTGGATACTCGATCCTCTGCCCCTCCGGTCTCACACCCCGACTCCCAACACCGGATTTGATCTGACCCTAAACAAAATAATGTATCTCCTCAGAGGCTCTGCGTTGCCTTTGCATGGCTCTGCGTTGCCCAACGTAGCCCTTACGCTGCCTCTTTTGGTTCTCTCTCTGCCTTCTCTGTGATGTATTCCCAGCTCAGGAAAAATCTCTCCACCAGAAATTATCTCTTCCCTTCACTGCAAGAATCACTTCGATGATCTCTCTGGCTGCTCTGCACTGCTCACTCAAGAAATTGATCTCTAGATCTTCTCCCGATGTATTTTCCAAAAGACCATCGAAGTCCTTATAATATTCTCGTTGAGAAATCAATGGTCCGGATTAAAACATAATCAAGGGCTAAGATTAGCTTGACTTGATCATCATTTTTGTTTAGAAGATTCATACCCAGTTCTATTAATACACTTGAATTATTTTAATTCCCTAAGTTTAGACTTAGGCTTCCATTAACAATAATTATTTATTTTAATAAACCTTATCTGGGTGGAATTTCCCAAAACGATTTCTGGGTATTCTGGAATACATGTGTCCAAGCCTCCCTGCAAAATTCGAGACTTAGAGCACATTCGATGCTACCAGAAATCAACAATAAGGATGCACGAGAGGTGGTTAGTCCATGTCACGAAATACATGGGGAGCACTGGTTTATCCAATGTCCACAATCTCCCCCCCAACGTGAGCCGGGTGTGTGTCAAACTCGTGATCTACGCTTTGATACCACTCATTGGGAATCACGATTGTCGTTAGACTAAAACCCGCAGGTGTTAGTCAACATCGAATTGCTAGAGATAAGGATCCACGAGAGGTGGTTAGTCCATGTCACGAAACACACGGGGAGTGTTGGTTTATCCAATGTCCAACATGGGTTTTGAGCAGTTTCTCCTCGTGTATGTGTGTTAAATTCTTATGCATGCTTTTGATATTGCTTCTCAATCGTGAATTGATATTCGCATGAGTAGAAGTAGATTTGAGTCTTATGTTTTAGAACATTAGATAAGCAGTATTGAATCTACAATTAATTTCTACATGGTATCAAAGCTAGCTTCACAATAGAGAAGAGAATTGAAGTTTTCTTTGCATGATGTTCGAAATTCAAAATCAGTGTTGCAGGCATTCTTTGGGATTGAGAAGATGACTTCCACTGGACTCAGGCTCGAGTATGCTTTATAAGGAACAAAAAATTTTGTGGCATGGAAGACCCGTATGGAGGCAGTATTAGATGACAATGGGCTACTATATTACATCAAGACAGATGTAGTAAAACCCCCAGTAGTTGATGCCCAGGATCTCGCTCAGTGGAGGAAGGATTTGGCTAAAGCGAGGAGGATCATGTTGGAGGGACTTCGAGATCATATTGTCTCGAATCTCCATGGGAAAGAAACTCAATTCGAGATGTGGAAGACACTGACAGATTTGTTTGAGAACAATAGTGACCACAGGACGCTGGCACTCAAGGACGAGCTTCAGAGCATTAAAATGAAAAAAGCTGAATTAATTCTGCAGTTCTTGAGCAAATTCACACAGTGTCGTAATGAATTTGGTGGGGTCAGTGTTACTGTTCCAGAAGAAGATTTGGTAGCTCTAGCTCTATTGGGTCTTCCCAAGTGTTGGCACAATTATCAAGATTTCGTGAATGGTAAAGACAAACTACCAAGTTGGGAGCAGTTATGGTCTGATCTCGTACAAGAAGAGATTAGGCGAAGCAACAAAGATGAGACTTCATCCAATGTTGAGGATGAGGATAACTGTGCCTTGGATGGAAAGGCAAATAAAGGGAAAGGGAAGAAATCTCATTCCAAGGTAGAATCTCGTCAGGCAGGCAAGAAGAAAGACTTGTCGAAAATCAAGTGCTTTCACTGTCATGAGTTGAGACACTATGCCATGAAGTTTCCACACAAGAAGGTTGGCAAGAATCCCTCAGGAGGAACCATAGGTGAAGCTCTAGCTTCACAATTAGAGTTGGATTTCACACTCATTGCATGCATGGTGATATTGGTGATGGGTAGTGTGTGGTATCTGGGTAGTGGAGCCTCATTCCATATGACGGGAAACAAAGAATTTTTTAGTGACTTGGAGAAGAAGGACTTCCATATGCACATCGAGATGGAAGGTATAGCACGATTAGTATCGGTATAGTTAATTTTTAGAGGGAGTCTAACTCCCCTCTCAAATTAAAATATGTCATGTATGTTCCGGGTCTGAAGAAGAATTTAGTTTCAGTTACTATGTTGGAAGATCATGGCTACAATGTGATATTTAGCAAAGGAAAGGCTTTCCTTAGAAACATCACCACGAGACAAGTGAAGCGGATCGAGGTTCGGGTGAAGAACCTCTACAAATTGGATGTAGAAGACTATGCAGTTTTGAGTACGAAAGCAGAGAAGGTGCAGATCCGAGACATCAGTGAATTATGGCATATGTGACGTCCATTTTCACCATGGAGCTTTGAAGATCATGCAACATATTTCTATAGAACTTCCCAAAGGTGCACTAGAGCAGCGAGATACATGCAAAGGGTGTACATTGGGTAAGTACACAAAATCCACCTTTCATGATAAGGACAGTAGAGTGCAAGCAGTCCTCGATAGAGTTCACTAGGATGTGTGTGGACCTTTTTCGACAGCCTCCATGACCAAGAACATGTTTTATGTAGTATTTGTAGATGATTCATCACGTAAGTGTTGGATTTTCTTCATGAAGAAAGACCAGACATTCTCCAAATTTTGTGAATTTAAAGCACTTGTTGAGAAAGAAACTGAAGGCTCTCAGGAACGATAACGGTGGATAATATGTGATGAATGAGTTTAAGAACTTTTGTGCAAAGGAAGGCATTTGATAGGAGTTAATAACACCCCATAACCCACAACGGAATGGGGTGGCTAAGAGGAAGAACAAAAGTATTGTGGGAGCTTCATGAGCAATGTTGCATGATCAGGGCCTACTATTGAACTTGTGGGTCGAAGCATGCAACACAATGGTATATGTGTAGAACAGGAGTCCTCATTGGATTCTTGGGATGAGTACACCAGAAGAAGCTTTTTTTCAAGGAAGAAACTAGATCTGTCACACCTTGGGATCTTTGGTTCATCAATTTATTGTCATGTTTCCAAGGATGCAAGGAAAAATCTAGAGCCGACAGCGGAGTTGGGCATATTTGTGGGGTACACTGATACACCTCACAGCTATTGGTTGTACCTGTTATCTCATAGGATGAAAGTTCTTAGAGATGTGAAGTTCGATGAAGAGAAGACCATGATATGTTCCTTGAGAGAGAGCTTCAGTTGCATGCATATGAGGACCTTTTGGATCCAAAGAAAAAAACCTCAGGATGTTGTTGAGCAACCATAAGCAAAGGACCAGAGAGTGGAGGCACCCACTCATGCAAATTAGACATCCAAAGAAGGAAGGAAGCACGCCAGGGAAGTTGACAGATTATTGCATGATGCTAGAGAGAATGTGGGAGCACCCACATCACAATGCGGGCAGAGGAGATCACCAGATCGATACATTGGGTACATGGCTTTGATGATGAGCTAGTTGAGACAGAACCATCCTCATTTGAGGAATCAATGCAGAAGCCAGTATGGATTGATGCCATGGTAGAGGAATATGATTCCATATTCAGAAACAGTGTTTGGGAAGTGGTCCCAAGACCATAGAACAAGTCAGTGGTAGGTTTGAGATGGATTACAAGGTGAAGAAACTAGCAGACGGAAGCATCGAGGAACACAAGGATAGATTTGTGGGCAAGGGGTTCTCTCGGGTGGAGGGAATTGATTACGAGGAGACCTTTTCTATAGTAGTAAGGTACTCTTCTATTAGATCAATTCTAGCACTTGCAGCACAAATGGGATGGAAGATCCATGATATGGACATGAGGACAACATTCCTCAATGGAGTGATTGAGGAGGAGGTGTACATTGAACAACCAGAAGGATTTGAGACCTTCAACAGAGAATCACATGTGTGAAGACTCAAGTGAGTGTTGTACTATGGATTGAAACAAACACCCTATGCTTGGTACACCAAGATCGACAACTATTTCACTAGGTGGGGCTTCACCAAAAATGAAGCAAATGCAAACCTTTACCATATCATTGTTGAAGGTAAATTGTTTATTATAGTATTATATTTCGATGATTTGATTTTGACCAATGATGAGAAGTTGATCAAATATTGCAAAGAGGATCTTGTCATAGAATTCAAGATGAATGATATGGGGCTCATGCATTATCTCCTCGTTTGGAAGTATGGAAAGTAGACAGGGAATTGTTTGTCTCTCAAGGAAAGTATGCCAACAAGATATTGAATAAATTCTTCATGGAGAGTAGAAAACCCATGGAAACTCCTCTAGTAGGCAGTTGGAGGAAGGAGAGTGCCACTTCAGGTGAGGAAGTGGAGAACACTATTTATAGGCAACTTGTGGGTTCACTCATTTATTTGGTGAACACGTGACTAGACATGTGTTATGTACTTAACCATCTTAGTCAAGCAATGGTTAAACCTACCAAACTGTATTGGAAGGCATTATTGACGGTGCTAGACTCGTCAACATTCAGTGGATCTCCCCGATATGAAGTCCCAACTAGAACTCGCATCGTTTGGAGTAGGAGTCCCAACAGTGGGGTGTTAATGATCTGCCTTGATTTTCAAAATGCATAGAGTGGTGCACAATGTCATTGGTGAGAAGAAGTGTGTGACTCTATGGAGAGTCAAGTGCAACATATGACAGTTCCAACACACTAAGGGAAAATAAGGTGCACCCCTTGGAAGTTTGTAATAGTGCATAGCTTAAAAGGAAAACACGAGCGAAAAGACATCACACGAACTAACAAGCGGAATAGTCCACAAGTTAAGGTGACGAATTAATACATCAATATGCATACAACAAGATACATACAAATGCAAATGAAATAGTTCATAAGCATATGCATATGTTAAATGAAAAACATCGCAAATACAACAAGATTAGTCCTACTATATTCACAATATATGCATCAAAGTGTGCCAGCTTTGAGTTTTATTAAAAGTGATGGTTCCAATCATACATACAATACTTGACAAGCCACTAGCCCCAATAGTGGAATGTGAAGTCTACAACACCTACTCCTCCAAAGAAGTATACTCCCTCTACGCTACGGAGAAGCTAAGGATCACACAAAACTCCCAAGCTCTCTCTAAGCCTAACCCTAGCCAAAAGCTTGGCTCCCAAAAAATCCCTTACAAGAGTTATGATGATATATTTATAACAAAGGGGGGTGACTCTTGGCATGCCCCCTTTTTGACCCTTGGATTCCCCTCATAACTCTTCAACTTATTACATATGACTCTTCATATTCCAATAAGGACACTTGGAATTTCAATTTTACAATAATTACAAATAATATTACATTTTCCACTTGTACCCATATAAGACAAAATATGGTAGATACAACTTGACAACCTAACATGACAAAAAACTATGATGCTAGAGTTGGGTTACATTCTTAAGCTTGTACATTCTTAAGGATCTTGAAAAACTCTCTGCTCTTCCATTGCAAGTCATCTAAGCAGACAATTGCCTTATGTACAACGACAAATTCCTCATAAAGGTCCCACATAGTGTCTCCAAGTGTGGATACTTCAACAAGTATCACTGCTCTCATTTCCTCCAGGTAGACCTATGTGAAAGGTGCATTATGCTCTATTGCACGAAGCTACTCATTCTCTTCTCGGACTTCCTGTATATTTTGCACCAATTGTCTATTCTCGACTGTCAAACACTGAGTGTTAGATCTTGCTGCACCTGCAAAGGACAAGTTGGCATTGAAATGTAATTTGGATTCTTGTTGGTGTCTTCCAATATCACCCTTTCTCTCATGAATGTAGGTGATGCATGATCATCCGAAAGTGCTTTCTTCGCGCTTGTACAATCTTCTTCTAGAGTTCATCAAATGAAAAATTGTACACATCCATCACCAGATCATCATCAAGGGGAACTATCTCCCCTTCCTCACTTGGGGCAGGCTTTGTGGCTAGAGGTGGTGGATACTGAATAGTGACTTGTGGTGTGCTAGGCATCAGGTCCACATCTTCATCTTGCTTCTCTGGTCCCAACTCCATGTCCACAACTTCAATCAACTGCTCAATTTCCTGAGCAAGCTCCCGATCATGCATCTGTTCGCTCACTCCTTCTGTTGTTGGTTGATCTTGTTCCTTCTCTTCAAACTATATTGGTGTCATATCTTCTGTTGTAGACACCTTGCCTTCCTTCTTCCTGATTCTACTTCTCCTCTTGTTTTCTTCTTCTTATCTCTCATTCTTCCCATAACTCTTGCTCTACTTTCTACACCCTTAGTTTTGCTTCCTCCAAGCTTTTCTTTTCTCTCTTTCTCCTCTCTCTTCTTTGCTTCTTCTGCCTCCTATTTTCTTCTATTGCCAAAGATGATTTTTGAATGGTAGGATTTGCTTGCATCTTCCAAGTTTGTTCCTCCTCTGCACTGTCATCAACCTTCCTCTTTCCCTTATCATGTATCTGGTTGTTGTCTTTTTCTGATGTTTCTTTTGTAACTACGGTCATCTAAGGGACAACTTGAGAAGTCCCAGCTATGTTGATCGACTTACGAGGTCTAGAGAAGTTATAACAATTCTTCCATGGTTCCTCCTCTGGCCATTGATATGCCCCATTGACCCAGTTGTAGTAGATTCATGCATAGTGCTCCTTGCAAATTCCGATCGGATCATACAGATTGAAATATTTTGTACCGAATTCAAACTTCACTATGGATTTCGATTCAGTATCTGCAGCTTTGAGATTATTAATCTCGTATAATTCGATCTGCAAAGGAAGAGTGGGCCATGGTGGCTTCTTCGTCCTGTGCAGTGTTGCTAACAACCTTGTGGTGATATGGTAAGATACTTCTTGCATGACAAGTTTTTCAGTGGCACATATTGGAAAAATATGTGGCGCCTCTTGCCCGCCGAGCACTCTGATTAATGTGCCATCCAGTAAGACGAACCAATTTGCAATCTCTGATATCGCCTCCATCGCTCTTCGTGACATGCAAGGTGGGTCCTCCTGAAAGACAAGTCTGTAAAGCAGGATAATGAAGTGATCAGTTAGTTGCTCCATAACTCCTCTATGGCTACAATCTGAAAACAACTTGCAGTGGATATGCACGACAATTTCTCTTAGTGTCCATATCCATTTCATGGCAGGAAATTGATTTTGTGCAAAGATCACATCCAATACATATGCAGGCATATAGAATATAGCTTGCTCTCCCTTGAGAGGATCTCGAGCTTTTTCAACATGGGCTCTTAGCTGACGAGCCAAAAGGTTTGACCAGTTGAACGACTTCCCCTCATTCACCACCTGGTTCAATAAGATATCCCACCCTTCAGGAAAGGTCTTTATACTCATTTGTCCATACATTCTACATGCTAGGATGACCAATCACTGGTAGGCCTTCCTAAGTGACCTTGTCTTGTACATGTGGGTGGGTGTATGTCTAAACTTTTATGGATCCTTCACCCAACTCTTGATGATATCCTTCGTGTTTGCATAACTGTGGGTGGCATAAAATAATGAATCCATGATCTTTACAGGCTCAAGAAGATGATACATTCGCTGAAAATCTGATGACATAAATGTAGCAAGATTTTTTTTCATTGGTGTTGCTCAATGTCACAGTTTTCTCATCAGTGTTTGAGACAAACCGACTAATCACATCCGCACACGGGAAGCTAGATACCTGCATGCAACCCTGTATATTCCTTACTGCTTGATCCTGAGATAAACATGTCGGTCCTCTAAGTCTACCTCGAAGTCCATTGCAAATGCATTTTTAATCTGCTGCCATGTTAGTTTGGATCCCTTTTCTATAAGCAATCGAGTGTCTGCATATACTGGAATTTAACCAGAACTTGCTCAACTCTTTCCCCAATACTGCTTTTAGTAGTTTTTTTTAGTCAACTCTCTTGGGCGCCATTGTAACAATGACTACTAGAGAGGTGCTCAACAACTACTGTACCTGTGGGACATAAAATACGCTCGTGGCAAGCAAACATCAATTTTAAGAAAAATCACTTTCAAGGCATGTTCAAGCAACAAACTAGGCATCTGACGAGAAGGATTGCACAATTTTCACTGGGAAGAGGGTTTGATTTCCTGAGGGAACTGTGTACTGTGCAGTACTAGCAATCAGGGTCGAAGCTTGAGGATTGAGACTACGCAATGCACAATTCAGCTTGGGAAGTGAGCCATGAGAGACTGCACATTGCGCAATATTAGTGGCCAGGGATGCAGACTAAGCCCTGGAATTGCACAATGCATGGTTGGTCTAGCATGTACTACACTGTGCGTAGTTCTAGAGGAAAAGTTCTCAGCTTGAGCCTTCAAATTGCGCGGTGCCCAACTGGGAAAAGTGAAATCCGGTCAAGGAAATGGCAGATCTGCTTAAGGGAAGTGTGGAAAATGAGAAGATTCGAGAGATATTTATGGATTGAGTGAAAATATGGCTAATTGTAAATGAAACAAGACAAATCAAGTGCATAAACTAAGTAAATGGGCAGAAAACCAAATTGGTGAGGAGTATCACCGCAACAGTGATCATCAGTGCAAAAATGAAGAAACCGATGCGACACTTGTGAAAGGAAAATGATAAATTGAAACAACGTTTCTACAAGCTAAAGCAAGTTAAAAAGCCAACCTGCATGTTGTTATCACTAAACTGGAACCAATTGGGTTGTTCAACTATCAATCTAGTGCAACTATTTCAAACCACTTTGAATTGGAAGTTTGCCCTTCCAATCAGAGAGAGCTCTCTCAAGAAAAAGGTAATTTATTCAAGAGCGTATGAAGGCTACCATCAAGCATGGAGTTAGCTAATAGACTTCAATTACAAACAAATGTAATTCATGGAAGTTGAGGCAATTGAGCTTATACAATAACTTTTTTCAGCAAAAACATAGTACATGAAGGAAGTTGGAGCATAAAACTATGAATTCCAAGTAATCATGATACTGTGAAGCTGATAAAGATATATAAAATAGAAAGATAAACATATAAGCTCCAAAATAATCTCAGGTCTGAAAGACAACTGCTGCAACTGTGTATTAGCTTGATAGACATAAATTACATAATAGCCTTCTCATGACCTTCCAACCCTTTCAAAATATAAAACTCCCTCATTTATATAGTGAGGTATCATACAAATGGTTTTCCACCTTTCTAGCTTCGAATTCCTACCTAAGAGACCTATTTCAAATAGGATTACATCACTTGGAGACTTCCTAGGGATATTTTCTGTTTGGCAGAGTTAGAACACAAAAAGGATTGTTCTTTCATTAAATAGCTCAACAAATTCCTTTAATAACCCTTATCAAATGCAACCAACTAATTTTTTGAGTGTGTTGGACCACTGATGTGTCATCATGCCAAGTGGATGCTGAGCTGGACCTCTTCCAAGTCGAATTTTAAATTTTTTACACAAATCTGGCTAGTGAAAATTATAAAAAATAAGCCTCAAATATGAGTGAATAATTTCCAAACCCTGATGTCTTTGCAAAAACTAAGAGAGGTTTTTGAAGATGGGCTTGTGCTGAAGAAAAACCTCCTTCAGATTTCCAAAATTATTTTTCATTTGGTCAAAAATTGTACTTGAAGTTGAATGCTAAAACAATCATGTAAAAAATTTTGTAGTGCCCATTTCGTAGAAAACTCCAAAATCTACCTTTTGCATAACCTTTGACCTTTCTGACTATTGGAGGGTCTTTCTTGGGACTAACGAGGTAAACACATGCTCTAATCCACCTCTGTTCTGAAATTTTTACATAATTTTTTCCTCAAAGAAACCTACAGCGAGTTCGTAGCGAAAACTCAGCCTTTAGCCTAGAGCTCTCTACGAACTTGCCTAGTTTCACAAAATTTTGCTCCTCCTTCCTTTTTATCCTCAAAAACATTTCTAAAGCCTGTATATGCCTAGTTATGATAGCATAAGACAAAATGTGTGGCCTACCACGTTTCATGGTATAATATCAACATCTTGCATAATCATTTTAAGACCTTTTTCTTCAATTCAACTTGTACCATCTCTATCGAACCAAACTTACATGTTGAGGTTTTGGCCAACTGATACACTTGAGTTAAGACCTTGTAAACCTGAGTTGAGATGGTGAGATGTCCAATTGATGAGTTGGCATGCTTTGTTGACTTGATGAGTTGTTATCCACATGGAGTTTGACTATTGAGTTGCCCCCTCAAATAAATGGCCCAATGATATTCCTGATCTTATTTGATGACTCATTTGCCTCCTTTAATGCGTTGAATTCCCCAAAAAGATCAAAAATTCATAATGCTGAAAAAAAAGGATTAGGAAGTTTCGTAGCGAATTCTGACCAGTTTACACTGGTTTCGTTGTGGATTTTGGTAAGTGTGTCAAATTCAATCTAATGACCATATTTTCTCATGCATGAGATATTTTTGGATTTTTCTTTGGCATTGACCCCTATCACATGAATGATGACCTTCAAGACCCCTCACATATGTGAATTTTTTTTTTTAATTACAAATTTAAAAGATCCTATTCAGCCCTAACTTAACCTAATTGACTCATGACTCAAAACAAACCTAATGGTTATCTTGGATAACACATGCAAAGAAATAAACAAAGCAACAGTTACACAAGACAAACGGTAAAATGTGACAGAAAAAATACAAAAAAAAAGATAAATGAAAAACTCACCCGGAAAAGTGACGAAGATCACACTGAAGGTTCCTTGATCTCCTCGGGAATGCTAGAGCTCCAAGATCAAGTGTGAAAATGAGCTCTACAGTCGTCGATTAAATATATTTGAGCAAATTAGGGTTTATGACATGCATGCCCAAAATCAAGGAAAAAGTGAAACACGGTGAAAGTTTCCAAACATAGCAAGTGTGCCTCCTTTGGGTTACTAAAACATATCCCTAGATTTTAGGGATGCTTTCTATTTTTTCAGGAAAAGGATGCCATGCATATCACTGGGAAAGATTGCGCAATTTTGGGAACTAGGCAACTTTCTTGCTTAGTGCACTATGCAGTTTCTGAGCTCAGTGAGGGATTGCACAGTTTTTTTGGCTTAGTTTTGGGTTGCCTATAATGACTGCACAGTTTTTGGGCTCAAGGCTGACTGCTAGTCATCAAGGCTACATGCCCTTATGGATTGTGCAGTTTCTTGAGGCAAGCCCAGAACTATTGTGCAAGACTTAAACAATAGTTTAGCTTATGACTTAGAAAAATTAACTAAGTGAAAAGCAAGTGAACATAAGCATAGATAAAGGGTAAATATCAATCAAAGCATGAATACTTGATAGCAATGCAAGATAAGCTCCTGGGAAAAGAAGGCTAGGCTCCAAAATATAAGCAAAGGAAAAATTTTAGAGGGTGGTTGTAGCTACCACAACACTGGCGACACACTGATAGAACTCCATCTCCCTGAATGAATCTTGTCTCATGAAAAACCGGTCTCACCCTTCTAGAAGTATTGTTCAATTCATTGATCGCCACAACTTCCTCATTTAGTCTGAGTTAAAGACATGGTCCCATCCATCCTCTTTATCGGTGACAAACAAACCAAGCCAAGTCAAATTGAGTTGTTTTGACTAGGGATGAGGAGTATATAAGTGCACAAGTAAAATAAATTTTCAGTGTCTTATTTTCATCTCTGATGTTTCTTCGCTGCCAACAGGCCTGCAAAGTACCCTGACAGAGTCACTTCAGGAACATAAACATTTCTCCACTGTCAGCGAGCTTGGACAATACCTCGATGGAATTTCTTGCTTTACCTCTCTCCGCAAGAAGCCTTTCTCTTGTTTCTCCATTCATTTTATTTTTTCATTGTTTTCATTTTTGTGTTCAAATAAATGTACACATGCACTTATTTATTTCATGGGGCGGAAGAGGGATCCCGACTTATTGAGAGAAAAAGAGTTTGTCCCTTCAGAGAAGGATATTTATGTACACCTCTGACATACTTGTTAAACTTTTCCTCCCCTCTTTACTCTACTCGACTAGGTTGACAAGGATTAACCGATAAAATAAACTGATTAGAGTAGGCGGTATCAGTTAAAATCCAAACATCGTGATTTCACTGTGATTTTCTCCGACAAGGAATGTATTGTCCATCAAAGTATCATCAACTTAAAAGAATGCAAGATTCACTCAAAGAGAGGGAATAAAAAACAAACCAAATGTTGATAGTAGAACAACGTCCTCTTGGATTTCACCATGCTTGCTTCAAAAGCCAAACAAGATTTCATGCAAAAACTAACCTATAGCTAAAAAAAAGAAAAGGAAATAAGTAGAATGCAAACAAATGAACGTAAAGCAACTCAAAGAAAATAACAAGGAAAATAAAAATACTACTCCTACTCCTAAACTAAGCAGAGTATAGGCCAATTCACCTGAAGTGATACTTCCAATGCAACCATCGACGCTTTGGTTGGCCTATCTAAGCAAGGGAATGAAATTCAAGAAATATATACATGCATAACAACAAACAAGAAAGATAAGACAATGCAAGCCAAAAAGTTCAAATATTGAATGAACACGTAGAAATTAAAGGCGAAAAGCGTACGAAAAAAATATGCGGTTATGTCATGGTGTCATGACACATCACAAGTTGAAGACTCTCAAACACAAACTTTCGAACAACGAAGGTGAGAAAACATAAAGAAAGAAGAAAATTTTCGTTTTTCCACACTGCTCGCTACATATGACTCCTCTAATGATTGAGCGATAGGATTGTGTAACACGGGCGGAGGATGCAAAAATTGTAAAACTGATTGATCTTCAATATGTGTAATGGAGTGATAAGGATCCTCAATAGATTCAACACTCTTTTGATCGGAGGTGGAACTAACCTCAAGGATACAAGAACCTGAGATAAACATATGCTTGGGCTAAAGTGCCTCGACAACTTGAGGAAGTTCCAACTCATCGAAAGGTAGATTATCAAAGATTGGTGGCTTTGAAAAACAACAACGGGAAAATCAGAATCGTGACCAACTAAATCAATGAAAAAGTCACGACAACCACAATCAGAAAGTTCAAGATCGTGAACAGAGGTATCCTCATGATCTGATGAATCGTACAAAGGGGAAGATGAAGAACGGAAATGTTTACCCTCTGCATTTTAAAAAAGAAAAGTGGAGAGATTGGGAGTATCATGAGTAGAAGATTCCTTGTTATAGAACCGTTCATGTGCCTTTGTGAATAATTAGTCTTAGGGCTAACCTACACTAAGTTCTACTAAGAAACATATATTTTAAGGAGGGAACCATTAAAAAGTGACTTGAAAAGGTGTCCTTATAGTGTTTTAAATTGAGCATCTCCATATGGTCAATTGTCTTCTATAACGAAGGGTCCTAGCCATTCTATTTAAATTTTCTTTGGTTTTTCCTTGATTTCACTATCGTACAATAAGACTAAGTTACTGACTTGAAAATTATTAGGTTGCAGGTTCCTATGGTGCCATGCTTTTTGATGTTCTTTACTGATTTTCTAATGATAGAGAGCATAGGGTTGATATTCCTCTAGTTGATGTAATTGTCTATGTTGTTTTGTTTGTAGTTTTGTATTATATTTTAATATAGTTGATACACTTTGTGTGTTTTCCGAGCAATGAAATGGTATGACTACTTCATGTATGTAAAAAATTTTAAACGGCATTGAGCTCGTCAAAATATTGAATGTGGGGTGATATGTTGATAGAATTATTGGAACCATGTCATCCCAATCATCTTTATCTATATTGCATATATTTGTTAATCATTTATGTAGTGTTTTGTTGAATGATTCAAAAACACCATTTGCTTGTGGGTGATATCCGGTAGGCTTTCGGTGTTCAATCATAAATTTCATTGTTAATACTTGAATTGTACCTTTAACAAAATGTGTCCCTCTTTCACTGATAAGAATCACAGGGTAGCCAACTCATGTTATTATATTTTCGTATATGAACTTCGTTGTGACTTCTTTGGTACATGACTCTACTAGTTCCGCTTCTGCCCATTTCGTTAAGTATTCGATTGTTGTTATGATATACTTTGCTCTTATTTGTTTGGCTCTTTTAGTGTTGGGTGTGTGTTAGGTGGGCGAGCCTAACTATGGTTTTGTGCATGCGTTTAGCACATGGTTTTTGGCATGATGATTTTCTATTCATGGTATTTTGCAGATCCGGTTAAGGGAACTGTGGTTATGTTCTAATCCAGGGTTAATGGATTGGGTTTTATGAATGCTTCGACATATATATATATATTGAAAGGAAAATAATGAAAAATCAAGCTGGTATTCCCAGTTTTTGAATCCAAGGGAAAAAAATTGTGTATATCTATTTTATGTTATATGCTCTCGATGTTATTTATTTTCTGTTTTGAGATTTTGTTTGCAGATAATTTATGTACAAGGCTAAAACCTACATTTAGGAAATGGGCTGATGAATTCGATCACTCAAATCTCAAAAGGTAGTGATGGAGAAACTGAATGTAGTGGAATTTGATGCTTTGTTAGTGGTCGTCCAAGTCTTGGCATATGTCACTTTTTTGTACGCATTGTTGACAATCTCGAAAGAGTGTTTGCACCATAACCCTGCTTGCAATATTTTTCGTGCAGTCGTCTCACCTTGAAAATGACCTCTGGTTCCCCATCTATGTGCTTCATTAATTATTTCTTCTCTTTCATTTCTAAGACATGTCTCCTAAGCACCTCATCCATACCAAGCTTATATAATTGTCCATTTAGCAATGTGAATGTTGTTGCTTTGATTGCAAGTGTCTTATTCTTATTTTTAGATAACCCTTTAGGTGCCTTACCAATATGCAAGAATTATGCAATTTCAACAAGTTCCAATGAGACTGCTTCAACTCTAGATAAATGTATCTCTAGAAGATCATCATTAATATCAGTCAGCTCCTCTTCATATTCTAGTTAGGATAAGTGGTCGAGATCAACATTATTTTTACCTTTTCAAACAATGACTTCGAATTCAAACTCTTGAAATAATAATAGCCATCAACAAATTCACCCTTGATGAACTAGTTTGATTATGATATATTTTAATGCTTGATGATCCATGTATAATATGAAAGGGTTCGCAAGAATATAGTATCGAAATTTTTGTAAGGAAAAAATAATTTCTAAGGCTTCTCGCTCAGTCTTCAAGTAGTTTCTTTTGGCTTTATTGAGTTTCCGATTGGCATAAGCATTTGGATGACATATTGATTCATCATCAGGTTGTGCTAGAATTGCTCCGACTGCTACATTCGATGCATCAACATGTACATGGAATTGTTTCGACTAGTCGGGAAACTTAAGGATTGGTGCTTTGACTAATTTCTTTTTTAATAGTTGAAATGACTCATCGCACTCATTAGACAAAATAAATGGAACATATTTCTATAAAAGCTTGTCTATCAATAATGTAATGTCAGAGTAATGCCTAATGAATCGCCTGTAATATTATGTGTGTCCCAAAATATTTTGATTTTTTTTTATTGACGGGGCGCTTTAAATCTAAGTTTACTTCAATATTTGTCATATCTACTTTAGTTCCATCCTTCAAGACCACATGCCCCAAAAATATTCTGATTGGTGTAGCAAAGATTAACTTTTTAATATTTAGTGATAAACATATATGTTGGCATATTTCAAGCATTAGCCTTAACCGTTGTATGTGATCTTTTAGTAGTGTGTAGATCCTCTAGTCATCAAAATAGTCTACCATTATTTTATACATATATTCTTGAAAATCTTTGAGGATGATTCTTGAGAATATTGCTGGTGCATTCTTCAATCCAAAAGGCATTACCCTATAGGAAAAATATATGAACTCAGTAAAAAATGTCATTTTTTCTTTGTCTTCTTCCACAACAGGTACTTGGTTGTACCCTGAGAAGCCATCTGTGAATGAGTAGCATTCTTTCCTTGCGACTTTTTTTATAATTTCGTCACTGAACGGGGTACGGTATGGATCAGTAACTGTTAGTATTTTTAGGCCATGGTATTCGACACAAATACACAATTTGATTGGGTCATGATTTTTAGGTTGTATGACCATGGGGCTTGCCCATTATGATGTTTCTATTGAATAGATGATGCCAACGACAAGTATCTCGTTTATTTGTTTATGAACAATAGGTTTATACTTGGGAGAAATCTTATATGGTCTCTTTTTTATCAAATTTTCTCCTGGAATGAATTAATTTTCATTTCCCCCATTTCCTTGACCGGTCCCTTTAGATATTTGTAGTCAGGGAAAAATATGCCTTGATAATATTTAATCAAGTTAGTGAATTCTGCAATTTGCTTGTCTGACCAGCAATCACCAAGTCAGGAAATTTTTGGTCGGTCATCTTTCGATATGTCGACTTCACATATTTTAGTTGTTGCCTCCATCCAATCAGGTGCTTTTGATTCATCAAGTTGCTACTCCCCAAGTTTTATTTCTTGATAAACTAATGGAAAGTATGATTTATCTTGTTTCTTGATTTCTTGTTTATCAACTTTGTATATTGATTGTATTATTTTATGATTTTGAAGGTGATTTTTGTTGAAAAAAAAACCTTGAGCAACGATAAGTGTTTCTTCCGTTTCTATGTGACTGGCCATTTTCTATTATGAAGTGCATGATGCATAGTTGTAGTTTGATGAAGCATCAACTCGTGATTTTTGAAGGTCGTATGGTTTTTCTTTGATAATTTTTTTGATATTTTGAACTACATCATTTAACTAATATTCCTCTGGTTTGAACTCAAAATCCTTGATGAAATTTTCTCTTAGCTCTTTTCATTGCAACAATTGTCCTCAGGATTATTCTATTTTGTACCATTTATTTGGCAAGTCATCTAGAGCGTTTGGGAACATATGAGTCCAAATGCGTTCATCTCTATACCCGATCCTTCTCCATTCTGACTCACAGTTTTGAATGTGAATAATAGGGTCTTGTTCGACACTAAAAATGGGTATATTTTCATGTGAAAAACTACTTTTTCCTCCCAAATGTTCAATGAAATATGGCATTACAATTTTCCATTTTTGAAGACGAGATGAATGGGTATCCCACCATCTCGCTTCTTGACCCATTAAAGTTTGAACTAAACATTGCATTATCTCTTGTTCACCGATCGAATTTGTTACTTGTTCTACATGGTTAACAATAAATTCTCATTCTTTAAATCAAATGGTATTTTTAGATTCATGCGTCAAGTCCATGAAAAGTAGGGATTGTGTTTCCCGATTATAATTTTTTCTTTTAAAGTAGGTTTTTCTTTGATGGAGTAGCATGGTTGGATCTTTGACATTGGAATGGATTCTACTAACCAACATTCTTTAACTTTGGATTTGTAATTCTCGACTTTCCATTCATATAGCTCTATGTCGAAGTTATGTCCAATGGAGAGTAGTGAACCTATCAAAATTTCACCAAAATAATTTGGTTCAACATTATAACGATATTCATGCAATATTTGGTAGAGTCTTCTTGTTTCAGTTTCTTCATCACAGGCTTCGACCCAGGGTTTCCCTTCTCAAGGATCTAGAGGAATGATGAGCTTCTTGTTCTTACCTTTTAGATTGATTCTATATTTCTCCAAAGATATTGTTTCTTTCATTATACGTACCCCTAAGGTCAAAGAACTAATGTAGGGTACTAGGTCTATGACTTCAAAATCAACCATTGTCGGGATTCACTTGATTGAAGTTTGCACTTGCCTTAGTGTTCCAATAGGTTTGATAAATCTTTGGTCGGAAATTTTAGGGTAGTTGGTCATCCTATGCAGGTGTGGTTGTCCCATATTGATCCATGTTTCACATGGAAGGATGTCTACATGTGAACCAAAATTGAAAACAACTTGTTTGACCATGTACCCATTTATTTCTAAACTGAGTTGTGGGTCATGGTCTTCCATTTGTTTCCCATGAGAGATATGTTGAAATTTTTTTCATTTTTCTCAGTTTTCATTACAACTTTTCATCATATTTAATAGTTATACCAATCAACCAACAAAATTCTCTTCTTTTAAAAGTTCCAGGAATTCTTCTAGAATGAGATCCTTAAACAGTTGTTGTTGATCAATTTCCTTTATGAAGAATTATAATGTTCTTGACATCGTGTCATTTCGTTCATGCATATCTGGATATTTGTTCTTGTTTTTTATTGGTTGAATGACTTGACTATTTCGATTATTGTTGTATTTTCAGACACCCAACCTTGTCACTACATGTAGATTTTTGGAATTCAAAATTTCTTATTCCGGAACAGTTTGTAGAAAGTTAATAATTATCTTATCTAAAACCTATTCAATAATCATGGGGCAATCCTCCAAGGAGTGATCCCCTAATCCAAACATGTTGTAGAATCTCAGATCAGTCTTATCCTTTAAAGGTTAGTTTGCAGCTATGTGCCCCTCTTACCAACTTGTATAACAATAGAAACTCCCTCGACCTTGACCACGACCACAACCTCTGCCATTATATCCCCCCCGACAACCACCATAACCTCCTTGGCCATTGTACAACGATGGCTCGTTAAATTTATCTATGGCCTATGTATGATAAACAAAATGATAATTTGATTCTTTTTTTTTCTATTAATAGGGAATTCTTGTGTAGAATGTGTATTTTCTTCACAAATGGCACACCATTTTGGTTTGGATTTTCGAATGTTAGATTGGCAGTCTTTGGTTGAGTGATTTGAGGCAACTTGAGAGATAACACAATGTTCATCAGACTATATCTATCAAAAATCCTAATCGAACAAATATCCATATTTACAGTTGTCTTCAGTATGTCCTTTCGCGCAACAGTTGGTGCACCATAAGTTTTTCTTTTGTAATATCAATGCAAACAAAAAAAATTTTAGTTTTTTAAGCTTGTCTTTGATTTTGTTGTTAGTCAATGAAATAATCAACTTCCCTTCATCATATTGCTCGATACACTATGTTATTTTAAGCGCTTCTTCAAAAGTTGTGAATTCATGCATTCTAAGTGGGCAATGGATATTATGGAGTAGACTAGTGATGTATCGTTGTACTAAGAGATGTTCATCAATGACATATGTAATTTGGCTCAATATGTCTTTAAGTATTGAGATGCAAAACTCGGAATATCCACAGTCTTCGTATTCTCATACTGATTCATTTGGTCTTTGTTTAATCTCTTTTAATTTATGTGTTGCCAAGTGTTTAACATCTTAGTCTTTAAAAAATTTAAGGACTATTGTCTTGATTTCATTTTTTGACTTTTGTTTATTCTCTATAATATTCATGAACCACATCAAAGCGTTTTTTCTTAAGGCTACGAAAAATTGCGCCATTTTCTTGTCTTCATCATTAACATCGTTCACAGCCCAGAAATTTTCACAGACAAACCAATGTTTTTTTAGGTCTTCATTACCCTCGTAGAGGGGTATATGGTTCAATCTGGGATGTCGATGTTCCAACTGTTAGAATAATACTCAGTTGGTCAGTTTTGTTAGATTCGTCAGTGGGTCAACTATTCTAGGGTGTACTATTTTATTTCTTGTCATCGATGTCTTTTGATAGTGATTCGTTGGTTTGACACACTTTATCTATATATTCAGTGAACCAACTCTCTCAGGGTCGCGACTCTTTGTCGATCAGTTTTGTGCTTTGAACTTCCTAGAGAGATACTAATTGCAAAGGGGGGGGCCGCGATCGTGAGATTCTGGAGTTGGAGAGGTACTCATTTTATTTCATTACTATTTGGTCGGTTTTCATCAGTATTTTCAATTTATACATGGTTTATTTGCTCTTCTTCATTATTCCAGACTATAGGTATGTCTGAATAATTTATTGATGTTTGTTGAAGGAATTCTCAAAAAATCGTACTTCCTATTGTTATAGTCAGAGTCCTTCTTATCACTGGACCAGAGTCATTAATTTCCATAGGTGTATACTTGTTATCTCGGGCTTATAAGTATACCATTGTTCTCTTTATAAGTGGGTGGTGCTACACCTCTCAACTCATATGAGGAGTCCCATGCATCTTCGCTCGCATGCTCTCGATTATTCATTATTTTCCTCTCATATTCTTGTTCTCTTATTTTTTATCATCATTGTTGTCTCTTGTCCCTTGCTATTTTCTGTATGTTGGTCGACTACTTATACTATCAGTCGTTGTCATGTCAATTACTATCTTGTTTCTCCTTTCTGGAAGTCGACCTTCTTCATTCCATTTTTATGATTTATATGTACTTCTCCAGCTATATTTTCCTCTTTTCGCTCTTTATTTCTCACAACCTGTTAACCATCCCATGTTGACCCAACTTAGTTTCCATTCACAGGGAAGTACTCAACAACCATGTCCATTTTCTTAAAAATAAATCCCACACTTATTTTGTGTCTTTGCATTGGGAATCAATTAAGTTCTACCAATTGGTTTGCTCCTTTCGTCGGTCAATATTGGTTGGAGTCTCCAACAAGGGTTAGTACTCGACGATATGTTCTCCACCATTTTCAAGTAGAAACTTATGTAAGAGGGTGAAAATAAATTGTCATGCAGGTCGTCATAGAATTTGGCCTTAACACATTCAACAAAATTTTGGTCATCTATTGCTTGTTCTTCACAAAAATCATCAAGAATCGACTCAACCCACTTGTGTAGGTTTTCTCGACCATGATTTGATAGCTTTAGCAGGATTCAAGCATAAGTTTCGTTTTGAGGTTTTTTCATGGGTAACTCGGTCAAGGAATTTCTTGATTTCTATCGAGGCACATTTGGTGAATCGTTCATGTGCCTCTATGAATAATTTGGCTCTTGTTTCTATGATTGATAGGTAATTCCTCTATGTGCAGTTATTCATATAGTTATTAAATTTTGGGTTATTAAATAAACTCAGAAACAGGTTATTCCTCTCCTCTAAAAACTATTTTCACCTGTATGGATTATCTATTTAAAAATATTCATATAGTTATTAATCTTTGTCTCCCACCATAACTGCATCTCCTCTAATGTTAACATTTATGCTTGCATGCTCTATGACTCGAGTTCTGACTACAGACAACGGAAAAAATGTTATAATCTAGGGGAAATTGTGAATTGTTACCAGTAGTACAAACATCAATCAGTTATATAACAAGCATAAGTAAAGATATAGAGACACAATAATGGAAAAACAACAAAATAAATCTAATATATTCATTCTTATTAGTTGAATCAAAATCGATACATCGATATACAAACCGATATATATAACTTGTCGGGATAGTTACAACAATATAAATGTATGACCAGACACCATAACTAAACTGAAATCACTTATTAGTTTATGGAATTTTTTATTACAATGTGTATTTGTCGACTCAACATAGGTTAGTCAGCTAGGCCGACTAGCTCTTCCAATAGTGGGGTATTTAGTGCACTAAGAACAGTTTAATTTTTTAATAGAGAATTGGTCATCAAGTTTACAGGTTCTAATATTTTGGGATACTTCTTGGAATTGGGTCCTACTAAAAGGCTTGTAAAATCTAGATTTATCTTTGCACCATCGATGATGGGAGTATTCCCAAAGGCATACTTTGAAGGGGCTATCAAATCATCTACTTGTGGATGCACTGGGGAGATAATTTTGGACCAATTACATATTTGTAAGCTACATTGGGGATGTGAAGGGGGCTCTATTTTGAAATATGAAAGTTGAAATATTTCTTAATGGGAGGTTTAATTTTTTTCAAAATACCTTGGTTTTGACTCTCTGCAAATATTTGGAGACTCTAAAGAGGTGGTTGAATGGATTAAGGAAAATACAATTTGGACGTAACTTCTCTAGGCCATTGGAAGTAGAGGGTCAAAATATTGTGCAACTCTTTCAATTATATCAACATAGAACATGTTTGTGGAGAATTAAATGGGCAGGGGGGTCCCATTTCTAAAAATGGTTTGGAGGCACAAATGGGGACTATTTTTGTAGAATAATTTGTTATTGGGGGTTTGGTAGCTAATAGTTAGATTCTTTTTTGTTGATTTCCTTCGGATGTGATTCTTATCCTTTGGTGTTTTTTGGGACATATTGGTATTATAATTTGGTATCTACGTTATAGTTTTTTTTATTGTTGGTATATATGGTGATATGTATTTATTTTGATATATAGGATATGGGTGGATGATGTTGTTATCCGTGGATGAAAGAAAATATTTGCAATATGCAAATTTGTTTTTTGATGTAAACACTTTTATATAAATATATAACGTTGTTAGTTTTTTCGTGTTGAAAAAAAGAGCATAAAAAAAATGGGAATCTACAACAAGAGTAATGGATGGTATGTTTTAGTTTTGAAGAAAAAAATATTGTTGGTAAACAATATGAGCTATCCTTGTAGTTCTCTAAGTATTTTCATCAACAATTCATTTTTTCAACTTCATTATGGTATAATTGTTATTACTCGATGAGGGAGTATCTTTGGAACATTTCTAATAAACCGAGGCTTTCAACATGGTTAGGATCAAGCATATAAGTGTGTTATGTACATGGATCCATTGGAAGTCTACTTATACTTGAGAGATACCATTCTCTCCAGTATTTTAGAGTGGGTAGATCCTATATATAATTTTCTTACTTCAATCAAGTTTTCATAATAAGAATTTTTTGGAACTAAGATTATGGTTTGGGATGGCTCCATAGCACAATGGAGAAGGAAATTGGTCCAATTCTAGAGTTCTTAGTAACCCATGTAACCATTTAGGGGTTATTGTCTCACAATTGGAGCCAATTATTGATCAATATTCCTTGATCAAATTGAGGTCAAATCCTTCCCTTTTAAATGTACTAGATGATCCTCATGAAGACCCAAAAAAGTTTAAGATTTTAAAATCAGTTCAAGATGTGGTGCTTCCTTAGGGAAGGCTAATCAAGATGGTTTCTCCTTCAAAAAATTGAAGGGTTACTAAAAAAAAAAGGAAAATTGGATGTATTCATCCTTTCATCTTAGTTGCATTAAGTACTTTACATAATCTAACAAAGTTCATTTCCCTAAGATATTGCCAAATTTCATTCTACCTTCTTAATTCAATTTACCCACCATATCATTTCTCCATTTTTATCCTTTTACCATTCACATTTTACATTTACCTCTTATTATTTTACCTTTCCCATTTACCACAAACCTTCACACACTCTTTCCTCCTCCGAGCGACTTTTTGCACAATTTTTTCTCTTGGCATATCTTCCTATGACAGGTGGCATCCAATTGGACATTTCCATGGATGAATTTGGAGGGTATTGATTGGATATTGATGATGGACATATCTCGGGTTGAATTTTGGAGGGTATTGATTGGACATTGATGATTGGGTGATGAGTTGGAAGACAATGGACAGAGTTTTCACTCTCCACAAATTGCACAAAGTTCCATGACGTTTTATGTTTAATACATGAAAAATGTGGGGGAGAGTATATTTATAAATATGTTGAAGTGTATTACCGCTATGCATGTGGGGTTAAAAATATGGCTTATACATCAAAGACAAAGCTTCATGTTGAGCATATCAATGATTGTTGATTCAAAAACTTTCAAGGCCATAACTTGAGTTCTCGATGTCTGATATGGGAAAAGAAGAGCTCGTTAGAAAATTAGAATCATGAAGAACACAGTGGGAGTGGTTTTCGTAGCTAAAACTATAAATATAATTTCATAAAATTAAAATAATACTCATAACCATTTTCAAATTATCATTAAACTATTTTTTTAAATGATATATATATAATATTTAAAAGGGGTTTCAGTTTGGAGGAAAATTCCATCAATTCATATTTTCAAATGGATCTTAATTTAGTTAATACAAATAGGAAAAACCTAACCTTCAAGTAGTTGAAAATATGAAGAGAATATTATAAAGGTAGAAAAACACATTCAAAAAAGAGGTTTTTTTTGGGTGGGGAGTGGTGTGGGGTGTGGGGGGTGGCGGTTGTTGAAGATGATTTTACCTTTATAGAATATTTTATAAATCATATTGTTCAACTTTACCTCTCATATATTGTTCTACATATGGATGTACATTATATTTTTCTTGTGTGCTCAACTACACGAATATTTTGTTTTGATTATGTCTTCTCATATCCTTCAAGCACTTCATAATATATTTTAGATCCAAGGTGGAAAGATCCCTACTTGTAATAAATAAAATGCAGTTTAAATACAATTTATCTATTTTCATTTAGGAGGATGTTTTAGTGTTCATACCATCTTAAACTTTTCATGTTGGGATATTACTGTTAATTTTTCCCATGAAGAGTTATTCAAGTTTCATGTTGTGGGCATGAGTTTGTATGGTAATGTATCATTCAAATCTTATGCAATTGAAATTTTACAAACTCATTATATTTGAACATGTGCGGTCCTTTAAAGTTATTTAGAGACCCGTCCATTTTATTTTATCTTGGAAAGTTGCAATTGATTCTGGATTCACATTATTTTAAAGAGGAAGGAAGATTACTTGTTAAAGGTATGACACACTACATAAAAAATTCTTTATTTTCATATTCATTTCTTTTGTTCTTAATGACTAAATTCATCGTATGAAAGTTTCACCAAAAGATTTGTTCGGGTTAGGTGTTTAACACTCACCCATTGAATTCATCCAAGACCATACTAGGAATCTTTCCCATATTGAAATAAGAGTGCCACTTCTATAAAAATGAGGAAGGAATCTAGATAATTCCCTAGGATGTTGACTCTTGTCCTTGATAGGAAAGGATATCAACAAGAATTTCACTAAAATATAAATTTGTGTATACAAAAGTCCATATTATCACCATAATAGAGTGTTGAAACAATTAAATAAGGTTACACATTGCTAGTAAAAGTAAACATTTCATACCATACATAGATGTATCTATTATTGTATTAATATAGTGTTGAAATTATTGTATTTACATCACCACACATTACAAGTCAAAAGAGACATTAGCTCATCCTAGTTGGTTATTGTATTTGACAATAGATCTTTTCCTCCTTTGATATTATTTGACTCGGTGCATTCTATGAGCACTATTTTGAGAAAATATTAAGAGAAGACAAATGCCTAATTATGGAAAAATAACTATGGGAAGAACCTATTCCTTTTCCTAATTTTTTGTGTCCTCCTTAACATTATGAATGGACCTAATGTAGTGTATCCTTCCACTTCATCACTTCTTGGGTAGAGGAAGAGGATGTAAGTATTTTTTACTAATTAATAACTTATCATCTTTCATGGATTTTCAAATGGACTAGTTGAAACATATGCTAATGCATATGCTTCTTCTGAACTTCTACATTAGCAGAGGAAGAGGAAGGAATTACTTTTTCCTAATTAAGAACATGTAGTCCCTCGTGTATTTGGCCATCCTTATGCTTCTTGTAAACTTATGTATTGAAGGATGAAATAGAAGTATGTTTTACTTCAAAAATTGAATTACATATCAAGGAAGAGGAGGTTCTATGTTGAACTTGGGAAGAGGAAGTGGACGGGGAATTTCTCTATCCTCAGTATCTCAAGAATAGATAAAAAGTATCAATAAAATTGATTAGGTTATAAAAGGTTGGAAGCATTAGGGATACATGTCATAGTTGAATCTTCATATTTTGATTTCATTGATGTAGGATTACAACAATGTTTTCTAAAGTCGTCATAGAGCTCACCCCCATATTTCTCTTGGTTATTCAATAATATTTGAGAGGTAGGAGATTGGAGAAATTGGTTGGGTTTGTTCATAACTATGACTTAAATCCATTTAAAGAATGTTGAATGTACATATCTAGATTTCATTTGGATCGTGATATCCATCAATCCATCCATTCGCACCATCATATACCACCAACCTTCAAAATTTCACCATATTGGGATATAATCAATAATTCATTCATTCATGTCATCATCCCATTGTCACCTTTCTTAATTTCTTCCATGTTGAGAGTGGAGTTATTGCAAACATGCATATGGGAGGGTCATGTAAGTGATGACATTGATTGATGTCATGACACAATAAAAAAACTATCACATGTGAAGTGTTATTGTATCCTCATAATAGAGAGTTCAAATAAAATGAACAAAATTCCCATCATGTTCCATTTTTTTCATTAAACACAACTAATAAATAAGATTTTTCATGACAAGAAGTATTTCCAAGTTAATCTCATAAATGTGTTTTTTCATTTTGTTTGAAAACCCAAAAATGGGTAATATTAAATTGAAATATTTGTAGTCTTTTCAAATTTTATGTTAATATTTTCCTTTAATGTTCTTCTTTAAACCATTCAACCTCCTCTCCTCTTTTATGTTTCAATTCAAAAAACACTTCCCAATGCCTAGAATGTCATTATAGGAAAATATTACCAAAAAAATTGAAGAAAGTCTAATGCTTGAGAATGCCTTTTATTTGGCATATTATCAAAAGCATGTAACAACATTAAAAACTATTCATGAAATTAAATAAAAATATTTATTTGAAACATTGTTTCAATCTAGAGGATGAAAATAGCACTACTTAATTAAGCATTACTTTCGAAGTTATCATTACAACTAAAACATTACTTGGTCCCAAATCTATAAAATTAAAATTAACTCCCTAGTAATATGTGAGTGAAATCCAATTTGTTGATGACACATTATCATTAGGGGGGCGGCTCAGTTATTATAGCTTCTAGATTTATTTCAGTTCTAGATAAATTTATTCTAGTCTCTGGAAAGCAAATTAATAAAGGTAAAGTCAAATATATTCATGGAATGCCAACAATGCCCTCTTGGCCCAGATAAAATGTATTATGGGATTTTCAACAATAGAGGAGACACTTCACAATATTTTAAGTATTTGGGTATATATGCCTAATTCCCACCCTTCTAAATCTTGGGCTCCAATTATTTTTAAATTCAAGTCCAAATTTGACTAATGGGGAGCTCATTGGCTTAATCTAGCTAGACGTGTGGCTCAAGTTGTTTTTTTAGTGCTTCCCTTGTTTCAATTCTAAACACTTTTAACTCCACTAAGAATTAAAAAGATAATGTCTCAAGAGATCTACAACTTTATGGAAAGGAGGAGAATATAACATCAAAAATTTTCATCTAGTCAAATGGATCATCATTTGCACTCCCAAATTGCATGGTGGATTGTGTATTAGAGATCCATTACTAGTGAACATGATGATTGGGGAAAAATTGTTTTGGAGGTTAATATCTCAATCCTATGATTGGTCAAAGAAGGTTATTAAATTTAAATACTTCTACAGGGATCAATTGCAATGTTTGGAGTCTCCTATTTGTGATCGAGGAGGTTCCCTAATTTGAAATCTTGTATCATTAGTCATATTTCTCATTAAGGAGCATCTAACCTAGATTCCACATAATTGGATGAAGATAAATATTTGGATAAGTGGGATACTTGGAAACCCTCTACTAGCCAAAAATTCATAATTTAGGCCTCTCCAATATTGGTTGGTTGTCCTCTCAATGTAAACATTCGCTTGTAGACATCTCTTGTTGGACGCATGAAGGTAGATGGAAAGGATGTGATCTTCAAAGTTTGTAATTTCCCTTGCAAAAATTAGCTTGCTTGTTGGAAAATATGCTTGTTGGTTGTGCTCCCAGATGTAAGGAGGAGGAAGATACAAGTGGATGGAAAGCCTTTGAATATTTTGTCAAATAAGGATATTTGTAACTGCTTTTCCCACGAGGAATCCCTCCAAAATCTCGCATTTGGGAAAATATTTGGACTCCAAACAATCCCCCTAAATTAATATATTTTGTTAGAATTTATTGCATCATAAGATCTTAACTTCTAAAAATCTAAAAAATAGGGAAATATTTGGTCCTTCTTGGTGCCCTCTTTGGTCTTCTCTAGAAGATTCTATCTCTCATTTGTTCTCGGAATGTCCCTTCATTCATTCGGTATGGAAAAATTATTTGCATCCTCTATAGGATCGATTGATTTGGCCAACACAATACGCCTAGTACTTCACCTCTTGGGATCATCATTATTCAAGATCAACGCAAGGTAAAACTCTCTTCAGGCATATTTGGGTTGTTTTTCCTAACTATATTTGTTGAAATTCCTAGCTAGCGAAAAATAAAAGTATCTTTCAATATAAGAATTTCTCTCCATAGAGTGTAGCTGCCAATGCCCTATCCCTTTCCAATAAATGTTGGTCTCATAAATCTTAGCCATAGCCTTATTCCAATTCATTCGATAAGCAGGAATTTGGATGGTGTAAAGCAATTAATGTTCTTCACATTTCCCTTCCTCTATCTTCCTTTCATCTTCCCTCTCAGAAATCGTAGAAATTGTGACATGTTAAATGATGGATTTCCAAACTAGATTAACTCACAATCTTCACAAATACTTTGATTTGATGGAGCTTCTAAAAATAATCTTGGAGTGGCTAGAGTGAGGGAGGTGATATTTTTCCCTAGAGGAAACAAAGAATTGGACTATGCTTGGGGTTTGGGTTCGTTGTCTAATAATCTAGCAGAAGCATATGCTCTTCTACATGGACTTTCCTTAGCAAAGAGGAAGCATATAACGTCCTTATTGGTGTTGGGAGACTCTCAGTTGATAATTCAATATTCAATATATTATTGCTAATTATCTTCCACGGGAATTATGTGACCAAGAGAATTAGAATTCTGGTGACCTTATGGTGTCCTTATGTGACCAATAGAATTAGAATTCTGCAAGCCTACTTCTCTTATTCAATTTTTTCATATTCTTTAGTCTAATAATCAAGATGTAGATGCCATGACCAATAAATGAACCTTGTTAACACTTGGAGAAATAGTTATTAATGGACATAACACTTTTTACCCCATCCCATAACCTTCACTCATGAGAATTTTATTTCAAACAAATTAAATAGTATTTAGTTTGTGCCACATGTCAATGTCCCTTGCAAAATCAACTTGCTTCTTGGAAGACATGGAGCAATGCTAAGCATCATTTGATCCTCTCTTATAAAATTTGAATTATATGGATCATAAGGTTTTGAAATCTTTGGGAGTAGACTTGAAAGTATTCACTTTCCAGAATTTTAGTTTACCAGTCACTTATGGTAGGAAGAAATCTCCTATTGGGTTGAAGTTACTATTTGTGTCTTATATCAATTAGCCAACTATTTGCATAATTGTATTTGATGCACTCAAGCCAATCACGAATTTGTGTAATACAAATTATCATTTCAGTTAAAAAAAAAAAGTAAATTGAAGAATATGCTACACCTAATTTAATAGTTAAAAAATAAGAGAGGGTTGTATAATCCATGGAATATAATCTCCTCAACATGTGTTAACCCTGAAAAGTTGTATGTTCGAAAATGGGGGTAGAGTTTGTATTTGGTTCATTATGACGAGGCTCAAGAGGTAAGCATCATCCTTGAGTGAGTGGGACCCCTAAGGCATGTGTCTCCAAGGCATCTCAACTCTTGCCAAGTCACAAAATCTTGCTATATATATAAAGAGAGAAAGACACAACCCTAAAAGTTACCCTAATTATTTAAACTCTTTGTCTAAAAAATATCTTTAATAAAAAAAACCATAAATATCAATTCAATTTAATCAAATGACCCATTACTATTTTGAATGGAATTTCAACCACCTTCCATTTAAATTTAAATATTTAGAAAAACAATCATAAAAACTTCAAAAATGCGACTCCACTGGGGATCGAACCCAGAATCTCTGGTTTCGTAGACCAGCGCCTTATCCATTGGGCCATGGAGTCGGAGATGAAATTCAAAACAAATGTTTAAATATTTATATTTAAAGTTCATGGTCCAGTGCAAAGACAAAATTGTCGGCATTGGCATTAGTGATAGACAAAGATGCCCACGAACTATTGGATAATTTATCTCCCTTTTACCCACGTTTATTTTCTTATTAATTTAAATGTAAGATAGGATCAAAATGAAATTCACTTTCGTTTTGAATTTGCCAAATTATATTATATTAAACGTGTGTTGTTCTCTTTTTTAATATTATTAGTTTTAAGTGTGGTTTAATTATTTTTTAAATATAATTTTAAATGAGATTATGATTTTTGATTATTTAAAATTTATTTTTAAATATATAAATAGATTTAGTGTTTACAAAAATTTATGGAATACTTAGATGAACTATCTTAGATGGTGACTATAATTTTATGATGTGATTAATTTAAAAGTCATTTTCATAATTAATATGAATCACAAAAGTCCAAGATCAAACACTTAGATTATATAAAGTATACAACTCAAATTTGTGATTTTAACAATTTTTTATTGGATTTCATATTAAATTAATAGGAAAATATGCCAAAAACAAAGTCAAAATGTAGAAGAGTTAAATATGGTTTATTTTTATAGTAAAATATAATTTATTTATTTTTGTTGCCTTGAGCCATGGGGGATTTGATCCTTTAACCTCATGGTTTACATAATGCTTCATAACATGGTAATTGGTAATTGAGCTACCTCCAAGCATAGTAAAATAGAATTTTAAAAGATAATTATAATAAAATAAAATGAGCCCCCAAAGAGGCAGCTCAATTGGTGATAGTTGTGTAATGAAGTATTATGTAAAGTGTGTGATTCAAAGTTTCAATCCTGTAATTAGTGTGTGAGTCATGTGTGGTTCACCTAGGGGTTACACTGGTAGTGGTTGGGATCGACCCTGTGTTATGTAAGTACGAGCCCAACCCAATTGTCATTTTTTTTAGCAAAAAACAAAATAAAGTTTATTATTTTAATAAAATAAAATTTGTTATGGTCTAAAGAGGTTGAATCCAACAGTGAAAGTGCAAAGTTTTTTATTTTATTTTTTAGATCTAGGGGAATCGGTAACTGGTGGGGCTCTCCTGAGCGAGGCCTAGGTTCAAATCCAACTGGCTGCCACTATAAACCTAGGCTAGGTGCAACAGCCTGCAAGCCGCACTGTAGCATTTAACTTATGCCTCAACAAGGGCCGAGACGTCTGCTATGGGGTCGCCTACTCTTCTAGCCAAGACCCAAAAAGCATATGTCTCCATGGAGGTTTGATCCTGGGTGGATTGGGAAAAGGTCGTGGGCTTGGCCCCGATCGGTTATTCTCTCGCGGTGAGCTACGCCCTCGCTCAGGATCGAGCATAGGACATGTTTGTCTTTACGAGAGTGACCTTACCACTACGCCACCTCCACAGACCTTCAAAGGTTGTGTGGGCTTGGCCCGGATTGGTTATTCTCTCGTGGCGAGCTATGCCCTCGCTCAGGATCGAGCACAGGCCCTGTCCGTATTTACAAGAACGACCTTACCAGTATGCCTCCTCCACAGACCTTTAAAGGTCGTGGGCTTGGCCCGGATCGGTTATTCTCTTGCGACGAGCTATGCCCTCGCTCAGGATCGAGCACAGGACCTGTCCGTCTTTACGAGAGCGAACTTACCACTACGCCGCCTCCACATACCTTAAAAGGTCATGGGCTTGGCTCGGATAGGTTATTCTCTCGCGGCGAGCTACGCCCTCACTCAGGATCGAGCACAAGACCTGTCCGTCTTTACGAGAGCGATCTTACCACTACACTGCCTCCACAGACCTTAAAAGGTCGTGGGCTTGGCCCGAATCGGTTATTCTCTCGCGGCGAGCTATGCCCTTACTTAGGATCGAGCACAGGACCTGTCCGTCTTTACGAGAGTGACCTTACCACTATGTTGCCTCCACAGTAAAGTGTAAAGTTTTTTATTATTGGGTAAGGTTTAATTCTTGTGAGGGATACTTACCTTGAAATCCATGGGGACAACTTGAGTTAATGTTTGAACATGTGGTTGAACCCAAAGAAATTATATTAATAGTCTCGTGACTCGTGCACATATAAGTGGAACCAATGCCACCCCATGTCCTTTATAAAACCCTTAAGTTGTAAAAGAGTGGGAGACATGGTGTTTATTAAGGCACTCATTAAAGTCATTAGCTTGAAACTTTATGGGTACAATAAATCCAACCATGTTAAGGGTTGGTGTCAACCAAGTCATATGCAATCTCTGAATAATTTTGATGGCTTAAATACTCCTAAGTTGTAGTTTTTAACCAAAACTAATTTCACAAATCACACACAAACTAACAAAAAAAAAAAGTTATAATATTTAATTTAATAAAATTTAATATTAAAATATTTATAAAAATAGCTCAATTGACATATGATAAAGTATTATGTAAAACTTTAATATTCAAGTTTCAAATCCTCATTTATCAAACCAACCAAAAAATAATAATATTCAATTATTTAATTAAATTTTATTAAATTTATTATTTTTAAAATTTTATTACTATTTATTTATTTATTTTATATATTGAATTTATTTATTTTACATAATGACTTAATAATGAATAGAGTATACATTCTAAATATTTATATGTTTTAAATTATATCATAAAGTTTATTATATTTATTATCAAATTTTAAATTATATTTGTTTTTTTTTTGTGTTTTATGTTTTTTTATAATTTCAATAAATATATTATAAAAAACAAAATTAAAAAATATATAAATATAATTTTTAAAAGCAGTTTTGAAGTGTCACTTAAAATTGTTTTTATTGATTAAAAATTTATATAATAATGATTCCAAACTAAGAAGCATCCAATATGAAGGAAGTTTATCCTTTTACAAACTTGTAACCAAATTTTATTTATACACAAAAATTTTGATATACATCAATATCTTAAAATTTTATTAACTAAACTAATTTTTAAACTTTTAGTATTATAAATTGTATTTAATTTTAAAAATAATAATTTCAAAAGAATCTTATTATAAAATAATATAAATAACTTATATTACATGAAACTACAACATTTTTTAAAGCATCAAATTTTGAATTGAAGTTTAAAATTACCTATTAAAAAAAAATTTAGAGCTAGTTAAAGGATCTATTATAAGAAAAACAACTTTTATAAAAGTAACTTCTAATTATAAGTCAATAAAACCAACATGGTGCCTCTTCTTTTCACACATTTATCTCGGGATGATCTAACATTCATAATTGAAGTGGTATGATGTGTTTATAGAAGCCTTTGGATGGAGAGTGGGTTCGAATTATAATGTGGGTGATGCAGTGAGAAACCTTCATTTAGTATCCCAATATAGATTTCCACCTTTGATTTGGAAAATATGTGTCAAGGACTCTATTGGGAATCTCAAAAGTGGATTTATTTAATCTGGGAATCTCAAAAGTGGATTTATTTAATCAACCAATTATGATTGTGTTGGCACAACTAACATTCAAGAGAATATTTATTATATCATGATTTATTTTCATATTAATATACTTGGAAGCATTCATCACGGAAATATTAAAGGGTTCTTTGGTTTTGCATGAACTATGAGAGAAATTATCATTTATGTTAAGGTAATATATTTTCATTTTTAGTCTTTGTTGTCATGGTATGGGACTATAGTGATTGAGTTGTGTAAATTAGCATTATTTTTTTAGTGTTGTTTTTAGTTGTATGTGTTTGGCTGAGGATATATAAGCATATAAGCATAGTCGAAGTTATTTCATGGTTTTAGTCTCTTCCCCGGACGAAGAGGCCAAGAGTATAGGTTATATTTATTTTTTATCCTAAAACTTTATTAACAAATATTTTTACATATATTACAATTTAATGAAACTTAGGGTTTTATTACCTTTGGAGTAATCCAAACAAACTTTTCCAAATAGGTTAGAAATTCATCTAAATTGGGAGATTCTTTTACCTATGTAGTAGTTTAAGTTATTTTGGTTAAATAATTTCTTGTGTGAGAGCAAGCGTTGAAGTAGTGTTAAAATATTTTTAATTTATTTAAAGTAAAATCAAGTATATAGGCTTAAAATTGTTCTTTTACTATTCACGTATATAGATTTAAAGTTACTATTTTAATAATTTATTATAGGAAACTTACGAATTTTCTACCTTTATTTTGAAATTTTAAGAAATTCATACTATAAATATGAACTATAAAAATTAGGTACTTTGCATTACATTAAAAGAAAATTACATAAACCAATATTATCTACTAATGGTATGCTCGAAGGGAAACCATACTAGTAGCATAGGTTCAGAGTTTGGAGGTTACTAAGACCTTGTCTAACTAGAGCATCTTATAAACAAAAATTGATATAACCAGGATGGTTGTCCTAGAGCTTTACATGTTGCAACATGGCTAAACAAAATGATTGTTAGACATGTAAACAAAAAACCAGTAAATCATAATCGCTAGTGGTAAAAACCTTCAGGTATTTTTGAGTTGTTGGTCACCATTTTGATCTGAGGAAAAGGAGATGTTAGTTGATATCTTAGCCTGAAAATTCAATTTGTGATTAATACAGTCGATTTTTTCCTTTGTCTCTTCCAGTCTAATTTCATTTTCTTCTCGAGTGTCTGCTTGATTAGTGAGTACTTGTCCGATGAGAATTTTGGTATGCCATTAAACATAGACTGCTTGCATGTACCAAGAAAATTGCAGTTGAGTAGAGTTTCATGTATAAGGGATCTAGTCACGAGTGGCAACATCAACATGGGGGTTTGAAATAAAGTGTCAATAATGGTGCACTACGGCTTCCATTCGTTCAATTTCTTATTGACCCGGTTTTGGAATAATTTCTTGATATTGAGCAATGGAATCATGACCCTGGGCTTGAGAATGGAGCTAGGAGGTGGAGGAAATATGGAAATCCATCTAGGAATAGAGAGAGAAGAGCACCCACCTTCCCCCTCTGCATTCATTTGTTGGTTTGTCATAATGAATTTTAGCATGAAAGAGTAGGGTAATGATAGAAGGATAGGGAAACAGAACATAGGAATCATAGGAGGCATGGGGGGTTTACCAAGTGGAAGAAGAGCTAAAGTGAGACAAGTACAACCTAGAAGGAGCAACTAAAAAGACTCAAGGCGAGTGATGTGGAGAGCCTTAATAGGGAAGAGTGGATGGAGGCTTGTCTAGAGTGGCAGGTGAAGGCCTAGACGAAGGTTCAAATAAGCCTAATAAGGAGGAAATATGAGGCAGAGAGGGAAAGGAAGAAAATACAAAATAAAGAAAAGAAGGTATGAGTTCAGAGTATGCACTGAGAGAAGGTGAGATTTAACAAAAAAATATTGGGAAACAAAAATGGAGCATAGGTATAATACCTAGGAAAGAGATATAAACCCAAAATCCAACGAGATCATAATTGAACAGACTTATGCGAAAGAAATAGAGATGAAATAGAGTCGCACAAAGAGAATTGTTACCATAAGTGAAGATATGTCCACAAAGAGGCTAACGAAAGTTCTCTGATGGAGGTCGATAAGGAGAAGCTTGTATAAAAAAATTTAGTGTGGTTCACGTACACCAGAGATCGGTGGTTGCTATGTCCATGGAAATATATGATAAAATCCACCTGAAGGGATCACTTCCTGTCAAATCATTAGTAGAGCCTAACCCTGAGAGAATTGAGGATAATTGACCTCGTGACCTCCCATTAACAAGGATCTTTTAATGATGGTAACTCGACCATTTGAGCTAACCCTCAAGGATGAGAAGCTTGTATATATAAGCATAGCTCTATAAATTCAAAACATGCTTAGATCTAACATCAGTGCATGCTTTGGGATGTGTATCATTGCAAATGCTAAGAAATTGAGCACCGACAAGCCAATAATTCATATACCAAAATCAGTAACTATAATTGGTAAAGAGACATTGAAACAGGGATTGGATTTTGAAATGTTAGAAGATTTGAACTTTGCATGAGCCCTGAGAGAAACTTAACTATCTAGTGGAAGTTCCCATGGTCGAGCTTCCTACTTTCACAATGATGTCACGAATCCAGAGAAAATTCAATCCCAATTATGGTTCGAGTGTGGAGAGAATTCTCTTTGATCACCAACTGGTACCTCTTGTACTCTCATTTTCTTCTCACATGGCTCGAATGACATCTCCCTTGATGCAAACTTATTTCCATCACCATTGATATGTCGGAAGCACATGCATTACACTAGTTAGGGTGGGATATGTTGTATCTCAAGAGAAAATCCCTTGGTTGTGAAAGGAATTGGTGCTTAAGACATTTTTATAAATGTGTGTCACAAAATTATAATATCATATGGTCTCTGTTTAACACCTTTGGAAATTAATTATTAATACCCTGAATAATCTGATAGGATGAAAGTCTTCACAATGCCATTATCTCCTAACATTAATTGAAATGGAAAGAAGAAAGGAAGGGAAACCCAAAATGATATGCTGAATAACAGAATCTATCACTTTAAATCTCAGAGGAAACTTTATGTAGACAGAATAGTTGGATTGAAGGAGTGCACATTAAGGATGTTTAACTCTTACTTACCAATGTAAACAGAGACCTACAACTACATTACTTCACCTCATTCACAAAAGAATAATCACATAACGAAACTGGAAAGACGCATCAAGATCAACAGGTACAAGAAACTTGATCTTCTTTCATTAACTTTCAGAAAATTCAGTACCAAATTTACAGTCAAGAGGTCCGAAACCATTCAATGCCTTCTTTTCTCCTGCTTATTCTCCTCCTAACCTAATTGTTCTCCTATAACTTGAAAAATTAATTCTTTTAACAGTTATAAAACTGTTAAATCTCCTTAATCTTTCTGAAATCTCTAAGTTACAAATCATTATTTTGAAAATTACAAATAATTATATTTATAAAAACCCAAATAAAAGCCCCTTTTACAAATTTCACAATATAAATATATGGATGTCAGGATTTAAAATTAAAGTAATAATAAATGCGTAGGCAATGATGAATGTTTCAATGGATATAAACACTCATGTGGGTCCTTGTGGTTGTCTATATGCATATGTCATTTATCAAAACCATAAACTGCTTACAGAGGCACCTTCGGTGGATTCCAGAAATGAGGATCAGTGATGTCGCATTGAAATATAACCATCAATCTGCAAACAGTGGTTTAGATCAAACCACTCTACGGGGGCACTCTCTCTCATAAGTTCCATGCAATTTGTGCTTTCAGGTTATCGTTGGATCTGGGCACAAGATATCTGACCCATTGATCTATTCTTCCTCATACCCGAAACATTGCACCCTATAAAACAATATTCTCAGTTTTGGAGCATCTAAAACAATGTCAAGAGTAAACCTGCTTTGTTCTTCTAATACAAGCTGAAATTATTTTTGGGCTCATTGAATCACTTTCTCCAACTTCATCTACAAAGCTTCATTATCAACCAACATAATTCTCTATTTATCCATTTTCTTATTTGCAGTCAAAATAAGATGGTTGTGTTTCACTTTGTCAAGCTCCAAATCTTCTTGCTTGTATAATTCTTTCCACCAACATTCTGATTTTTCTTGTAAAAGCCACCATTCCATTCATTTCATACTCAATTGTATTTGGTTGAGAACAGTGTGAAGTTGACACTACTCATTTGGACATGACTTATGCATGAGTTTATGTTTTTCTATAGAAATATGCCCAGAAATTCCACAGGAGTTGCTACTTTTGTAGCTATAAAAGGCCTTCCATATTGCCAAATTCTTCTAACACAGTATAACTGTCTACATCAAAAACCAATAAAAACAATAATCTGCATCATTCAAGTCTTCTTGAAACAGAAATTATGATCAGACAAATCGAATTCCAGCAGAACAGAGTCATCCCCAATTTGCACAAGTTTTTTTTACGAAAATTGGTGTTTGAAGGAACCCGCAAAATCCCTGAAACCACTTCAAATTTCTGGAAATTTCTTGTGAGTAAGTCAATTGGGGTCATTTTGCACAGAACCCAGATCAGGAATTTTAAAATTTATCTTTGTTTGTCTGCAATTTGAAATCGAAAATCATGACCTTGGAAGGTCTGCGTTTTTTGTGCAAGTAATTTTCCGCTCTCGAATAAAATCTTGATGTTGGGCGTTTCACATCTCTCCCAACCACACCAAGATGCGTTATATTACCATTGGAAGGAATCGCTGGTAGACTTGGCTGATCAAAACCATTTCTTGTTGTTGCTACGACTTTAGAAGAGGAATTCACATCAATACAAACATCTCTATCTTGAGAAAGGCTCTTATCATTATAAAGAAATCGAAGAACTTCAGACAGCGGTGGAGTTGACATCATCGCCTTTAGATCTTCAATCTTATCTTAAATACCTGACATCAGATTTTTTAAGCACACTAATCTCATCATCCATGACATTTGTAGCTATTGTACCATTCAGAGATGCTATGTCAGTTGTTTCCATTTGCAAACTTGCAAAAGGATTTCTAAGTTCAGTCAGTTCAAATAATAGCTCGAGATGTTTCTCCTGCTTCTCCTTCTCCTCAATTATAATCTCATAGAGTTGGCCTCCCTTTGTAAGGTTATTTTAGCTTGAAAAATGAGCTACAACAGGATCCATAGCCCCCTTTCAATTTCATTATCATTATTTCAAGGTGAGGAGGAAAGGCTTGCTCCTAGGCACCGTCCTTAAGAGATGAGGTCATTCATAGTCAGATCTTGACAGGTAGATTGGGTAAATTCAGGAATATCCTAAGTCTAATCTCGTTCAAGAGGGTGAGTTATTATGTTGAGACCAAAGTTGGTGTTTTTCATCCAGTCTATTACCTTTCCTACGAACATGAGAGAGGAGGTGAATTGTAATGTTGGCCAAGAGTTTTGTTGTGTTTCCTATTTTAGCTTTCAGCCTCCAACTCTTTGATTCTTTGAAAGGATCATAACATTGAATTTTGTGGAAAACATTAACAATTGTCTTAGAATCCACTTTAATAAAAATATTGGGAAATTGCTTGTGGATAGTGATGGAGAGACAATGTTCAAGAGCCCAAATTTTGGCAACATTGTTTGTGTTGATGCCTATGGCCCCTTGTTGTTAGGTAACAACCTCCCTTTATTCTTAAATTTTAAAGATTAGGGACTCTTCAATTTTCTTTATTTCTTGTTTTAGTTTTAAAATGTCTCAAAAGAACATATTTAAAACCTTTAACAAATAAAAAATTCATTGATAAATGCTTCAGGGCAGAAGTCGGGCGTCCTCAACATTACAAACTTATTGAAATTTGTCATGATCTCCAACTATCTTGACCTATGACTATCTTGAAAGTCCCAACTTTCGAATCACACGAGTTCTATAGCAATTTGCAATAGTATCGAGCATCTGACTCCTGCATTCCTCACTTTTCCAATAATCCCAACTCACGACATTTGATTGTCTTATGTGTTTCTTTTCGTTTTTTCTCATTTTTTTTTGTTGTTTCTTCGTTTTTTTTTTTTTTTTAAATGAAATAACATCGGAGGTCGAGAAGTCGATAAATCAATGTTTAATTAAATTTTGAAATGCAAGTAATATTCTAACCTTTGACCTCCGACCAAGTACGACCTTGTTTTGCAAGTAGTTTAAATAGTTGGATTTCATTTCATGTTTAATGAGTATTAATGAACTAGTATGTATTTTTTTTTCTATTTTGTTGATTCTACATGATTTTTTATTTTTTTGCCTTTATTTCTCCCAAAAAATTGTTAGCCAAAAACTTGATTTTTTCACGTTAAAAAATTCTCAAGCCCCGTATAAACAAAACTCCTCATTTTTTGTGAAAACAACTGTAAAATTCCATTAAAGTCTACTTTATATTGGTTGGTATTAATCTTATTTTAAAATTTCAGCTTAAAATTGCTTTGTTGTTTTGATAAATTCCATTTTCTCATTTCCTTTTTTTACTCTTGTTACAAGATATTTGAAAATGGGTAAAAAGGGAAAAATGCAGGTTTCTATACAAACTGTTTAGGAGATTAAAATGAAAATGAAAGTTGTAGAGGCCCCCGGGATTGAAAATACAAATTTCAATCCATCACTCATTTCAGATACTAGCTACATAGCTCAATATGCATGTAAGCGCTCATGGGAAAAAATATTTAGTTTCTTTGAAGAAAAGAAATGGGTAGAATCATAGATCTCAGATGATGATTATTCTTTCGACATTAGATATATAGTCAAGATGATTTCTAGAATGTATGGAGAAGAATTCCTTCAAACCACTTTTAGATATATAGTCAAGATTCTTTCTAGACTATATGGATAAGCTAATCCAATGAATTTTAAGCTTGAATGGGTTCCTTTTACTTATGGCATTTGCAAACAATCAAAGAGATTCAACTGAGTTGATATTCTCCTCTTAGGATATATCAAAAGCCATAATAGTTTCCATAGCTTCTCCTGCTATATTTGAATAGTTTTTTTTATATGTCTTCTTATGTTATGGATATTAACACGACTTCAATTTCATTTCCTTTAAAGGAATTAAACTATTATTTTAGTCATTAATAGACCATACAAGATTTTACTTTTTTTTCATGGGAGAGACATTTCAAACAACACTTCAATGATATCTACAACAATATCATGATTCCTTTTCAAGAAGTTTTATTGTAATAACTCCACCTAGAATTAGTGAATATTTTCAAGAAGCTCTATCTAAAATCGGAGATTGGTTTGCTGAAATAAAGTTTACTTTTATCAAAATTTGTGGAAGTGCTTAGGACCTCATGCTTTACCAAGATATATTTCTGATAGGTTTGTTTTCAAAGAAATATCAAACCAAACAATAGTCAATGGTCAGGGAAGGATGTTGCATAGAATGCAAAATAAAGTATGGCCCAGATTTCCTATTAAAGTTGGAAAAATGGTGCTAAAAGATAGAGGGCACATTGTGGTTGAAGCAGAGCGGCTGCTGAAAATTTTGCTACTTTCCTTGCCCTACTTTAGATATGACCCTAATAATGTTATTATCAATAATTACAAATAAATAACTTTATCATATGTATTTCAACATCAACAACCTTTACATTTTTTTTTTTTTTTTTTTTTTTTTTTTTTTTCTTGTTGACAACTTTGACCAGGTAGCTAGAAGGGAAAATTTCATGGATGTTGAAGAGAATGAGAAGGCTCAGAAGTTCATAGAATACACTTATAGTTTTTATCTTTAACAATAAGTCTCAATACTTTTTCTCCTCTAGAAAAAATAAATTTTCTGAAAATTTAACTTTCCAGTTGACTGATATTCCCGCAAAAACTTCTTCTACATTTATATCAGTGCAGATGTTCAAGTATCAAAATCCCTATTTAAATTTGATATTTCTTCATTATTATCATCTAATGTTCCATCTAGAATAATAATAATAATAAAAAATAGTGCACAAAAGCAACCATAAAAATCTCAGATTCCAAAAAAAAGAATCGATTCAGGAAAAGGACAATGTAGTATGCTTGACTTGCAGAAAATATCAGAAGTGTGAAATATGCCAGAGATACCACAAAAAATAACACAATGATATGATAACAATGGAAATGTTTTTTTAATATCTGCAACAATATTGTTCACTTCTGTCTTCGAGGGGTAAACCTCCAGTAGAGAAAATCTCAATTACACAACACAAGAAAATACTTACCTTACTATCTTTGAAAATATATAGTTTCATGATACCCAAAACCTAACTACTCATGGTCATTGTGTGTTAACCACTTTATTTATTAGCTATGGCCCATTATAACTAATTGTGGTCTCTTTTTTATAATGTGGGTCAACCACTTACAATGATTACGAGCTTTCTTTATTAAACTAACTAATCATGACTCTTATGGGGGCCCTTGTGCTTATTACATTGAAAAATGGGTTAGGGTTGGACCCTACCATGCACTCCCCTTTTAGAAACAGAATTTTCATCAAGGCTGGAGCTGTGGAAATTTATAGAGAATAGTTGTTGGTTACCATGGTGTATCTTTTGGTAAGGTTTTTTTCCACTGGATGAGGAATTCCTTGATAGTGCAATCGCGAAGATGTCATTCCCGTGAATCTAGGACTTGTTCATGTTAGATCCAAATAGAACCTTCCTCATCTAATTCAAACAGTATGGTTTGGACCTTGAAATTGTGCCCCACGAATTTTTTGAGGAAAGAGACATGGAAGACAAGGTGGATTTTTGAAGTAGTTGGCAAAAAAAGTTTATAGGAAACATAGCTAAAACGCTAAATAACCTGATAAGGAAAATAAAATTTTGGAGCTAATTTTTGGAATCCCTTTTCTTTGAAAGATTTCTTCTTATAAGGCTGGAGTCGAAGAAACACTTGGTCACCCACTTGAAAAGACCCTTCTGAGATATTTTGGTTAGTATGTTGCTCCATTCAGTTTTGCACTTGATGGAGATTATCCCTTAAAAGGGCGAGAGTGGCAGCTCAGTTTTGAAGCAGCTTATCAACTTCTTGCACTTTGGAAGATACTGAAAGATAAGAATTTAGTGAAGGTGGGATTTGGCCATACAACACCTCATGGGGTGTCATCGTGGTTACTTCATGATAATTAGTATTATACCACCATTCTGCTAAAGGTAACCACTACACCCATTGATGTTGTTTCTCTGAAGCATAGCACCATAGGTAGGTCTCTAAACATTTGTTTACCGTTGTTGGGGAAATTAATTTCTTATTAAATAAAAAAACTATCACCTGAGCACTAACTATCAATCTGAGGAACTAATTTTTGTTTCAAGGCAATCTGCAAAATATATGCAAGCATCTACCAATAGCTAGCATCGGTTCTACATGATTGGGTTCTACACTATCGAGCTCATTCGAAAAGAAATAAAATGTAAGACTTGAAAAACAATACTAAATTTAAAAAGCAAAAATGAAATGATGGGAAAATAATTATGTTAATCACACGACTTGAATCAATACTAAATTAAACCACACCTTGCTGAATTGGAAATTTAACCTATTGCACCCAACATAATTCAAATGCTAATCTAGTATAGCAAAATAATGAAATCTATAAATTGCAGGAAACAACAAATCAGGAAAATGAAACAACCAACAAATTACTTAAAAAAAAGAAATTTACTTTAAGGAACATCAATTTAAATTCAAAGAAGCAAGTACACAACTAAACTACTTTAGATGCTCAAGGAAGCACCTCGTATGAGGTAGTGGGCCCAACTTCCCAAGAGTCATTTATTCCTTGAAAAATAATCTAGATAAAATTACAAATAAGAGATGTAGAACTCAATGGATAACATCCTTCATTAAAATATCCCAGAGAAATAATTACACCAGAATGAATTTCTCAGCTTTGCCTCAAATTCAACAATTGTACATCCTCTGTTTGATCTTTGTTTTCATTTAAATACACATAGAGCAAAGGGAAATTATAACTAAATTGATTACAAAATGATTTTCCCTTACAATTTTGGATTGATTACAGAATCTCAATAAACAAGATCATATCTGAAAGATATCTCCATCATGATTCAGCTGGAAGAAGTTGATTCTAGTATTGCAATTGGAGAATTTGGAAAATGGCCACAACAACAAATATGAGACATTCGCCTTCAAATAACCTTATGTTTCTCTCAATCCAAATCAAATTGTAGAAAGATGCTCATTGGAAGACCAATTTGGTCTGTTATGCACAAAACTTGTGTCTCACATTTTCAAGATTCATCTTCATTTACCTGAAAATTCCAACACAAAACTGTCACTTTTTATACCAACGAATTTTTGAATTGGAATATTTGACTATGAGTTGGAGATAAAATTTGCAATCTGGAAGAGACCTTGGAGGTGAAAATCGTGAGTGATATTATAGAAAAATTCATTAATAAACCATCATTGGAAAATGCATGCATAATAATCTTCAATTTACTAAAAATAAAGGAAAACAAGTATTACGTATCCACAAGAGCATAAATAATTATGAAACGAAATTATATGCTAAATTATGATAAATAATGCGATAAAAGAACAGTGAAATTGGATGAAATGTGTGTCAAGAAATGGTAATACTAATGATACTTTAGTGGCCCAACATCTCCCTCTAACTGAACATGTTGCATGTCCTCATGCAACCCAATGCCTCCATATTAACAAATATGTAATGCATTAATCAAAACGCTCACCCCAACTCATGATATTGATGGAACATAAGAATTCTTCCGTAAAATCCTCTTCAAAATAGTGGTTATCAATTCTAGCAATGTTTGTGAAGCTGTAACAATTTTCACACTAACTTTCAATAATATAGATATGAAGTTGCAACGAAATACGATACAAGTAATAGCAAACTTCATTAACCTTTTTCGCAAAAAATAAAAACAATATCTTGCTGAAATTTTGCAAGAATATTTATACTATGTTAATGTTTCTCCAATCCAAAAATAAAAGCTATCTGATACATAGATCTTGAGAAATAATCAAAATGGTTGTCGGTGATGATTTTTAATTTCTCAAAAATTATAAATAGTTTTGCTTGAAATTTCACAAGTTGTTCTTATTACCTTAATTATTCTCCTCACCGAAGATCAAAGAAATCCAATGAATGGATTTCAAGATATCAGAAAAATGGTTGTATGTGACGGTGCTTGATTTCTGGAATTTTACAAACTGGTTTAGCTTGAAAATTTATGGGTTTGTATATTTTAATGATACCTCTTTGCTGTCCAAAAATCACAAGAACATAGTTGATGGTTTTAAAGATATACATGAATCAATTTATGCATTGTATAAAAATGATTTTATATGCCTTAAATGAGGAAAAGGATAAATCAGTCATCATGCATAGTAACTCCTCCCCCAAACTAGAGAATTAGCATGTCCTCATGCTACACTACAAAAAAATTTGATGTTGTTGCGACAATCATTATTGAAATCCCATCTTGGTGTAAAACAACATGGAATAAGGAAGTTTTTGAGAATGAATAAGGAGATCGATGGATGATAAAGAATATTAATGGCATGGTCATGATAAATAAATTAATGAAAATTGCACTCCCCAAAACTGAAATTTTTTGTGTCATTTAAAAAAAAAGGGGAAGTGGTGAAGAAGTGGAACTAATGATTTGAAAATATGAGTAAATAATGCTCGGTGGTTTTTCATGACATTCACCTAAACTTTTAATAAATAAAAAACTTATGTTATTTTACCTCAAGTTTTTCCTCTGTAAAAATGTGGAATGACATGGATGGATTGATATTTATTGAAGTTGATGTAGGCTAAGTTGATGATGAAAGTGATGCAAAAGGTGGATTCCATGCAAGCTGAAAGAAAATAATCATGAAGTGTAGCAAGGTTTCCCTCCCCCAAATTGATTAGTTGCCTTGCCATCAAGAGTTATATAATACATCCCATGAGTAGCCTCAATTACTAATTCATCACCTTAATTACCTCATTATATATAAAAGTGACATAATCATGTTGTGAATGTCATGGGATAATAACGGATAAAATGGGAATATAAAAGAGGGTAAAAATGATGAGAAACGTTTATGCATTCCATATACGCATAAGCTTTTGTTGTTATGAGCACAAAAATGGTGAGAATTAGTTATCTAGGTCTTTGCTTCTCAAGATGTGACCAATTACCTGGCGTTCACAATCAGAATCAGGCCTCTTTATTCTACCCCAAAATAATAGTAGTGTTGTTAAGTTACGAATAAATGGTGATTTATTGGGCAAAGAAACTATCTTTGGTTAAAGATATGAAACTTGTAGAATAAAGGAATAATAGATTAGATGATACAAAATGTCAAATATCAAATATCCTAAAACTTTCATCTATGAGATTTAAAGTCAATATTTATAACTTAATAATAGATGTAAACCATATCCATCATCATCTAAGAACTGATTAAAAAGTATCCCATGAACCATGAGTTCTAGCAAACCTTATATATGCAACAGTAGGCTTTATCGGCAATTATTTTTGATAAAAAAAGGTAAACAAATAGTTCATAGTATTAAATTAACTTTTATACCACAGGCTTGGCCACTGCTGCCAGCAAACGTCCATAACCTCGACATGGATGCATTTTTAACCCATTGAGATGTTAGTGTCCCATCTATTAGAAATAAATACATAGTTACAATATCTTTCAATTTACTTAGATGTCTATTGAATATTAGTGTTCTGGCTTGGTAACCATTTAATAACAATGCCATTCACAGGAGCTAATAAAATTGAACAAGTTGGCTTGTGATGAGACCTCTTGTCCTTCAGCTTTACGACCGAAGGCCATCACTATGGCTTGTTGACCAGTACTAGTAATGTCACTTTATTTGGACCTATGATCATGGTAGGTCAGTTCGTGATGAGACCTCCTATCCTCCAGTTGACTATATTTGTTCAAAACTCAACTATGCTTATTGTTAATCAACAAAATATTACTTAATAGATAGGGTAGCAGGCCATCTCCTTAAGAGTTAGGGATGGCGTAAAATGTTTTGTAGTAACTATTTTCAACTTTGGCTAGTATTGCTTCTCGAAAACTAATAACCATAAAATTATTGTTGATAAATATATTTTTCTTTGTTAAGCTTGTGGTTGAGGAATAGTTCATTAGATAATGATGAAAATATTTAAGTATAATTTTGTAGTAATCATCATAAATTTTACAAGATTAGGGACTTGATAGATTAAGAAAGTTGAAAGGTGGAATGATGAAATCATATTTGCATAATTATTCCTTAAAAATAATAGTATGTTTAAAGATAAAAAAAGATAAGTTGACTACCCAATCATTATGTCAAAGAGGACCTAGAACATTAAAATTATTTCTCATTCACCAAGGAGAAAAAAACGGAAAGACCTAAATGTGTTTAATAAAAAAAATGAACAAAAACATGAAAATCATCTAATAACAATAGTTGTGACTGAGGTAACAATGATTGTGACTTAGGTAACATCCACCATGGCTTAGGTAACAACAGTTGTGATAGATGTAACAATAGTTGTAATTGAGGGAACAACGGTTGTGAGTCAGGGAACAACGGTTTTAAGTTAGGGAACAACAAATGTGATTGAAGGAACAACCACCATGAGTTAATAAACAACAGTTCTGGTTGAGGGAACAACAACTATGAATTAGGAAACAAAAGTTGTGACTAAAGGAGAAAAAATTGTGACTTAGGAAACAACTATAACTAAGGTAGCAACAATTATGATTCGAGATCTATTTATCCAACAATACCATTGTTGCATGTTACAACCTCGAAACTACCCATACCATTTTAAGCTTGTGGACATGAAGTATCGAGCATGACTATGGAAATCCCTCCCAAAATATAATTCAATGGGCGATCCTAGAAAGGTGACATGGAGAAGGATTAGTCATCCAACATTCATAGTCACTTTACCAAATAATGAGGAATTAAGAGTAAATCATCTGCGACAAGACTTACCATAAGAGTGTTTTAATATTAAATATGAAGAAACCATATAATTAATAAGACTTTGGGAACAAATGGATAGATGTGGAGCAACAGCATAAAACTCAAGAACTTCCTTCTTTTATTTTGATGAAGGAATAACAATCGTGACTTTGAAGGAAACAACACCTGAAACATAAAAACATAAGAGAAATTACAAAAGAAACAACACTTTATTGAAAAATAATAAATAAGTAAATAACCTAAGTTATAACAGTTGTGAATTTGTGTGCAGCAATGTTGTTTCAGAAGGGAACAACAATTTGTAAATGGTGAATGAATTGAAACAAAATATCTTTTGGAAAAAAATGTATCACTAGTACAAAATTGATCTGAAATGATTGTATTAGTTTTGTTGTGCTAAGGGTCTTTCAGTTTTAAAAACATGTGCATAATTGGTTCATTAGTTTGCATAAGTATTAAGAAGTTTTTCCATGAATTATAGATGAAATTTAGTGAATTAGAAGCATAAAATAAGCCTAAATAACATTGAACAACAATGTAAAATAGAGAAATAATTCACCACATGAAGTTTACACAGCAGGCATGATGGAGCAGTTCACCCCTCTAGGGCTACATCTGCTGGTCTAGCTCCCAATGGCTTGTCCATCTTTCATTATGCTCAAAATTTTGCTATTACATATAGTTACAGTGCTCTAATGGTTATTTTCTCTGCATCAATGGCTTGAGAATGATCCAATTAGTCAAGAATGACTCTTCATTCACTCAGAATGGTCAAAAATTGAGCCTCCTACACTTTTGCCCAATATCTCCTAGGAAAACTCCGCTAAATGTGGAGAACTCTAGTTAATTGGAGTTAAATTAGGGCTTACTGCCAAATTTGGTGCGCCCCTATCTGCTTCGCCTATTAAGCCGCACATTATGTTACGGTTAGGTTTGTGTCCACATGTGCACCCCCAACCGTTAAGTGGCTTGACCGTTAGCAAAACCTCCGCTCGAAACTGCAGTTAATGGTGGACTATAGTTTGGTTGTTGTCAGGTCAAGCTTTGACCGTGGCAGGTAGGCTGGCATTGATTGTGCCATGTGACATCTTCCAGGGACCGTTGGCGGGTTGGGACCATCCTGTAGATCGCATGTCGCTGATTATAACTCATACCCTTAACGTTTTTAAACAATACGACTGCCGACACGAAGTTGCGATGAGTTTTCACATTGCAACATCCTAATTTTAACATTTTATCACACTTCAGCCTCCCGCAGATTTAACATTCTATTGCTAACAATAAGTCCTAAATCCTGCAAAGTGCACAGTGCTGACACATGTAATTTTTTCGCATCGCATGCTAAACTTCATAACTTGCGATGTCTTAATTATAAACTTGAACTCTGCCGATGCGTGATATGCACATGGTCACCCCAACCGACACGTGTCTCACCCCGGTCACATCGCAAGATATATATCTTAACTTGTGATGAATTAGCATTAAACAGTAAATCTGCCGATGTGATGTATGCTCATCCATCAATCCCTCACTTTCGCTTCATTTTGCATCTTGATCTCCGTATCCGTTCGTCCTTCACTCAGAAACCTGTTGATGGATTCTGCCATATTCGATCAGAACGCAATATCTTCCTCATACGACATTGTTTTTTTGAACTGTTCACAACTCATCCCCTATCATTTTAGTTGCTACATGCCCTAAGACAAAGAACAAGAACAAATCATCCATGAATTACATTGCAAGGTTTCCAAGATTTGAAGTACATGTTTTATCACCTATGAGCTCACCAACGCAACCTCTCAAGGGACTAACTGATTTTCATATGCAGTTACCTCCATTCAAGGGTGCTCTTCAAAGCACTTCCCAACATTCAAGAGTGTGTTGGTCAATTGGGAGTGAAATTATCATTGTTCTGGAATCTCCACATGGCCAGTGCCTTCTAGAAGAGTCCATATGTGTCAAACTTCGAATCCATGTGTCCATCCAACACCTCTGAGCTTGTGAACATGTCTTGCCTATTATTAGAAATTCATTGATTGAGAAACTACCTTCAGTTGTTCTATAAATTAAGCATAGATCCTAGTGCTTAAGAAGGAAGAAATTGGGTAAAGAAATGTTGTTGAATTCTCAATTGAGTATTTGATTTGACTGATATGCTGCCAGAGATATTTTCATTGTGATGAGGCTGGGATGATGCTAGAGTTGGTGACATAAAAACAATCTTTGGTTGTAACCTCCCCCTTCTATCCATTAATAAAGATTGTTGCTTATTTTCCCACATATGTATTTGTATATGTTTCTATCTTTCATATCATGGATTCTTAACTTATGTATATGTTTCATGTTTCATTTATTTAACTGATTAAGATGAATAAGCATCTTTATATTGCAATCTCTTTGTTGTTTAGTGTTTATACTTGCAGGAACTAGTCTGGTGATCAAGGTTGGATTGGAAGCTATAGCAAGAGCGACAAAAGGAGAATAGAAAGCGCTTGGACCCGAAGTAATTTTCTCCATATTTCTGTGTGTCTATTTATTCTTAGGAAAAGTGTCTGCAAATTCTTTGATCTCTTGTTCTAAATGCATAGCACCACATTTAGGGAATGTGTTTTATCCGTAATTCATAATTCCGCATAACAAATTGGCGACTCCACTATGGAGTTTCATTTTATCCTTGGTGTTTTTTCCTATGCTTATCCATCCAGTAGCATTTACTCTCAATTATTAGGCTTTTGAAACAAAAAATTGCATTAGAAGTGTGTTTAGTAGTTTGATTTTTGTTCTCTGTTGCGCCCAACGCACTGTTGGTCAAGACACAATGCTTTGCATAGCACTATATCCCACTCAGGGGTGCTTTGCATAGCATTATATCCCACTCAGGGGTGCTTTGCAATGCATTATCTCCCCTTAGAGACTGTGTTTCCCCCTAAGCCAATTAAATTCCCTTTGAGTTTGTCATTGCCATCACTTTCAGCCCTTTGTCTACTATGTTTTTAATTGTCTGATGCCTCATAGAGACCAGTGAATTTGCTTGAATCTTCCTCCTTTGAAAAGTAAGTTTGTTCAATGTATTTTTAAGTGTTTTTCTTTATCATTGAAAGATCAAATTCAAAGTATTTTTATTTCTGCATTAGATCCATTTTTTTCGTAAAGGAAATTGTCGTTAAATTCTTTGTTTCCTGTAGGAAAAATTGTGGTTCCGTTCTTCATTTTTCATAAAAGAGAAATTGTTGTTAAATTCATCGTTTCTCAAAGAAGAAAGCATTTGTTTTTTGTTGATTTGATGCATATAGTTTCCTTTTTTCATTCACATTAAGGGGATTGAAAAGAAAAATTGGCATTTGCATGTAGTGGATTGTGTGTTTTGCATAGGAACAAATTAGGAAAACTGCATATTAGTTTGTGCTCTTTGTTCTTTGCTCTCAAAACTGATTTCTCTTTCCCTTTAGTAGCTAAGATTTTCATTGAAAAAGATAAAAGTGAAAAGTTTTCTTATCATTTTAGTTTTCACTTTAGGAATTTCCATCACATCATCGTGGTGAACCTTGAAAGGAAAATTTATAAACAAGATCAAATTAAAATTTGCATCAATTTACCTAGAAAAGCATTGGAACCATAACGATAACATTTAGAAGGTATAGGCTAGAGACGTGTTCCGATGTCGTAAAACATAGCAGCTGTCGTTAATTGTCTGCAACAATTCTGAGTGTGATACCTCACTCCACGTATGTAAGTATATCGTAGCTCGTCCACATGCCTTCGGTTATATCGGGAAGTGTTATAGTACGAAAAGTATAAAGGGGTGCTCTCACTGAGTGGCTTTGCATTAGACAACGCCAATACGAACTTGGTCCTCCACGTACCTTCGGGTATATTAGGGAGGAAAAAATTAGGTTGCTATCCATACATAGTGAACCGAGTCGGTTGCCTTGTAAATTTTGATACACCAAACACAACATTTGGGGAGATTGCATGCCCGTACTTCTTGGTTCGCCATGAGGTATTTTGCAGTTCACAGTTTCTTGGTAAACATGTTTCCTAGCATTACCCTTTTATTTTGTTTATTTATTTTTGGTCATAAAATAAATTAGTCATCGTGGAAGAAGAAAATCCCTTTCCCCATCGTTCCCATAGACTTGCATTGAAACCACCTTTACTACTGGAAGTCACTTCTGGTCATCAAATGTGACATCGTTCTACCGAAACCAGTACCATCAGTACCTCTGGTGAAACATCATCTTCACATATACCAAATTCGGCACAAGTTTTTTCTACAAATCCTGGTTTGTCTACTGTTGTCAAGAAGGAGTCCTCACAACTACCCGTGGTCACAATCCATCCAATTAGTGAGACCATACCTCCCAAACCCGACATTTTTCAACTGGAAGTTGATCTAGATCCTATCTCTTTTTTGCCAGAACATCTGCATCCCAAAGTCAAACAACCGAAAGTTATTTCTATATCGGTCACCCCATAATATATTGTAGCCATTGAGTCTCCCATGTTGCGCAGTCAACCTCCTGAAATATACTTTGAGCCTGAAGGTGAAATCCTTCCACCTAGTTTAATTTCGATTGAAGAAATCCCATAAGACGAAACACCTTTAACTCAAACCCATTTTGGGGAGGATCTCTACCTGCACGAGTCTTTTCCTCAATCACCACCCTATGCTTTTGTTGATCATGTACCTATTCAAGTTCCCATCGATTCAAAAGGGCATACATTTGGTCAAGTAACCACACATGAACCAACATCTTCGATTTTGTCAGCACTTGCTCCCGCTACCTCGTCGATGTTTACACCTTCACCAGAGTCATATTTACATGGAGGCCCTATGGTCCCATCAGTTGATAAATATTTATCTGGAATTTTATTTGGTGCATCTTCAAACCCATGGACTTCACCAATGTCATCGTCTGGAATTCTAACTGGTAAACCTATAGTGAGTATTGAACGACTTGATCCTTTATATCCATCATCAGGGAAATATCAAGCTGGTTCATCTGGGTATATTCCATCCAGTACCATCTCAACTGGAATCCCTGCATTTGGAGAACAATATTTTCCGTCTTATTATACTCCTCATGCTTGGGGGCAACCTATTGCCACCCATTTTGACAGTACTCTGTTGTTTTTTGTCAAACTAATGTTGAAATGAATGTTTGTCAATGGTAGCCCACTCTGCTTATCCAACCACAAACGGTTGTACACTCGTATCAACCAGTTCAAATTGTTACACCCACATCATTTCCACTTGTTAATAGATCTTTACCCCTATTACAGAATCAAATTGTTGTACAACAACCGTTTCAAGCGGGTCCTTAAACTCAATACCCTCAAGTATTGGGCCCTCAGACTCCAACTCCTTCGGCTAATTTACAACAACCTATACCTGGAATCATTTATTCACACGCTGGATTATCATATTATGGGATGTCACAGGCATAACCAGGTTATACCTATCCTCAACCGAATCCAAGTTATCCTAATTTGGGTTATAATATTGGTGGAAAGACCCCTTGGAAGCCTCAGGTGAAAATGCCTCAACCTTCATTTCAACAAGTATCGTACCCAGGTTTTGGTCAACAAAACCCTCAAGCGTTTATCAAAACAACCCCTATCTGGGTTACCAGTAGCAGATTCCTTATGCTGGTGCTCAAAGTCCTGTTTCCCAAGAAATTCCATCATACCTTGGCTATGCTCAACCTGATCTCAATCGACAGTTTCCCTTTGTTGCAACTTTAGAGTTACCAGATTTAAATTGGCTCACTAATGATCTAATCAACTATGCTCCTTGGTGGTCGGTGATACCTCATAAATTACCCTCAGATATTCCTAAGTTCAATGGAAACCCTGGGGAAGACTCGTCGACTCATGTTATGACTTATCATTTGTGGTGTTCATCAAACTCCCTGAATGATTACTCAATTCGACTACGTCTTTTCCAGCATACGCTCACTGGTCTGGCTGCAAAATGGTACATTGAGTTACCTAGAGCTTCTTTTGATAATTTCACTACCCTAGCTACTGTCTTTTTGACTCACTTCCAGTTACCCATACGATATGAAACTGGAACAAAATTCTTAACTAATTTTAAAAAGACTAATTCTACTCACATTTCTGATCATATTCATGAGTGGCGTCGTCATCGTAGAATGGTTAAGACATTTGTTCCTGATTAGCTCCTTGCTGAGTAGTTCATTAAGTCTCTGGTACCATCTATAACTGAGGATGTGGCTAAGGGTGGCGTCGTCACTGAAGAGCAGGTTATTGCTCATGTTGAATCTTTAGACCTGATTTATACTCAGTCTGGCATGCTCTACGAGAAAATTCCTAATGCGCCGTGATCTAATTTTACCGTTCCTCCTCCATCAAAGGACTCTCATGCCAGAGATGGTATAATTGGTACTGCAAGCACACATCATATTACTACATTTGATCCTGCGCCTTCTTCCGAAATTAATGGCGTATCATTTGACAAAGGAAAAAGTGACAAGCAACCCAGAATTAAGAAAAAAGGGAAATCAAAGAAAAAGAAAACTTCTACCTTGCAAGAAATAGCATTTGATCAATCATCTGGAAATAGGAAACCTCGTTATCCATGTATAATCTGTAATGAGGAACACTTTTTTCGAGATTGTCCTGACCGCGCTGAAGTCTCAAAAATGGTTAAGACTTCACATGCGTCAGCTGTGTTGACAAATCTGTTTCCAAATCTAGACACAAATTTGGTTGCTACGGATCCAGCTTCTAGTTCCCAAGTTCTTATGCTATCTGTCACAAAACCATTTACAGATATTTTGGTGTCAACGCGTAATATATATTACGGTAGTTAGTCCACTGATCAACCTACTACCTCGACCATGAATCCATCTACAGAATCGGTACCGCCACCTGCTATTCCTGAATTGACAATCATGCCACCGAAGGGAGTCGTTCATAAATCGACATATAATCCTCGAGCAAGAGCTGCTCAAAATTATAATATAGTTGAAAATTTGGCTCAATGCCCTTCATCTATGTCATCTCTTGAGGTGTTACAAAATTGTCCCTCCCAGAAACAGGCTTTATTGTCGGCTATTGGTGGGATTGATCCGACTGATTCTAATCTCGTAGTCTTTAATCATACGGGCTATGTTCCACAATTAGTGGCATAATTGGTATTCTCCATCCAATGAAAATGTTCTCAATCACCTTGTTCATCGTACTATTATTGATGAGGGAGCATCTACGTGCATTATGTCTCTAAACTGTTGGAAGTCACTTGGCTCGCCGCGCTTATCTCAATCATCAACGATGTTGAAGGCTTTCGATGGACATACATATGAGCCTTGTGATATTATTAATAACTTTCATGTTGAACTAGGGGGAAAAATAGTGAATGTTGACGGTGAGGTCGTTGATGAACCCCTTGACTACAATATTCTACCTGGAAGGCCATGGGTATATTCTATGACTAAATTTTTTTTTTACATACTTTAGAATGATAACCTTTCCACATAAAGGTGTTATCACAGCCATCAATCAACTATCCTTCTTTGTCTCCAATTCACAGGTAACTGGAAGTGTTCCATTCGTTCACACACCCCAACTCGCACTTAAGAACATTGATGTAGAAGGATTCCACTCTCATGGGAACCTTTGCATTACCGCCGCCTGTGACCAAAGGAGATGTCTCAAGGGCAAGTGAAGCTCATGTTCAGAGGGATGCATTGATGATGTTTTCAAGGCATGACAACGTTCACAGGTCACAGAATGGGTCCTCCATTGTGCGGGACGGGAAATGGTAAGGACGGTGACAAATTACTGTGTAACACTTTATGTTTTCCTCTGATTGTGTATCTAAGAAAAAATTCAACATAATTTAACCAGTATAGAAGTTGGTTTGTCCATGCTTACTGATGTATGAATTTAGAATTTGATTCTTAGATGTTCTTGTTTGGTTTTAGTTGAAAGAATTAGGAAAATAGGGATTTAGAGTTAGCCCTGTCCACTAGGTTCCTTTTCCAACAGCTTGCCTTTCTAAGATCCTTGTGAGTTAGTGTCAAAAGCAGTGACGGTTAAAAGTCTTTCTCTGATATTAGGCCTTACTCTATGTTCAATCTTAAATGTTTTCTACCTTCTGAAGGCGGTTATGAGGAATGATGGATTGTATTTCTTAAGAGTATGCTGAAAGTAGGCTAAGTTAAAAGTCTTTACCTGATCTTAAGCTACCCTTTGTGTCTTTATTGAGAGTTCCCTTTGAAGTATGTCAAAAGCAGGATAGGTTAAAAGTCCTTACCTAATATTAGGCTGCACTTAGGTTTCTTTCTTTCTTTCCACTTCTTAATGTTCCATCTCACCATCTATCTAAAAGGATCCTTTAGTATAGATGACTTTCCCTATGGAAACCCTTGGATAGTTGTTATGCAAGTAAACCCCTTTTATGACTCCATAGCCCAATGGATTGGCACTTCTCTTGAACTATCTTCCCATGCTAAAACATCCTTCTATTTAGTTCCTTCCTTACTTCTTTAACCTTCTCAGTTAATGATCTCCAACCAAAAAAACAAAACCAAAAACCCTTGTGCTTCATAGCTAGCCCAATACCTCAATTTGAGCCTTAAAGATACATCATTATTTACATTTATAGAGAGATCCCTCTCTGGATGTAGGAGGGCTAGATCCTAGGATCCCAAAGTGGTTTGATGTTGTCTTATCTTTTGGTCTTGCCAATCTGGCCAAAGCATAGGAACCACAACACAATAAAGCATTAAAAAGCCCATTAGAATCTCAGGTCTGTCAAGAAGGAAACCACTCTGTATTACTGATATCAAAACCTGTTTACAATAGCAGCGGTTAGCCATAACATACCTCAAACCCTTATAACTCTAAAACTAAGTCATTTATAGAATTATGACTCATACAAATGATTTTCCACCTTGCTAATATCGAAATCCCACCTCAGAGACCTATTTCAAATAGGATTAGCTCACTTGGAGACTTCCTACGGATATTTCTGTTTTGCAGAGTTTGAATCCAAAAAGGATTCTTCTTTCATCAAATAACTCAACAAATCCATTTAAAAACCCTTATCAAATTCAACCAACTAACTTTCTGAGTGTGTTGGAGTGCTAATGTATCATTATGCCATGTGAATGATGAGTTGGACCTCCTACAAGTCGAATTTTACAATTTTTTCACCATTCTGGCTAGTGAAAATTCTGAAAAAATAGGCTTGTAATATGAGTATATAATTTCCAAACCTTGATGGCTTTGAAGAAACTAAGAGAGTTTTTGGTAGCTGGGGTTGTGATGAAGAAAAACCTCTTTTATATTTCGAAAAAAACGTTTTCATTTTTCCAGAAACATAACTTAAATTTGACTACTAAAACAACCATGTACAGGAAAGTTTCATAACAACTATTTTGTAGCGAATTTAATTTATCAATTTCTGCCACCGCCTAATGAATTTCTAGAAACTGAGAGAGGATTTTGTAGTTGGGTCTGTGATCAAGAAAAACCTCTTTCATATTTCCAAATTTCTTTTTCAGTTGCTCGAACCCTTAAAATAATTTCGCTACGAAAACATCACAGTTTCGTAACATTTTGTTGTTCTTCAAGCCCAGGCATGCTACGAAACTACTAAAAAGTGCTGAAATTCTAGATTTTTGTGTAATTTGAAAAATAAACCTCATAAGTGCCAAAATCTTGCTTCTAACATGCCATTAGCCTTAAAAACCTTAAACCGACTCACCTTATGATCCTTGAGGCATTTCTTCCTCATTTATGATGGGTTGAAGTATTGGCTCTTCAAGCATTGTTATTTTTAGACCTTTGTTCTGCAATTCATCATGGATTAATTCAAGCTGCTCCTAGAGGTCCTTAACCTGATTTCTAAACCTTCTTTTAGTATACTGCAATTGCAAATTCATCCTTCTGACATGTTTGACTTATTTCCTCAATGGTTGGGTCAATTTTAGTAAGTGTTGTGTGTCATCTAAAGTCTTAGACTCACTATCAACAGCTGTCCTTTTGAATACTTTCACAACTGTTGGGTCTTCATTGATCAAATTCAAATCTTCTGGTTCATATCTCAAATGTTTTCCAGCCTTATTTGTCCTTCTTTTTTCTACCATGGTTTCTTTAATGTCTTCACAGCCTCGCTTGATATTTTGCAACCTTGCTTGATAGTGTTCAACCTCACTTGATCAGTAATATTTGTAAACCTTTGAAAACACCAGCCACAATTTTGGCTCAATGAAATAGCTCTCCAGAGCTCAATATCATGAAATAAGGAATGTGAAATAAGAAATGACTAAATTAGGAAAGGATTTGAAGTTTTGATGTCTCTTCATGACCTTATGATGACTCATACATACCTAAAATGATGATGATGACTTCATACATGACCATGTACTTTGATTTTATCCCTCCATGACTTGAATGGCATCTAACTTACTCTTTCCCAATGATATTCTGAGACCTAACAACTAATCTGATAAGACAGACAGGAAACTGCGCTTTCGTAGCGTATCTAGTGTAAATTTGATTGTTTTCGCTACGAAACTATCAGCAGTTTCGTAGCGAAAAGTAACTTTTATTAGTGTGTTTTGCTATGAAACTATGGTTTCTTAGCTTAAAATATATTTTCATTAAAGAAACCTTGGAAATTGAAATTGTTCAAAAAATCATGATTGATGTAACATGAGAGGATTTGAATGAGGGTGGGTTTAGACCTTAGGATAGACTAAATTAAAAAAATTCTTTGACCAAGTAATGAAAAATGAATTCTATGACCTTACCTTTGATACATGAACCTCTAGGACTTTTTCAAATGATGCTTCATTTTTATGAGTGATAATAGTGGCTTCACTTGGGATGGTGTGCCCTTGTGGTAAGTCAAAAAACCTGTAGTTCCAGTGCTATCCATATTCTTGGAAATAAAAACTTTGAAATGTATGAAAACTTGGCCAAGCTCTTATGGCCTTCACCTCAGGCTCAAGCTTGATGATTCCTGTTGAAGAACCAAATCTGTACCTACCGAAAATATGCTCAATCAACTTTGAGCTTATTCACACACTCCTACCTACCCTAACAACTGGAATCTCCATTTTTAATTCAAGCAACATAAAACTTCCAATGAAGCCAGTCATTGATCTGATTTGACATTTGAACCTCTTGACTGCAGTTGAACCAAAAGTAAGCATGATATTGAAATGATCAAGGCAACATAAAATGTATCTGATCCTCGTAATGAAAATAAAACTGAAAATCTAGGCTGTAGAACTCTTCCATGTAGTCAGTTATAGGATCATAGAAGACATAATCTTTTTGATGATTCTCAAGACATTCTGCAGCTTTAGACAACTCATATATACTTTGCTCAGCCACACAAGATTTCAGTTGTGTGCTATCAAACTGATTTTTAAAAACAGGGTATTCTTCCTCAATCTCAAAAGAGAAAGGTAGCAACACCCTCTCTTTGTGTTCTGGAATTAAAAACTTTTGAAAAGACTGATCTTGATCATGAAGACTATAAGATTGAATTTGATCTTCTAAAACTTCAATGTCCTTTTCAATGTTCGTAGTAACTTCATCCACAAATTGAATCTTTTCTTCTTATTTTCACCTAAATGACTTCAGATTAGAAGACAAGGATAAGGAAAAATTTTCATCCACTTCCTCATTGGTGTGATCTTTATTTGATGTAGGTTGATGCAAGGAATGACATGAAGTATAAACCTATTCTTTTACCCGAGAATTATATCAATTATCTTGCAATATTTCCTCTTGTTGTTTGAAATGATTCTCATACTCCTGATGATCAAAAAGCTGACAAGTCTGCTACAAATTTTCATCAAACTCAGAGTTTGTAACATGATTTTCATAAATAAACTCATGCTGGGTTTCATTTTCATCCAAGAGAGAAGCTATCCTTTCTTCTTGGTGATGAAAGGGATTGTCATGAAGAGCCTCTAAAATTTCCTCATCCATAAACTCATCATCTTCATAACAATTCTCCGAATATTCAATAAAACTCACACAATGTTAGCAACAGCCTTTGACCAACAATAAGGAGGGATGACACTCTTCATACATCTCATAAAATGCAACATGGAAATCAACAAGGGAATATAATGAACCATTTGGCAGGCTTTCGTACCAAGACAATGTTTTTCCTTCTAAAGTGGCCATAAACATTTTCATGAGACAATCCTCAGGGAACTGAACCTTAAGTCTGTGTACATGCATATGGAATATAACCAAATGAAGAGTAGCATTGCCTTTCTTTTCATCTTTAAATATGGGAAGATCAGTTAACCATTCGACCTTTGGCATAGGATTTGGAAAACTAGGGATATGAGACCGATTCATAGAGGCATACTTGGCATTTATTCTTGCAATGGAACTCATCTTGAAACTTCATCAAGCTATTGATCTTCAAGCAGTGGAGTCACCTTCCAGTTGGTTACTTGATGTGTGGAGTCGTTAGAGCAGAACTACAGCCAATATGTGCCTAAGTGTTTTCTGCTCTCAGACCTTAGAACTAAAACTTTGTCATTCTTCCCAAGGAAAATTTTCACCTTTGGTCCCCGGCAACGATGCCAAAATATTATCACCAAAATCGTACTTGATTAGCTACTGATCGGACAACTTTAGTGTAACTGTTTCAAACCAATTCTAACTAAAGCTTAGCCTCTTCAGTCTGAGAGGGTTCTCTCATAGGTAATTTATGATATTGGTTAGTGATAAAGATAGATGGCTAACTCTATGAAATTGTGTCTTGGTTTTATATATTACAGGTGGAAAATATGAAGGCTTGCTACCATTGGGCTATGGAGTCAGCAAATTAGTAGGTTTAGTGGCAAGGTTTCTTGACATGGAAGCTGAGGCAGATAGGGGTCTTTAACAAAGGAAATTCACTCATAGAATATAGGTAAACACAGTCATTTCATTACTAAATGAAGTCAGAGCATAGAGTTATGAATTCTGAGTAATAGCAATGAAATCAACTGCTAGTGGTTCAAAGGCAATTCACTCATAAAACATAGAAAAACACAATCATCTCATTACTAAAGGAAGTTAGAGCATATAGTTATGAATTCTGAGTAATAGCAATGAAATCTACTGCAAGTAGTAAAACATAACATCTAAGTCAATAAAGCATTAAAAACCCCATTATAATCTCAGTTTTGTCAAGAAGGAAACCACTCTGTATTACTGATATCAAAACCTGTTTACAATAGTAGCAATCAGCCATAACATATCCCAACCCCTTCTAACTCTAAAATTAAGTCATTTATAGAATTAGGACTCATACAAATGATTTTCCACCTTTTTAACCTCGAAATCCCACCTTAGATACCTATTTCAAATAAGATTAGCTCACTTGGAGACTTCCTAGGGATATTTATGTTTTGCGGAGTTTGAATCCAAAAAGGACTCTTCTTTCATTAAATAACTCAACAAATCCATTTAATAACCCTTATCAACTTAAACCAGCTAAATTTATGAGTGTGTTGGAGTGCTGATGTATCATTATGCCATGTGAATGATGAGTTGGACCTCCTCCAACTCGAATTTTACAATTTTTTCACCATCCTGGCTAGTGAAAATTCTGAAAAAAAATATGCCTGTAAGATGAGTATATAATTTCAAAAATTTGATGGCTTTGAAGAAACTAAGAGAGGTTTTTGTATCTGGGGCTGTGATGAAGACAAACCTCTTTTATATTTCGAAGAAACGTTTTCATTTCACCAGAAACAGAATTTGAATTTGACTACTAAAACAACCATGTACAGGAAAGTTTCTTAACAACTATTTCGTAGCGAATTTAATTTATCAATTTCTGCCACCACCTAATGAATTTCTAGAAACTGAGAGAGGTTTTTGTAACTGGGTCTGTGATGAAGAAAAACCTCTTTCATATTTCCAAAATTATTTTTCAGTTGCTCGGAACCCTTAAAAAAATTTCGCTACAAAAACATGACAGTTTCATAGCATTCTGTTGTTCTTCAAGCCCAGGCATGCTATGGAACTGCTGAAAAGTGCTAAAATTCCAAATTTTTGTGTAATTTGAAAATTAAACCTCATAAGTGCCAAAACCTTTCTTCTAACATGCCATTAGCCTTAAAAACCTTAAATCGACTCACCTTATGATCCTTGAGGCATTTCTTCCTCATTTATGATGGGTTGAGCTATTGGCTCTTCAAGCATTGTTATTTTTAGACCTTTGTTCTGCAATTCATCATGGATTAATTCAAGATGCTCCTGGAGGTCCTTAACCCTATTTCTCAACCTTTTTTTAGTATACTGCAATTACAAATTCATCCTTCTGACATGTTTGACTTATTTCCTCAATGCCTGGGTCAATTTTAGTAAGTGTTGTGTGTCATCTAAAGTCTTAGACTCACTATCAACATCTGTCCTTCTGAAGACTTTCACAACTGTTGGGTCTTCATTGATCAAATTCAAATCTGCTGGTTCATATCTCAAAAATTGTCCAACCTTATTTGTCCTTCTTTATTCTGCCATGGTTTCTTTAATGTCTTCACAGCCTTGCTTGATAATTTGCAGCCTCGCTTGATAGTGTTCAACCTCACTTGATCAGTAATCTTTGTAAACCTTTGAAAACACCAGCCACAGTTTTGGCTCAATGCAATAGCTCTTCAGAGCTCAATACCATGAAAGAAGGAATGTGAAATAATAAATGACTGAATTAGGAAAGGATTTGAAGTTTTGATGTCTCTTCATGAACTTATGATGACTCATACATACCTAAAATGATGATGATGACTTCAGACCTGACCATGTACATTGATTTTATCCCTCCATGACTCGAATGAAATCTAACTTACCCTTTCCCAATGATATTCTGAGACCCAACAGCTAATCTGATAAGACAGACAAGAAACTGCGCTTTCGTAGCATATCTAGTGTAAATTTGACTGTTTTCGCTTCGAAACTATCAGCAGTTTCATAGATAAAAGTGACTTTTCTAGTGTGTTTCGCTACGAAACTATGGTTTCTTAGATTAAAAGACATTTTCGGTAAAGAAACCTTGGAAATTAAATTTTTTCAGAAAATCATGATTGATGTAACATGAGAGGATTTGAATGAGGGTGGGTTTATACCTTAGGATAGAATAAATTAAAAATTTTCTTTGACCAAGTAATGAAAAATGAATTCTATGACCTTACCTTTGACACATGAACCTCTAGGACTTTGTCAAATGATGCTTAATTTTTATGAGTGATAACAGTGGCTTCACTTGGGATGGTGTGCCCTTGTGGTACGTCAAAGAACCTGTAGTTCCAGTGCTATCCATCTTCTTCGAAATAAAAACTCTGAAATTTATGAAAACTTCGCCAAGCTCTTATGGCCTTCACCTCGGGCTCAAGCTTGATGATTATTGTTGAAGATCCAAATCTGTACCTATTGAAAATATGCTTAGTCAACTTTGAGCTTATTCACACATTCCTACCTACCCTAACAGCTGCAATCTCCATTTTTAATTCAAGCAACATAAAAATTCCAATGAAGCTAGTCATTGATTTGATTTGACATTTGAACCTCTTGACTGCACTTGAACAAAAAGTAAGCATGATACTGAAATGACCATGGCAACATAAAATGTATCTGATCCTCGTAATGAAAATAAAACTGGAAATCTAGGTTGTAGAACTCTTCCGTGTAGTCAGTTATAGGATCATAGAAGACATAATCTCTTTGACGATTCTCAAGACATTCTGCATCTTTGGACAACTCATATATACTTTGCTCAGCCACACAATATTTCAGTTGTGTGCTATCAAACTGATTTTCAAAAACAAGGTATTCTTCCTCAATCTCAAAAGAGAAAGGTAGCAGCACCCTCTCTTTGTGTTCTGGCATTAAAAACTTTTGAAAACACTGATCTTGATCATGAAGACTATAAGATTGAATTTGATCTTCTAAAACTTCAATGTCATTTTCAATGTTCTTAGTAACTTCATCCACAAATTGAATCTTGTCTTCTGATTTGCACCTAAATGACTTCAGATTAGAAGACAAGGATAAAGAAAATTTTTCATCCACTTCCTCATTAGTGTAAAATTTATTTGATGTAGGCTGATGCAAGGAATGACATGAAATATAAACCTCTTCTTTTACCGGAGAATTATATCAATTATATTGCAATATTTCCTCCTGTTGTTTGAAATGATTCTCATACTCCTGATGATCAAAAGGCTGGCAAGTCTGCTACAAATTTTCATCAAAATCAGAGGACATAACATGATTTTCATAAATAAACTCCTTCTGGGTTTCATTTTCATCCAAGAGATAGGCTATCCTTTCTTGTTGGTGATGAAATGGATTGTCATGAAGAGCCTCTAAAATTTCCTCATCCATAAACTCGTCATCTTCATAACAATTCTCCAAATATTCAATAAAACTCACACAATGTTTGCAACAGTCCTTAACCAACAATAAGGAGGGATGACACTCTTCATACATCTCATAAAATGCAACATGGAAATCAGCAAGGGAATATAATGAACCATTTGGAAGGCTTTCATACCAAGACCATGTTTTTCCTTCTAAAGTGGCCATAAACATCTTCATGAGACAATCCCCAGGGAACTGAACCTTAAGTCTGTGTGCATGCATATGGAATCTAACCAAATGAAGAGTAGCATTGCCTTTATTTTCATCTTTAAATATGGGAAGATCAGTTAACCATTTGACCTTTGGCATAGGATTTGGAAAACCAGGGATATGAGACCGATTCATAGAGGCATACCTGGCATTTATTCTTGCAATGGAACTCATCTTGAAACTTCTTCAAGCTACTGATCTTCAAGTAGTGGAGTCACCTTCCAGTTGGTTACTTGATGTGTGGAGTCGCCAGAGCAGAAATACAACCAATATGTGCCTAAGTGTTTGCTGCTCTCAGACCTTAGAACTAAAACTTTGTCGTTCTTCCCAAGGAAAATTTTCACCTTCGGTCCCTGGTAACGACGCCAAGATGTTATCACCAAAATTGTACTTGATTGGCTATTGATCAGACAAATTCAGTGTAACTGTTTCAAACCACTTCTAACTAAAGCTTAGCCTCTTCAGTCTGAGAGGGCTATCTCATAGGTAATTTATGATATTGGTTAATGATAAATATATATGGCTAACTCTATGAAATCGTGTCTTGGTTTTATATATTTACAGGTGGAAAAGATGAAGGCTTGCTACCATTGGGCTATGGAGTCAGCGAATCAGTAGGTTCAGTGGCAAGGTTTCTTGACATGGAAGCTGAGGAAGATAGGGGTCTTTAACAAAGGAAATTCACTCATAGAACATAGGTAAACACAGTCATTTCATTACTGAAGGAATTCGGAGCATAGAGTTATGAATTCTGAGTAATAGAAATGAAATCATCTGCTAGTGGTTCAAAGGAAATTCACTCATAAAACATAGAAAAACACAGTCATCTCGTTACTAAAGGAAGTCAGAGCATAGAGTTATGAATTCTGAGTAATAGCAATGAAATATACTGCAAGTAGTAAAACATAGGATCTAAGTCAATAAAGCATTAAAAACCCCATTATAATCTCAGGTCTGTCAAGAAGGAAACCACTCTATATTACTGATATCAAAACCTGTTTACAATAGTAGCAGTCAGCCATAACATATCCCAACCCCTTCTAACTCTAAAATTAAGTTCTTTATAGAATTAGGACTCATACAAATGATTTTCCACCTTGCTAACCTAGAAATCCCACCTCAGATACCTATTTTAAATAGGATTAGCTCACTTGGAGACTTCCTAGGGATATTTATGTTTTGCAGAGTTTGAATCCAAAAAGGACTCTTCTTTCATTAAATAACTCAACAAATCCATTTAATAACCCTTATCAACTTCAACCAACTAAATTTCTGAGTGTGTTGGAGTGCTGATCTATCATTATGCCATGTGAATGATGAGTTGGACCTCCTCCAAGTCAAAATTTACAAATTTTTCACCATTCTAGCTAGTGAAAATTTTGAAAAAATAGGCCTGTAAGATGAGTATATAATTTCCAAACCTTGATAGCTTTGAAGAAACTAAGAGAGGTTTTGGTAGCTGGGGCTGTGATGATCTTTCAGATTTCGAAAAAACGTTTCCATTTTGCCAGAAACAGAACTTGAATTTGACTATTAAAACAACCATGTACAGGAAAGTTTCGTAACAACTATTTCGTAGCGAATTTAATTTATCAATTTTTTCCACTGCCTAATGAATTTCTAGAAACTGAGAGAGGTTTTTGTAGCTGGGTCTGTGATGAAGAAAAACCTCTTTCATATTTCCAAAATTATTTTTCAGTTGCTCGGAACCCTTAAAAACATTTCGCTACGAAAACATCACAGTTTCATAGCATTTTGTTGTTCTTCAAGCCCAGGCATGCTACGGAACTGCTGAAAAGTGCTGAAATTCCAGATTTTTGTGTAATTTGAAAATAAACCTCATAAGTGCCAAAACCTTGCTTCTAACATGCCATTAGCCTTAAAAAACTTAAACCGACTCACCTTATGATCCTTGAGGCATTTCTTCCTCATTTGTGATGGTTGAGCTATTGGCTCTTCAAGCATTGTTATTTTTAGACCTTTGTTCTGCAATTCATCATGGATTAATTCAAGCTGCTCCTGGAGGTCCTTAACCTTTTGTTAGTATACTGCAATTGAAAATTCATCCTTCTAACATGTTTGACTTCTTTCCTCAATGGATGGGTCAATTTTAGTAAGAGTTGTGTGTCATATAAAGTCTTATACTCACTATCAACAACTGTCCTTATAAATACTTCCATAGTTGTTGGGTCTTCGTTGATCAAATTAAAATCTGCTGGTTCATATCTCAAACATTGTCCAGCCTTATTTGTCCTTCTTTTTTCTGCCATGGTTTCTTTAATGACTTCACAACCTCGCTTGATAATTTGCAGCCTCACTTGATAGTGTTCAACCTCACTTAATAGTGTTCAACCTCACTTGATCAGTAATCTTTGTAAACCTTTGAAAACACCAGCCACAGTTTTGGCTCAATGTAATAGCTCTCCAGAGCTCAATATCACGCAAGAAGGAATGTAAAATAAGAAATGATTGAATCAGGAAAGGATTTGAAGTTTTGATGTCTCTTCATGACCTTATGATGAATCATACACACCTAAACTGATGATGATGAATTCAGACCTGAACATGTACTTTGATTGTATCCCTCCATGACTCGAATGGCATATAAATTACCCTTTCCCAATGATATTCTGACACCTAACAGCTAATCTGATAAGATAGACATAAAACCACGCTTTTGTAGCATATCTAGTGTAAATTTGACCATTTTCCGCTACGAAACTATCAACAGTTTCATAGCGAAAAGTGACTTTTCGCAGTGTGTTTCACTACGAAACCGTGGTTTCTTGGCTTAAAATACATTTTTGGTAAAGAAACCTTGGAAATTGAAATATGTCAGAAAATCATGATTGATGTAACATGAGAGGATTTGAATGAGGGTAGGTTTAGGCCTTAGGATAGACTAAATTAAAAATTTTCTTTGACCAAGTAATGAAAAATGAATTCTATGACCTTATCTCTGACACATGAACCTCTAGGACTTTGTCAAATGATGCTTCATTTTTATGAGTGATAACAGGACGAACAACCGTATGGAGTCTATTTAAGGCTCCTCCTCAGGTAATTACACTAGATAGAGCCATGATCCTGAGCAGGAAGAGGAGGCTCTAGTGCAAGCTCCGCAGAGAGGTAGATGTGGACCTCAGAAGTCTACCATCGCGCATCAAGCGTCCCCCTCGCCTCATAAGACTGACCCTCTACCAGCTCAGGAGGATGAGGATGATGAATCAAATGTATAGATTATGGATTCGGCAGGCACTTGGAAGTGCGTCCCCTAATGCTGAGTATCTGGTGTCTCTCATTCTCTGCACACTCATCCCTAAACCTACATGTCCACCTGTAGATACTGAGGAAGCGGCTATGCAGGTGTATGCCTGCCCCATAGTGGAGGAAGAACCTGACAGTAATGATGAAGATGAAGACTAAGGACTGCGAAGCTGCTCAGTTCTTCCTTGGTTTTTGTCATGCATGCTACTACCACGAAATCTCACATTATACTTCTGAACATTTTGTAATTTCTGGATACACTAGCGCTGCTGCACATTTTGTAATTTCTTGTTTCAAGTATTTTTCGGGCTGGTTTCCTCCATGGAGGCATCCCTGAAACTACGCAGATAAGGTTGGGATTGGTTAAGCGCAACTTACCAACCTAGCATGTAGCATATGTAATGTTTTTCTTTTCGAATTAATACAGATTAGCCTAATTTACCAAAAAAGAAACAATATTAGCCTAGTTGGGCAACAAGAGGATTACACTTAACCAATTAGGTGCCAAAACAAACTTTTATTGGTGCCTTTTTTGGGTTTTCATACATAGTGATGCCAAAAAAAACTTGACATATTTAAAAGGACAATGGGAATGTGCCCAATTTTGGGTAGAGAAGGCCCATGGATATGAATGTGTCTCCTACATCATTAATAATGTCCCCAACTAATCAAGGACATCCTCGAGGCATCATGAAGTCCCATAGGATGAGTCCCTAATCACATAGGGATGCATTTTAACATTGTTATGTATTTAATAATATTCAATAGTTAAATCTATGTGGGCCAACCCCATTCTAAGGAAATTGTTCTTGTACATGGGATGTAAAACTTGTCTGCGGACCAATACATCTACTTGTGTGGAATTTTAATGTAGATTCAAAATTTCTCATGTAATGCACTAAAAGATAATACACAAATCTACTATACCAATATGTGGAAGTAAATTCATGATCGAAAACAAAAATCATTAACATGCATCAAAATTCAACACACATACACAAATATATATCTAGGGGAAAGAAACTGCTCAAAACCCCTTACTATCTGTATTGAATTAATCAAAGAATCTGGATGAATACAATATTCTTTGCTCAACATTGAGCTCAACCTACACCTGTATCTTCTATCCTCTACCTGATCCTTTGTCCAACACTTAGCCAAATTTCCAAACCTCCAAGCTCATATTTCCTTGCGTTGTTGGATAAGGAATTAGCCCCTGTTAATTAGGGAAATTACTCATTGAGAATTGTGCAATTCCTTTAGGCTTTCCTTTGACTGAATGCTTGAGTTGTACAATTTGGAACATTCTACAACTGACAGTACATTGCCCTTGAACTCCAATCTCAACTGGGTAACTCGAATTTTGTGCATGCATGAGTTAATTTAGGTTGATTGATCAGTTAACTGGTTAAACAATGAATATGCACCCCACTGCTAGACCTCCCACTAGTTCCTCCAACAATTGGAACTAGTTTAACTAACCATAACTCAGTTTAATTGAATTAAATTGTTACAACTGAAATTAAGTCAACCTAGACTCTTAAAATTTAGGAATCATTGTACACAACTCGAGTTCATCCTCCAACTCGAATTGACTAAGCTAACTGAGTTAACTCATTCAAGTTGTCTATTGACGTGGAATTTCAATTTTCTCCTAGGCAAAGTTAAATTAGAAATTTTTTGTTACATTTTCAACAACTTGCTAGACAATACTTCCAAATTCAACCCATTTACTATACAAAACATGTTGTGAAAAATAATATTGTAACATATTATTCAGTTTTCATGTATATTCCTCATTGAATAAAATTCACTTCACTTCCCACATGTAACTATATTGTGTAAAAAATAGTCATAATTGTCACTCTCCACTTCTTACAACATAATGGATATGTTAAGGAATTTGAAATTTTATGAAAATAAAGGCTTGATGTAATATTCTACAACGATAAGATAATTTGAAATTTTATGAAAATAAAGGTTTGACGTAATATTCTACAGCGATACAATTGTATCAATAAAATCTCTAATTGTTTAATAAACAAAATAAAAAACCAAATCTTTACCATAGCATCTTTCTCCATAAAAATATTACTAATTTCAATTATGTCATATTTACTTTTACAAATAAAAATACTTTAACTGTGTTCAAAATAAACAAAGATAGACTATAAATTGTAAGAATAAATTTATATCTTCCTAAAATATTTATTTGTCAACGTTTGTTTTCATTAACAAAAGAAATTAACATTGTTAAAATTAATTAAATAAAATTACAAAATGCTTAAAATCATAATTCGAGGATTTTTATTTTTTTTTCTGATACCATATACCTTTGTGATGTGTATAAATTATAGAATATTACTCTAAGATGATAATAATACTAGAAATTTGATATTTATAATTCAATATATTAATAAATATTTATAATTAAACATATCAAATGTTAAAAGAATTAATATATTTATAATTAAACGTATCAAATGTTAAAAGAACCATGGTTTGGGCAATGCAATAACTAATGGTTGAAGGGTATTGACCTTGATTGCAATGGAAGTGAAACCATTGTGTAGACAATCTTCAGCAAAAGATATCCACTCTTCAATACTAACGTGTGAGTTTAGATTAATAGGTGCCGTGACTTCTTGTAAGACCAAAGCCTCATATCGAATAACCAATTGACTCTGAAAAATAAAATACAATATAAAGATCTACTTATAGTTCGAAAAAGAAAACTACAATATAAAGATTTACATATAGGTTTAGGAAAAACCGGCAGAAAGATATTTTGGCTACAGAAAATAAAGAAGACTTACGAATAGAAAAAGAAAATCAAATGAACAGAGAACCAATGATTCATTTCTTAGGGAGGTTTTGATTTATATAAATTTATATCATATTGTTTATTGGTTTAGTATCGTAACGTTAAAGACTCTTCTGTATTTCAATTTAGAAATGCATAAAGATGTATAACTTATGTTGTTTTATCAACAAATTCACCGAGAATTTACATTTTTTCTACTTTAAAAAAAATTGGAAAGTAAAGATAGAATAAATAATTAAAATTAAAACTATCCTGTCATAATAAAATGAAATTTTTTTCATAAATGAAATTGGCAATAATTTTAATAATTATTTATGATTAAAAAAAGTACATATGTAATTTTATTCAGATTAAGTTAATTACAAATTTTATATTCATATATTCAAACTTTATAAAAAATAATAATTATTTATTACATTCCACTTCTCATAACTTTAACTTTTAATGAACACCCAATATAATTTATCTTTTTCGAATGTAACTTTTCCAGCTCATTTTTCTAATTAATTAATTAGAATTATAAATATAATTGAAAATACATTAATATAAATTTATTTTAATTTGGATGTATTAAATACTAAGAATAGTTTTATATTATTAAATTATCAAATATTCTATAATTTAATATAGAGGAAATGTTGTAGTGTTAAATATTAGATTAATGAATTACATTTATATATAAAAAAAATTATAATAAAGTGTTAAATCAAATAATAATAATATCAATTTAAAAATAATAATATATTAGGTTATTATTTTATTATATTGCATTTTTTAATTATTAAAATTACTAATATTTTAGTGAAGATTGTAGGATTTGTAGTCAAAGCAAGAGCCAACAACATTACTTGACATACAAAGATTGATTCTGTGACTCTTGAGACATATTATTGAGACCCAGAGACGATCAATATTGGTCTTGGAGGATCTGCGATCGCAATGGAAAACCGGTATGACCTCGATCTGATCAGTAGTCGACAATTATACGTTGACCAACTATTGCATCGCTATGACACACATGCAAGCAGATAACTGCAGCACACAAAGATTGGTTCGGCTCTGAGACCAGCGCAGACCCCAGACAGTCAGGCCAGATTAGCAGGATCACCACCGATCATAATGGAAAAACCCGGTATGACCTCGATCCGATCTGAGCGCTGGTAATTCAGCAATTGCATGCGTTGACCACTGCTGCATGCGCTAGCAGAGCCTGCATGCAAGCAGATATGGATCCCGGAAGGGATGCTGATCTTATTTTACCCATGCCAGAACTCGTGGCATTTCAAAAACTAACAACAGGAGCTAACAAAAGAAAATTGACAGAGCTGCAACAGAAATTTGTAAAAAAATTGGATTGCATGCCAACAGTTGAGTTACCAATTGAAGAGACATGCAGATCAGCTCTCAATCTAGCTGACAGAGGGTTAATTGGCCAATTCACAGGCCTCTGGCCTTCACCCAAAGCAGTGCAGGAATGGGTGCAAAGAAACTGGGCTCCACTAATCTCCGAAGGGATTAAAAGCCATTTCGTAGGAAAAGGCTACTTCGTCTTCGTATTCGAAAGTGCAGAAGACAAAAATCTCATTTTCCGCAACGGTCCATACTTCATGGGGCCACAAGGATTGTACCTCAACAAATGGTCCCCTGATTTCGACCCGGCTCAGGACGTGCCATCGGCTGTTCCAGTTTGGGTCCGTCTCCCCCACCTCCCGCTACACTGCTGGAACCAAAAGTCGTTGCAAACCATAGGCAACTCGTTGGGAAAGTACATAGATCAAGCAGTGAGGAAAGATCAGTACTCTTGCGCACGGATCTGCGTAGAGGTAGATCTGGAAGTAGGGCTCCCGGAAGCGATAAAATTAACTTTAGCAGACTGGACGCACATCCAGGAGTTAGACTACGAGCAGTTACCATTCAAATGTCGGTACTGCCACGGCTACGGTCACTTCGCAAGATACTGCAAAAAAAAGAACACAGAGGAACAGGAAAATGCAAAAGCGGAACAATGGACAACAGTGCAGAAAGCAGGATCATCGAAAAACAGAGAGAAGACCAATACAAAAGAAAACAAAACCCTGCATGATCCCCAGGATTCAGGATCTGGGAAATCCAATCCCACAATAGCAGCAGAAGTACAGTACACAGATCCCAACAAAGAAGTAGAAGCAAAAGAGTCGAACATCAACAGCATGGAACAAGATCAGACTTCCCCCAGTGGAAAGAGCAAAGAGGCTGAAGGGAAAAAGGCAGCAAATCCAGAAACCACCCCTTCTCCCTCATATGCAGACATAGCCAGAAAGAAAATAATAGATCCACTAAGCTCCTCGGAGGAAGAGACCATGGAGAGGCCTGCCAAAAGAGCAGGAAGGAAGTCACGCAGAGAAGTAAGGGAGGAAGAGGAAGAGAGACAAAAAACTCAAGGAAACCAGGCCACAATAGAAATGTCAATCGGAAGAAGCACAAGAACAAGGCCTCCAAAAGGAGGAACAAGCACCACCCCCATTAGTAAATAATGAGAATCATCTCATGGAACTGCAGAGGATTGGGGAATCCGTCAAAAATAGAAGCAGTTAGAGATCTCATGAAAGCGGAACCAGCAGACATCCTACTGCTCCAAGAGACAAAAATTGAAGGGGACACTCTTCTAGAAATCAGCAAAAAGAAATGGCAAAAGAATTCAGGCAAAACAGTGAGCGCAAGAGGCACTGCAGGCGGTATAGCCACCCTATGGAAGGAGGATCAATTCAAGCTACTCAACACACACATCACTCAGCACTGGATCTTTACTGAACTGAAACACATAACAAGTAAGTTAACTATTGCCTTATTCAACCTTTATGTACCGGTAACATATGCAGACAAAAAATCTTGTTGGCAAAACTTAAATGAATTTTTGGAACTTCAATCACCAAACAATATAATCATAGCTGGAGACCTCAATATAGTTATGAAAGGGAAAGAAAAAAGAGGTGGAAGAAGTAGCAGGGATCAAATGCTGCATGTAGTAGAAGACATAGCATTACAATGGGAACTAATGGACATCAAACCAAAGAAAGGGCTATACACTTGGACAAATAACAGGACAGGAGTAGATCACATCTCAGCAAGGCTTGATAGATATCTAGTACAAAGCACTTTACTTCAGGAAAGAAGGATTATTTACACAAATATCCTCCCAAAACTCACCTCAGACCATAAACCCATCCTTCTCTCGATGGAGGAGGAAGAGAATTTGGGCCCAATCCCATTCAGATTCAGCCCGCTTTGGAGAGAAAGAAGTGGATTTCAAGAGATAGTTAGAAAGGCATGGTCAACCTCTGTAACAGGCTCCCACAGCTATGTTTGGGAACAAAGGCTAAAGCATACCAAGAAGGCCTTGAAAGAATGGAGCAGGACTCCCATATGCACACCTAGCAGCCAAAGAAAGGAAGCAGTACAACATCTGGGAAATCTACAAAGAGAAATGGAAACCGAAGATATAACAACAGCAGAACTACACAAAGAACAGGCAGCTCAATGTAACACCTTCCGCTCATTCAGGACAGAAGAAGAATATTGGAGATTAAAGTCTCGGAGTCTATGGTTGGAATCCGGTGACAGAAACACCTCTTATTTTCACCGGCAATGCAGAGCACGCCTCTCTAGAAACCATATTTCAGAAATAAAAACCTCTGATGGGTCGCTTTGCAAAGGAATAGATCAAATCAAAGTGGCTGCAAGCACTCACTTCCAAAAACTGTATAGCAAAGGAAATGAAGCCAATAAGGAAGAAAATGAAGAGTTCCTCAAAAATATCCCATCATTGGTATCCAAGGAGGATAACAAAGCCCTTTTGAAGCAGGTCACGGAGGAAGAAATCAGCAAAATAATCTGGACCATGGAACCTGACAAAGCGCCCGGCCCGGACGGATTCACAATACACTTTTATAGAATATGCTGGGACATAATAAAAGCAGATTTAACCAGAATGATCAGAGATCTCCTGCAGAAAGCAAAGTTGGGAGGCAATACAAACTCAACCTTCCTGGCATTAATTCCGAAGGAAACCAATCCGGAATCCTTTGAAAGGTTCAGGCCAATCTCATTATGTAATGCTTCATATAAAATAATAGCGAAGATGATAGCCAATAGAATGAAACCCCTGCTAGGCAACCTAATCTCCCCATCACAAGGAGGCTTCGTCAAAGGAAGACATATCCTGGATAACGTCATCCAAGTTCAGGAACTATACATTCCAGCAACATAAGAAAAGAGAAAGGAATGCTGGTCAAGCTTGACATGGCCAATGCATTTGACAGAGTCAACTTGACATTCCTATACAAAGTTCTCCGAAGTTTTGGTTTCTCGGAAGAGTTCGTAGAACTAATAAAAGCCTGCACCAGCAGGCCATGGATTGCCCCACTGGTAAACGGAAGGCCAGCCAGCTTCTTTCAAGCATTGAGAGGGCTAAGGCAAGGATGCCCCCTCTCTCCCTACCTGTACATACTTCTGGCGGACACCTTGAGCAGAAAGCTTGAGCTTGACAAAACAAATGGAGATGCTCCAGGTCTGCGAATAAGGAAAGAACTGGATCCTATCAACCACGCCCTTTTTGCTGATGACACACTCATGCTGGGCGGGGCCTCCCGCAGAATAGCCAATGCATACAAGTCCACATTACAAGCATACTGCAGAGTCTCAGGGGCCTTGGTAAACGAAAGAAAGAGTGCTGTCTACAGCTGGAACGTGGAAGAAGCAGAAATACAGAATGTAGCAAATATATTGGGGTTCAAAGCTTATTCAAAATGGGACAAAATCAAATACCTTGGGCTGCCAATAACCCTGGGCATCAACAAGAGCGTTCTGTGGGAGGAAGTACTGAGTAAAATCAAGACAAAAATCGAATTCTGGGGTGGGCAGTGGCTCACCCATGGAGGCAAACTCATCCTAATAAAAACAGTGCTTACTGCCCTCCCAATTTACCAGGCATCGTTCTTGATGGCCCCTAAATCAATCACAGGTCAAATAAACAAGCTTTTGAGAGACTTCTTATGGCATGGAGGAAGGGGTAACCACCGAAAATTTCACTTGGTGAAATGGGACACTGTAAAACGCCCATTCAGAGATGGAGGGCTGCAGATAAGAGATGCTGAGCAAGTAAACATCGCTCTTGGATGCAAAATACTTTGGCAAATGTTCACTGATCCCAATCATTCAGCCTGTAGAACGCTCAGACTCAAATATTTGCCCGGAGCATCGCTAAGAAAACTAGAAATCGCAGACAGGAATCGAGGAACCAAACTGTGGGAACTCTGCAAACGAAGTATATCGGTCTTCTGCAAGCACCTATATAGAATACCTGGAAACGGAAGCAAGTCCAAGATCTGGACCGAGAGTTTAATGGGGAATGATCCGTTGGATCAAAACGCAGAGTACTCTGATCTGCGCTCCCTGCTAAAGGACAGAGGCATAAAACGCCTTTCAGACATATCAGAGTGGGACGCACGGGGCAATTGGAAGTCGTGGAAACTCAACGACATCCCAAGCCATCTAAAACAGCAAGCAAAACTCCTAAAAGATGATCTGCAAAACGCAGCTCCCGTGCACTTGAACGCAGCAGACAGCTGGGGATGGGGGTCCTCAGGTTTATACTCCACTGCACACGGATATGATGCACAGCAACCTCAGCGCAACAGCAAGCAACCCCCAATCTTCTGGAAGCAAGTGTGGGATGCGATGGCGCTCCCTAAAATTAATTTTTTCTTCTGGACAGTCATGCAGAGAAAGATATTAACAGGAGAAAATCTCATGAAAAGAAACATAACAGGGCCGCATAGATGCGCCCTCTGCAAACAAAATGATGAAACAATTGATCATCTATTCGTAGCTTGCCCATTTGCAACAAAAGTATGGGAGCTAATCCTTCACGGATTGAACAGCGAGACTCCAGCAAATCTGACAGTAGATGAACTCTTCAGGACATGGAAAGATCGATACCCCACGAGCATCAACAGCAACACACTATGGGCCAAGGTGTGGATCACAATCCCAAAATACGTTTGCTGGAAACTCTGGTTAGCTAGGAATGAACAGATCTTTAATAATGCAAGCTGGAACCCAACTACAGTGGCAGCCAAAGCAAAAGGCCTACTCCTTGAAACCTTGAGCAACCAACAGCTAAAAGATGAATCCACACTACTTCCTGCTGAAAGAAAATGGCTCGGAACATATGTGTATAGAAACAGAAATCAAAGTGCAGTGAGACCACAACAAAATCCAGAGTGGAGATTAAGAGGAACAGATGAAGAATTTCAGAGCTGGTGGCGAAAGCAAGGCAACGATCTTCTTTGACGGAGCATCTAAAGGAAATCCCGGTACAGCTGGTGCTGGAGGTCTTATCCTCTCTCAGGACGGATCCACCAAAGAGACATACAGCTGGGGCCTAGGACAGCGGACCAATAATCAAGCCGAACTCCTGAGTCTGCTAAAAGCTTGTCAAATAGCCAAAGAAAGAGACATAAAAGAAATCCAAGTATTTGGAGACTCTGAAGTCTTGATTAAAAAAATACATATGGAAAGCAAGTTCAACGATGCTGTTCTAAACAAGAACCTCCAAAGGCTTCGGATCATAATCCAAGAGTTCACCACCTTCAAATGTTATCATATTCTTAGAGAATCGAATAAGGAAGCGGACAAATACGCCAATCATGGATGCACACTAGCTCAGGGAGAACTCAGCACAAATAACAAAGCGCCAGTTCAAAGTTGCATTCCATGACAAGAGAAAGAGATTGTAACAGAAACAGCAAGAAAAATTGTAATGAAGGCTGTTTTGGCTCCGGCCCAGTCTGACCCCATCTATATATAAAAACAATATCCGTTTCAGTTAA